>JASVEL010004092.1:0-83468 GCA_032618575.1 Nicotiana noctiflora | reverse complement strand
ATTATAAAATAATTTCAGACAGAAGAGTAGAAAAAAACATTTAGCACATATGTAAAACCTTGTAAAGCTGAGAATATATTAGTATATTAGTTTTTAACATAGTTTTGGAAAATCGCAAGGGACATAGTGTCCTGATGAGTTTTAGAAAATAGTAACGCAATTCTAAAAAAAGTAGCTAAACAGAAGGTATTTATACAGCTATGATTATTTAGAAAGTAGGACAAAAGTTTAGTAAGAAAACCAAAAGGACTTCAGAAAGGCTGAATTTAGAGAGTTAAAAGTGGTTGAGTAGCCTAAAACATGAGTAAGAAATGATCAATCGATTTTATCCTGCCTAAGGCTTGCATAGGCATTATGTACGTTGCCTATTTACTTTAAAGGTGAGCAATACGTATTAATTCAGTTTTAGGAAGAAGACACAATTAATCAGACTTGTGTTGTTAAATAAAACTAGTGAGGCATTCAAGCAATTGCAACTCAAATGAAAATCCTAGGTAACATGACGTCTAATGCTCATAAGGGTCCTAAAACATGGTATCTAAATGCAGTAGCAATCCTTGTAACAGTAGCTAGTTGGTTATCAACTAATTGTAATTACAAAGTGAGTGTAATAACAACTGGACGTAAAAGAGCCTAATTACAGGATTTCTAATCGTGTGAGATGCATGTCCTATGCAGGATATCTATTGCACAAATAAGTAATAAAGCCCTACGAACATGTTTTCTACCCATAACCCTTAAACTAGCATGCATAACCCTCCCAATTTCACTATAAACCCCAACTGTTCAATACAAGTTTTTACAGACCAATGTGATTAAATTACATACCAAGTAATTAAATTACAGAAGTGAAGAGAAAAATAAAAAGTTAATCTATAGGGAGCCTTTATCCAGACCCAAATCTCCAACCTCACTTATTCAGGGTTTCACAGCCTTTACCAAGGGTTTGGGTGCGGCAGAGCTCCTTGAGGGCCCATTGGAGCCCTTGGCCAATACCAGGCACCCAAAATGAAATTAATAAGAAGGGGTGGCAACACTAATACCTCTCACATAAGTTAAATACGCGGCACACCCCTTCTCAACCATACGTTGACCTTTAAGGAAAGAAATAATCCTACTAGGAGTATGATCTAAAGTACCACTTCACGCAATACGTGGAAAACCTGGCATAGCCAGCATCACGTTCTTGGCGTGACAATCAAGAATAGCATGATGGGGCGACAACCACTCCATGCCCAGAATAATGTCAAAATCAACCATGCCGAGCAATAATTGATTTGCCCTGATCTCAAAATCACAAATAGTAACCAAACAGGATCGGTACACGCGGTCAACAACAAGAGAATCTCCCACCGGAGTGGAAACATAAATGGGAGCACTCAAAGAATCCCGAGGCACACATAAATGCGAAGCAAAATAAGAGGACACATATGAATAAGTAGAGCCTGGATCGAATAGAACCGGTGCCTCTCTATGACAAACCATAATAATACATGTGATGACAGAATCAAAGGCAACTGCCTCAGTGCGAGCAGGAATGCAATAATATTTGGCCCGACCCCTCTCACGAGGGTGACCTCTATCTCCCCGGCCTCCCCACTGGCTGGCTGGGCAGGTGGGGCAGTAGTGGGAGCTGGAACCATAGCCTGAGAACTCTGAGAAGCACGTTGTGGCTGAGCAGTCTATAAAGATGCCCCTACCAAGTCTGGGGCGGTCACTAACCACGTGACGTGCATCGCCACACTCGAAACAAGCTCTGGAAGGACGTAGTGGCTGTGACTGACTGGAGCTAGGTCTGCTGGACTGACCTCTGGAAGTACCCCGCGCAGGAGGCGCGCTAGAAACTGGAGGCGCATAATAAGGCTCCTGAGGTGCAGGCGAAGCTGGAGTACTACCAGCTGCTGGCAAGGCTGAATGTACAGGGCGGCCAGAATAACCCCTACCATAACGACCGGCTGAAGGGTTTGGGCACCAGAGTAGTGACCCGACTCTCGAGACCTTTTGGCCTCCCTCTCCCCTTGTTCCGTGGCGAGCATACCCTCAATCCTCCTAGCAATGCTCACTAACTACTTGTAAGGAATATCCATCTCTAACTCTCGAGCCATGCTGGACCAGATGTGCGAAATATGACCCTCGATAAACCTCCGAACTCTCTCCCGAACTGTGGCAACGAAAGTCGGTGCATGTCTAGCCAACCTGGTATAACGGATGGCATACTCCGAGACTGTCATAGCACCCTGGTGCAAATGCTCAAACTCCGTGTGCCATGAATCCCTGAGGCTCTAGGGAACAAACGCCCTCATAAACATGTCTGAGAACTGGGTCTAAGCCAGTGAGGTAGACTCAACTCGACTGTCCAACTCATAAGTACGCCACCAATCATAGGCGGCTCCCTGAAGCTGAAAGGTGGTGGAAAAAACCCCCACTAGACTCCACTATGCCCTAGTGCAAAGAATATGATGACACTCCTCCGAGAATACCAATGCGTCATCTGATGCTAGGCCACTGAATACACACTGGGGGATCATATTTCTTGAACCTCTCTAGCCTACACTACTCTTCCTCGGAGACAGCTGACCCATCCTCGGGCTGTGCTGGTGCTGCAGGCGGTATAGGAATAACCTCTAGGGCTTGCTCCATCGGCACTCTCTTCTCAGGAGTGCGAGTTGCGGGAGTCTAGGTCCCTCCTCTAGCCTGGGATGTGGCTGCAGGGAAGGGAAGCAACCCCGCTCGAGCCAAGGCAATGTACATGCTCATGAACTGAGCCAACGTCTCCTGGAGCACTGGAGTAGTAGTAGTTGTGGTAGGTGTACCAGGTGCCTGGGCTCCAACTAGATCTGCGGGTGGTACCTCAGCGGCAGCTCGCGCGGGTGCTGTGGATGCACCTCGTATGCGTCCTCGACCTCTACCCCGAACCCGGCCTCTGACGGCAGAAGTAGGGGGCGCAGGTGCCTGGTCCTCTCGTGTAGCACATGTCCTCACCGTCTGTGAGAGAATAGAAGATAGAAGTTTTGAATTGATGTAAAAATATCACACGACAAGGAATTCAAAAGAAATGAAGATTTTTCCGAAACAGTTACATAGCCTCTCGTAGATAAATACAGACGTCTCCGTACCGATCAGCGAGACTCTATTAAATCGGCCTGTGTTCCGTGACTCCTATGAACCTAGTGCTCTGATTGCAACTTGTCACGACCCTAGTTCACCGATCGTGAACATGTCGTGATGGAACCTAGTCCCCACGACCAAGTAAGCCAAGTATTGTAGAAAAAAATATAATATTTGCATAAAAATCAATTAAAACTGAACATTTGAAAAATAATAACTGAGTATAAGGACGCCCGGCCTGTACAACTCTAAATATATGTGAAAGTCTACAACTAAATCCCAAAACCCGGAAACTCACTAGAAACACAGGCTAATAGAATTCCAATAAGTACTATAATCTCTAGAATAAATACATCAAAAGTATGATAGGATAACAGCTCTATAACTAGAATAAGGAAGAAGACTCTTCAGTCTACAAACGCTGCAGATATACCTTGAAGTTTCCGTATGTCTCCTCACCTCAAGGATAGTGCGCCTGAGTAGAGGTACCTGGAGGATCTGCACATGAAAAACATGCGCAGGAAGGGCATGAGTACACCACAATGGTACTCGGTAAGTGCCAAGCCTAACCTCGGTTGGGTAGTGACGAGGAAAGGTCAGGGCCCTACCGAGGTAAAAATAATACAGTAACAATAATTAACAGGGTTGATGTGTGGCAAAAATTAATAAACGCGATAGTGTAATAAGGCAAAACAACGGGCGAGGATAACTACAAGGATAAAGCAGAAACATAAAGTAAACACAGCTAAATTTCAAAATACCAATGAGGGTCTCCCAGGATACCGTCCTATAGCCCTTTCCTCAACTGTCCAATGGATCTCCCGAGATACTGTCCCGTAGTCCAACTCTCATATAAATATCGAGGATCTCCCGAGATACCTGTGAGCACATGATTTTTGCACCGGGCAAATAATTCCAAAATTAAAATAAATATGTTTTTGAGTGCAATTACTTGCCTTGTTGAAATTAGCTACACTTTGTGTGTTTGAATAATTAGAAATTAGAAAAAATCAAAAAAAAATAGGCTAGGTAACTAATTTGTTTAATTTGATTAATGTTAAGAAGTGAAATTAGCAAAAATAGTTTAAGTAGTGGAAATTAGGGAAAAATAGTAGAAAATTGCCAAAAAAAATACTAATTAATTAGGGTAAGTAGGAATTTAGGTTTTATAATTTTCCATAAAAGAAAAAAAAGAAAAAAAAGTATAAAAGAAAATACATAAAAATAATAAAATCAGAAAATACAAAAAAAATTAGCTTGTGTATAATAAGACTAGGCCAATTAATTTGAATTGAGAAGCCCAAATAAATTGGCCCAAAGTTTGGCCCGTCTGATCCATGTAGAAGACACCATCTCAGCCGTTCATCAGGCTGAATCCAACGGTTGAGAAAAGGGACGGTTTTTAATTAATTAACGGGGTGGGAGATTAAATCTGAACCGTCCATCTGAGATGATCTAACGGAAGAGACTTTTCGTCTCATAAGTGACGATACGGCGTCGTTTTAGTAACGCCTTTGATAGCCGTTGATCTCCACCAAACGAACGACCCAGATCACCTTATCTCCCCCGCCTATAAAAGGCTTTTGTCCGAAGGGACGGCCATTTCTGCACTCTTTTTTATAGTCAGATTCATTCCTTTTGATTTCCAAATATAAATGGCTTAAATAGGTACGACCATCGTGTTACTTAGCAGATTTCCCATGCCTCTTTCTCCTTCTTCTTCTTCGCTCGTGTTTGTTGTAATTCCTGACCCGTGACTAATTGTGATTCATTGACCATTTGACTGTCACGACCCAAACCCCACTCCGGTCGTGATGGCGCCTCTCGTGAAGACATGGTTTGATCTATCCAACCCCACTAGCCACCACCTTCGAATCCCCCCTGAACGCTTCGAATATCCCAAAAAGAGTCGCCGGAAACCTAACTCCGGCGACTCCAAAACTCAAACCACTTCCAAGATCCAATCTTTTACCCTACCCAAACACCCCCACAAACTTAGAGACCCAAAAGGCTTCGTCTTGAAGCCAAACAATGGAAAACAGAAAAGAAATTCAGAGAAAGAGAATGAAAAAAAAAGAGAATAAAGAAGAAAAGAGCTCATGAGAGAGTGAGGAAAAGAAAAGAAATAGGAAGCTTGGGGGACAGACCCCGCCAAGCTAAGTTACCTCCCCCTCTGTGTCTTTAGTTATTGTTCTTTTTGTATGTTTATCTTCATGCTTTTCTTTCGCCTTGCATGTTTTTTTTTGTTTCTCGATGTCTTGTGCTTCGTCCGTTTAGTTTTAGGATTTTTTGGATCTTGTTTGCTCTCTGTGTTGTCTGTTTCATTGCATTCAAAGAAATTGTTAGCACTAGGGTTTTTGATCGCTTTGTTTTTCCTGTTTTGATCTGGTTCTTATGTTCTGGCTATTATGATCTTCTTCTCCTGAGTCTATCCTTTTCTTCGTCCTTTTGACTTATGATTTCTGATCTTAAACAGCATGACTTCTGTTTCTCCTCATGATTTTTTATAGTTGTTCTCTTCGTTCTTTGTTAGCATTAGGCCTCTGTTTCTTGTTAATATTAGATAACTTCTGTGAAGTTAAGTGATTCTTGTCCTTTGTTTATTCTCAAGATTAGTCTCAGGATTAGGATTGGCTATTATTCTCATGCATGAGTCTATTCTGCTTAGCTTTACCCGTTCTATTTGTTTAGCATGATTTTAGGGTCAGTACTTGAGAATGATTTTTGATTACCATGCTCATGTTTACTTTGTTGAAGCCCACTGTGTTTATGTCCAGTTGAACCATGTTAGCTATTTTGTAAGACTTAGCATCTATGAGTCTATGACCATGAACTTTAAGTACTCTGGGTCCTTCACTGAATCATCTAGCATAACTGGTTGTAATTAAGTCTGTTTGATGTTAATTGACACTTTGCTATGTGAGATTGAGCTTGTGAGTCTGACTGATTAAAACTCAACATTATCCAACCTCTCTTCTGAATTTTAATTAGTTGATAAACATTGTTTAGTTTCATATGGTTATGTGTGCAATTATATGTTGAAATGGCTAAGACTGCAATAGTTCTATGTTAGTGTGAACACTGTTAAGTGCCTATCATACTTTAGGTGGATTGGGTATAGCTGTTAGTGCTAGGTTTCATAAATGGTTAGTTTTTAAATAGGTATTAACTGAAAATGAACAAAATAGGTTATAAGTTTAATAATTGGCCTAAGAATGGTCAACTTTGCAAAAGGTTGACCTATTCTATAAGGCCCTAACACACAGCCCACCTTAAAAGGGGATGGTTGTGCAAAATGGTTAAGTCTGCAAATGCAGACTGGCCCAGGCTCTCTTTAGAGCCCTGAATATCAAAGTGGCCAAACCTGTAAAGGTTTTGGAGCCCAGCTGTTCAGTAATTGGCTTTAATAGCCAAGCTAAGTCTCAACTTGAGACTGGCTAGTTCTTAAATAGTTTAATTTTAATAATAAGGCAGGCTAGTCCTGCAATTAGCTTAAAATTGAAATAACTTGGTCTTAATTAACTGGAACTAATTAAAGGAGGCTAAATTTGAAATAATTCTTTAAAGTAGAACTGGCCAGCCCTTAAATACCTATGCAAGGGCTGGCTATTAGTTAAATAAGTCCCAAAGAAAGTTGAAACTTGACCTATGCATTCAAGTAAATCAGCAATGGCATTCAGGGCATAATTGGAAACTAATTTGGTAAAACAGTGAATAGTTTGAAACTTAAGAGGGTAAGGGAGTCATTTGTACCCCTGATTTCTGCAATTTTGCAGAGATTTAAGGGTATAATGGTCTCCCTAAAATGGGAAATCTGTAAAAATCTTCATCCCTTAGGGCTATACTAGTAAAAACCCCTTAAAAGGAATCTTTGGAACCTTCCAGCACATGCTGGAAGGGTTTCTGGTAACAAAATGAGGGGTTTAAGTGAACATTTCACAAATTTTAGAGGGGGAAAGTTGGGATTAATCCCATAACTTTCTCCCCAAGTTTTCAGCCTTTAGTTAGCTATAAATACACCCCAAAAAGGGCTGAAAAGGGGTTCCTAATTTTTGAATCTGAAATTCATTTTTTAGGCTGGCTTTTAAGAAGAAAAGTTCAGAGAAAAACATAGCAATTTAGTCATAATTTTCTGGAAATTCCGAGTGTGGAGAGCTTGTTGATTTAATCTGATTCTTTGGGTTTTTTGCTCGATTATATGCTTGGGTTTTCTCTTGTGTTGTTGTTGCTGTGGTTTTCCTTATTCATTGACATCCATCACTGTTGCATTGCTGGGTCTCTGTTGTGCTTATTGCTTACCCCCTAGAACTCATTGGTTTTCTTCTTGCTGATCCAGGTATTCTCCTGTCCGAAACCAATACTGTATTGATGATCCTGATAAATAGCATGAAGATTCATTTCAATTCTCTGTCATTATGAATATGTAGTCCAGTTTTGTATCACTGCTTTAGTAGTTTAGATTTGTAGCTTTAGTGGTAGAATAGAATACATGAGTATGAAAACAGAAACAAAAACAATGTAATAGCATAGTACAATAGTAGTAGTATAGTAGTATAGCCATAGTTGTAAATCACTTAGTTGAATAGGTAAGAATCATAAAACAAGGCGAAATAACTCTGATATGAATCGATAACAGTAGTTCAACCAACTCACGTAAGTAATACGATTTAGAGGTCGATAGCTGAATTAGAGTAATTAAAAAGAGAAGTAAGTGAAAATGAAGTAATAAATCAATTAGGACTGGATTTGGGATATCTAATAAGTTTAAGATCAGTAGACGATTGGGCAACCTGTGGATAGCTCGTTTTAGATTCAGATAGTTTAAATATCATGGTTAATCGGGTTGAACGATTCATCATGCTTTCATATATGATCAAATCGCTTCTTCATCTTTTAACTAGATAATAACCAGAGTAACATCTGTGAAGTCGTTTGAGAAAAAGAATAGTTAATAGAAGTAGTGAATTATTTGCCACTGGATAATGTGATAATAAATAAAAGCAACTAGCAAAAATCCAGTAATAAAATCTTGTGCAAATTCCATTAGTCACTTAGTGTAGTAATCCGGTAATCATTAGCAAGTAATTAGACTATAGATCATACCTCACATAGCTAAACTGTTTATTATTGATTTCCTAGTTTAAAAACTTCAATGTTAATATATGTTAGTTCTCGAAAACAAAGGTAAAAATAGCCGGTTAGTTTAGTTCTCTCATTAATTAGCTGTAATCTAGAATTAATATTGATCTTCTTGTACAGTGATCTTCTCTTTTTGATAAATAAAGTGCAATTTAATTCTCAAGTCTATATGTTTGTTTCATTATAAGTTCTTCACTTCTATTTTCGTTACTGCTATTTCAATCCGGTTTGGGCCTCATGAACAACGTGGGCCTGAACTGTGTCCGAAAATTCATTGGGCCATCGAATGAAAGTCCGAATTGGGTCTGGATCACTAAGACCCAGATATTTGTAATGCCTTGCTAAGGACTGTTCCAGAATCCAGGCCCGATAACAATAGAAATAATAAGGGCCTGGAATACTTATTGGTGAATACGATTAAGGAAAAAACAAATGTAGAAAACATAGTCAAATACTAGTGTTTAAACCTTAATAATGTTTGGGATGAGCCTCGCCCGAATAACAAACACCGGGGCCCCCATTTAGTAATAAAGATAACATAGTAGAATCGGAGAGGCTAATAGCGAATTCCATAGCCTCTCCCAAAAGTTAAAAGCCGATAGACTACTTTAGGGCACGATCTTAATATACATTCCGTTGAATGAGTGTGCACTTGGTGCGACTCAAATCCAAATCTCGGCAAAGCCGAAATACACCGAAAGTCATAGGCGTACTGGTTGCGGTATGACTCGAGGCGTGCTTCCGCGATTTCGCAAATTTTTAAAAATAATATTTATGTAAAAAGCACATTATGTTGTTTAAAATCTATAATTAAGTCAAGCAAGAGTCGGGAACGACAGTGGAGCGACCGTGCTAAAACCACGGAACCCGGGAATGCCTAACACCTTCTCCCGGGTTAACAGAGTTCCTTATCCGGATCTTTGCTTCGCATACATTTTTAAGAGTCAAAATTCCTCGGATTCGGGATTAACCGGTGACTTGGGACACCATTATCATTCCCAAGTGGCGACTCGATTAATCTCTAATAAAATCTCGAACCGATTGTCCTTTAATTGGAAAAACGCCTTCCCTTACGTTATTTTATCCGTTTCAGGTATTTGAGCGTCGGGGTATACCCTACGAGCGTATACATATGCTTAAAGTTGGGGTAGTAAAAAGGGAGGTGTGACAATACCGTCTCGTAGTCCAATCATCAATGTGCAGGGGATCTTCCGGAATACCGTCCCGTAGTCCCAAACTAAAAGTGCAGGGGGATCTCGAGAATTGAACACGTAGTCCGAAAGTAAACAAACAAGTGGGGAGGGGGAGCTACAGGAATCCCACATCCGTAGTCCCAATGTAAATGCGCAATCAAAGCTAGAAACAAACCAAGGGATAAGTACGAAAACAGAGCATACGATAGAACTAGCCTAGCATGGTTCGCATAGTACAATTAAACAACTTAAGCAATTAGGCAATTAAGTTAGTTAAACATGTTTTCCTAGCCTAGCACAAGTAATAAGCTTCAAGTAAGATAAGGTAAGTAAGAAAGGAAGTTAAATATTAAGAACTTAAGTAAAACTGGATTTTCATCAATCGGCTCAAGTACGTGCTCGTCACCTCACGTACAAGGCGCTCAAATATCAAGAACAATCCTAGGGGGAAAAGTTTCCCTATACAAGGTTAGACAAGCCACTTACCTTGAACCAGCTCAATATCACTAGAAACTGCGACTTTGCCACGCGCATCCGACTCCTAATGGCCCAAATCTATTCAATTCAATTACACATTGTAAATGATATTGCAAACAACTGATTCCACTATTAAATTTAAAGCTAGGGCGCGAAAATAGGTAAAATGACCAAAATGCCCCTCTATCCAACATCTCAGAACCGAATAATTTTTATGTATTCAGAACCCTCATACTATCACGAGTCTAACCATATATAAATCTCCCAAATAGGAGGTCAAATTACCCCTTAAACCCCATAGTTAGGTCTAAGAAATTTTACCCACTTTCCATTCAAAAACACAAAATTAAAGGGTGAAATTAAGAGGAGATTCATGGAATTTTGTCTAAATCGAGTGGGAATTACTTAATCAAGTTTCCCAGGTGGAAATACCTTCGAAAATTGCTAAAAATCGAGCTCTAGAAGTCAAAATGTGATAAAAATGGTGAAACCTTCGAAATGGGAAATTTAATCTGCCTGTCCAGTTATTTGGTTATCGCGAAAGCGGAAGGAGCATCGCGTTCGCGGGAAGAAAAAAAATGAAGGCGGTCTCATTACTCATCGCGAACGCATGAAGCTGTTCACGAACACGAAGGATGGGGCAACAATACTACACGAACGCTAAAAGGGGGGTGCATGAACGCGCTAGAGGAAGAGGCAGAGCTTTGCGAACGTGAGGCTCTAAACGCGAACGTATATAAGGGAAACGGGCAACCCTCCAGGATTAAACTACACAAACGTGTTGGAGTGGTTGCGAATGCGATGAGAGGGGGAATACACAACGGGAACGCGATGGGTTCTACGGGAACGCGTAGAAGGGATCTGACTTGCAATTTTTCTGCAACAATTTCCAACTTCAAATTGATCCGTTGAGCATCCGAAACATACCCGAGGCATCCGGGACCTCAACCAAACCTACAGACACATCCCGTATCATCATTCAAACTTGTACCAATCCTTAAATCATGCCAAACAATGCCATAAACACAAAATAAGCTAAGATTCAAGCCTAAGAACTTCAAATTCCAACCAAACACACATTCGATCAAAACCTAACCAAATCTCGCCCGAATGACCGAAAATTTTGCACGCACATCCGAAATGATATGACAGAGCTACAACAACTTTCGGAATTGAAATTCGACCCTCAGATCAAAACTCACTATCGAAACGGAAACTTCAAAAATTTAAACTTCGGCATTTCAAGCCTAGATGAGCTACGAACCTCCAAAATACATTCTAAACATGCTCCCAACCCTGAAATCACCCAACGGAACTAACAGAACCATCAGATTTCCATTCCGAGGTCGTCTTCACACTGTTCCGAATACCAACCATTTTTCAACTCTTAAGCTCTCATTTAGGAACTAAGTGCCCCAAAACACTCCAAATCCTAATACCGAACGTCTCGGCAAACCAGAATAGCATAAATAAATTTAGGGGAAGCAGCTAATGGAGGATCGGGGCATAAATTCCAAAAATGACCGGCTGGATCGTTACACTCAATTGTCAGCAAGAATCAGGAAAATCGAGGATAAGTGCACAACATCACCCTTCGTTCTTTTACTCTCGTCCTCATCATAAGAATCGATATAATGGGAACGGAGTAGTATATTGTGCGGCACGCCATCACCCTTCGTGCTTTAAACTCTTTCCTCACCATGAAATCAATATAATAGGTACGGAATGGTACATCGTGAGGCATGGCATCACCCTTTATGCTTTACACTCTTTACGTGTCATGAAATCAATATAATAGTCACGGAATGGTGCATCGTGCAACACGACATCACCCTTCGTGCTTTACACTCTTTCCTCACGATACAAATAATGCACGGCATCACACTTCGTGCTTTAACTCTTTTCCTTACCCAAACAACAATCACAAACAATTGGGCAAGGGAATAAATGAATTGTAATAAAGATCCCGACAAAGAAGCGACAATTCAACAAATAAATACCGGTAAGTGAACAATAATTAAATAATCAAATCCCGGCAAGGGAAAATTTCAATAACTCTTTCTCTATCTTTCACTTATACTTCATAACTCGCTTTACCACACGATACAATGCTCCAAAGGGTTCAATCATCTATATACTTTCACAATTCATAATATAACTCGAGTCAATGCTCCACGATGTTCAAAAGTCACAATTTCTTCTTAACTTTTCACAACAAATAGGAATCACTTCTAAAGTATAGATTATTCAACTAATTCATGAAAATCACATTATAAGACTCACGGTCATGCTAGACACCAATGTATAATAGATATTCCACCATGCCTATACGTCGTATTCAACAATAATCACGTAGCAAATATAACTCGACTCCTAATACCTCAAGATAAGGTTAGATCAAGCACTTAACTCGAACTTCCACGACCAACTCAAGCCTCAAATACCGCTTTTCCTTTCAAATTTGGCTCCCACACAATCAAATATATACATAATGAACTTAACAACATCGATAAATGCTAAACTATCCAATTCCAATGCTTAATTCTAGCTTTGTAATCATTCTTTCCAAAAATCCAAAAATCGACCCCGAGCCCGCTTGATGAAAACACGAGTTTCAGATAAAAATCAAATCACCCATTCACCCACGAGCTTAAATATATAATTATTCTCAGAATTCGATCCCCAAACAAGGTCTAAATCACAATTAATCAAAAAGCTCTAGTTCTACCCAAATCAGTAATTTTCTACCCTTATTCACATGATTTCGGCCTAGAAATCCAATGGGTGTTAATGGAAAATAAAGAAAACAGTTAAAGATTACTTACCATAAAATTTTCGATGAAGAAGTGCTTCAAAATCATCTAAGAGCTTTGGAGAAGAAGAGGTTTGTGAAATATTGGTGAAATCCCGTAAGTATTTTGTTTTGGGTCTTTTAAAATAACTGGGCAAAAACCTTCTTCACGTCCGCGACAGCCTCACTGCGCTCACGAAAGGTCTCCCCCCTCAGCTTCACGTTCGTGTCTCAACTATTGCGTTCGCGAAGAAGAAACTGGGCACTTGGGATCTTTTCCTTACGCGTTCGTGAGGGATACCACGCGAACGCGAAGGGTAAAATCCCTAGGCACTGACTGCAGAAAATGTGCAACTTTTCTTAAACTCAAAACTTTCCGAAATATATCTGAAATACACCCAAGCCCTCGGGGCTCCTAACCAAACATAGGTACTAACTCAGCAACATCATACGAACCTATCTGTGCGATCAAATCGCCAAAATAACCTTAAAAATAGTGAATCAAACCTCAAAATCAAGAACTTTTTTTCAAACTTCATCAAGTACCAAATTTATCAATTCAAGTCCAAATCGCGTCAAACGACTTCCGTCTTCAACCAAATTTTACCGAAATGACTTAAAACATGTATAAGACATGTACGAGTTGCCAGAACCAATATACGGGCCAGATACCAACACGTTCTAATCAATTTTCATTTTCAATTTCCTTAAACAATTTCAGAAAATAATTTTACTTAAAATTTTATTTCTCAGGATTGGGACCTCGGAATTCGATTTTGTGCATATGCTCATGTCCCATATTTTCCTACGAACCCTCCGGGAGCGTCGGATCACAGGTCCAGGTTTGTTTACCCAAAGGGCACCTGGAATCTTTGCCTTACGCATTCGCGAGGGATACCACGTGAACGCGAAGGGTAAAATCCCTGGGCACTGACTACAGAAAATATGCAACTTTTCTTAAACTCAAGACTTTCCGAAATATATCTGAAACACATCCGAGTCCTCAGGGATCCTAACCAAACATAGGTACTATCTCAGCAACATCATACGAACCTATCTGTGCGATCAAATCGCCAAAATAACCTAAAACAGTGAATCAAACCTAAAAATCAAGAACTTTTCTCAAACTTCATCAAGTATCAAATTTAGCTATTCAAGTCTGAATCACGTCAAACGACGTCCGTTTTCATCCAAATTTTACTGGAATGACTTAAATCATATATAAGACATGTACCAAGCGTCGTAACCAATATACGGGCCCGATACCAACACGTTCTAATCAATTTTCATTTCAAATTTCCTTAAACAATTTCAGAAAATAATTTTACTTAAAAATTTATTTCTTGGGATTGGAAGCTCAGAATTTGATTTCGTGCATACGCCCAAGTCCCATTTTTTTCCTATGAACCCTCCGTGAGCGTCGGATCACAGGTAAGAGTTCGTTTACCCAAAATGTTGACCGAAGTCAAATTTACTCATTTTATAATTAAAACTTAGCATTTTTCAAAGATTTTTATACATTAAGCTTTCCGGCTACGCGTCCGGAATGTTCACACAAAGCGAGGTGATGATAAATGAGGTTATTATTGCCTCGAAGATACAAAATTCAATTAAAAGCAGGTGATGATCCTTTGAGTCGTCACATAAAATAAGAAAAAGATTTATGTAACTTAAATGTTAGGAATTTATTCAAAGTTCAAATAAGGAAAATTTAATAATTAAAATTTTATTTGATTTTGAAGTCCTAAATAATAGGAAATTAACTTGAATTACAGTATTGTCTAATATAAAATTTATTCTTGAAGGGTAAAAAAGACGAACGATATTTTGTCAAGGATCTTCGTGCTTTTAATATAGTATATAAATAAATATAGATTTATATACTATTGGTAAATATATGGTAGGTAATTAACTATCTACCTCAACTGCGGAAGACCTAGCGCTCACCAAGTGAGCTAACCTAAATAATAGGAAATAAAGAATTTTATTTGGTGGAATAGAAAATTCAGTAGGTTTTGGAAAAGAATTTTAACCTTTAAAATTAGTCCTATAAATATATAAGTGAATTTCTAAATAAGATGTAATTAAATTTAACTTTTGAAGTAGCTAGGTTTTTAATGTTAAGTCGATGTTGACCGTTCTATTATATTCTTTCCAAGATACTCAATCCAAAAAGATCGGATTGAAGTGAATATATGCGAGAGCTACTGAAAGTTGCCACATGTAGATTACAAAGATAGAAATGTTGAACTGTTTAGTAGGTGAAAATCATGAGAAATTAGGATTTAAATTAATTCAAAAAGATAAGAAATATTTCATTTTTTGAAATAATGACATTGTAAAGTTACTTTAAAAATAATAGTCGAAAATTATTTATTATATATATATATAGAGAGAGTACATTTATGTATGTTTAATATATAATTTTATATCCTTTTACAGCAACCGGATGCAGAGGCAGATGCACATGATGAATTAATGGGTCACCGACACAAGAAATCTTTAACTAAAATTTCATGTGTACTTGTAAATGTCTTCAAAAAATAACCAACTATTAGCATGGACCTTCCTACCAATCTTTGAATAGTGATAACTTTTTATTGAATATCATGGTGGCCCGCGTCCACCGAATCCTAAGCCTTGGGCTGAATATAAATAATGCGTCGCCCTTGATTTTAGTCTTACTATTTGCGTAAGATTTAGTGAGCAAAATTAGAGTGTGGTATAAATCTATGAGAAATACGATATCTAGGAATAATGTATTGGTCCACCATACATGAGGATGTCAATAAAACAACCGAATAAGAATTGCAATCATGGAAATTCTTATTATCACTTGTAGGAGAATCATGCTTCTTTGAACTTTGAGGAAAAACAGTGAAGGAACTTAAGGGCTCGTTTGGTACGAGAGATAAGAGATAATTAATTTTGGGATTAATTATTCCTAAATTGTAGTATTTATTTTATGTGAAGGTGAGATAACTAATCCGAGATAACTAATCCCGGAATAATTAATTATGGGATAACTTATTTCCGAACCAAACGACCCCAACGTATAAGAATGTAATACTAAAGATTTGAACATGCAGTCTAAAGTGATTATATTCTTATGCCATTTTTATTAAATTAAAAGCTTATTTATATGTGATTTAACAATTTATGTCTGTATTAAATAAATTTATTTTAGTGTACTCGTATATATTTTTCTGGCGAAAGAAATTCAAGTGAACCTCCTTTAATACACTCCTAATGCCTAGACCTCAAACTCAAAGCCACCTCTCATATTCCAGAAAGTGTTAGAAGAAAGAACAGTAAAAAATAGTTTAGTATTAATGGTGTAAAAACTAACTATATCGTTCGTGTATATAAATTAAATTGACATACAAGTTACCTAACCAGTGCAAATACTTCCTCATGTTTGGGCCGGTTGGGGTCGGAGCGTCAGGATCCACCATTATCTTAAAAAACATGCGAAATTCCAAAATGTTATGATAAATATCTCCAGAATAAGAAAACTGCATGAAAAATCACGAAACCCTAGATTATACATTTGTTTGTGTACAACTAGTGCAAAGTAATGGAAAAACAGTATATGGCTGGCCTCTGTTTTATTTTATATGATATTATTTGACTGGACACAATAAATTAAGAATGAAAGAATTAAACAACATTTAGTATATACCAAGAATATCATAAGAACTTGTGTCTTAAATACGTCATGATATTTATATGGTTATAAAATAATATTATTAATGGTAAAATGAAGAGATCAAGATAGAAAGACACAAATCTCTCGTTTCCGTCTGAAATTCATATAAATTAATGCTTTTTTACAAAAAGTCCGCTGGAAATATTTTTAGTAATGGTTTCAATACAGAAAAGTGTTATTCTTAGTAGAACATATAAAAATAGAAAGACGAGAAGAGTGATATATAAAATTATATTTATTACAGTATAAAAGGTGCAAACATCTGCCCTTCTAAGAACATGTCATGACATTTCTATGGCTACAAGAACATGTTATAGGGCTAAAATAAAACGATCACAGATAAATAGACTCAAATCTCATGTGTCCATTCAAAATTCATTGAAAACCTAATCTTTCCAATGAAAAGTCAGTCGAAAACATTTCTAATAAGAGTTTCAATATAGAAAGTTGTTATTCTTCGTAGAACAAATAAAAATAGAAAGACGAAAGGAGTGATATATAAAATGAATATAGGATGTTTACCAGAGTGTAAAAGGTTTAAATATCTGCCCCTCCAAGAACATGTCATGACATTTCTATGGCTATAAGAACATGTTATTAAGGGTAAAATAAAAAAGATCACAGATAGAAAGACACAAATCTAACGTGTCCATCCAAAATCCATTAAAAACCTAAGGTTTCTGATAAAAAGTCAGTAGGAAACATTCCTAATATGGGTTTCAATAGAGAGAGGTGTTATTCTTCGTTGAACTGATAAAAATAGAAAGACGAAATAGTGATAAATAAAATGAATATGGGATATTTTCTAGAGTGTAAAAGGTGCAAACATCTGCCACTCCAAGAACATTCATGACGTTTCTATGGCTAGAAGAACATATTGTTAAAGGTAAAATAAAAAAACCACGGTGAACGACACAAATCTTACGTGTCCATTCCAAATCCTGAAAACCTAAGCTTTCAAATGAAAAGCCCGTCGGAAACATTTCTAATAGTTGTTTCTTGAGCTGTCAATATGGTCTTGGACCATTGGCGCATCCAAGCCCGCCTAGCCAGTGATTTAGCAGGGCTGGGCTAGAATATTTTGAGTCCACTAAATGGGACTTTTAAGCCCGGCTGAGTAAAGCCCGTAGCCTATGAGACTTGACTGAGGTTGGGCTGGGCCAGTCCGTGGGCCTAATAAAAATACGTATTTAAAATATATAAATTATACGATATAAAAATTATCAAGAAGAGTATCCCAAGATTAAAGTTTATTAAGTTCATCATATTAAATGTTCAAAGTCTTAAAACATTAATTAGTTTTAAAAATTTAATTATTTTTAATATTTAACTAACTAATATTGCGTACGAATTGTAGATGTAGATGAAAGTGAAGATGTTAAGACAAAATTTTTACAAGCAGATTCAAATGTGTTTGATGAAGATGATATGTTAGATATTCAATAAGCGTCATGGAGGTTCTCTTGAATAGTTTGTTCTGAGTTTTGACTTTTACTGGATGAAATATAGTTTTATCTTTTACTTTTCAATTGTTTATTATGATATATTTGTACACTATAAGTATTAATATTTGTAAAAAAAATTCAATAAGATTTTTATTTAAGTTAGAATGTAATGAAAAATATAAAATTATATTTTTTAAAAATGATGGGCCGGCCCGTGGTGGCCCGCATGCAATATAGAGCTGGGGTGGCTAACCATTCTAAGCCCTATCAAAGTGGTGGGCTAGCCCAGCCCAACTTGTCAATTGCTAAAGCTCACGTAGGCTGGGGGGTTTGACCCGGAAATCTGTTGTGATATCAGTCAAAGGAAGTGGTTTCGTGGATGGTTGATTTGAGAGATGATTACAATTTATAGCATGTTTCATTCATCGTTCGCAGTATATGAAAGTGTTGGAATAAGGTTTTAGCTAATAAGAGGTTCTCTACCGGTAACTGGTTGCTGGGGACAACTGCTGTGAATAGAAGTTATGATACCAAGTGTTTGGTTTAGGCGGCATATCATATGTTTTCACCTGAGGGTGTAGGTATGGATTGAATGGACTGTGAAAGTTTGGTTGTATTGTGTTATCGGGTCTATGCGAAATAGGGAGATGAGGTATCACCCCGGGTATATGGTTGGTAAGATTATTCAGCTACTGATTGGCTTTTAGAACAACTCTCGATACGCTCGAAGACGAGCATTTTTTTTAAGTTGGGAAGGATGTAACGACCTGACCTATCTTCAAGGGAGTTACCACCCCATTTTTCCCGTTTTATGCTTCTACATATTTCATTTTGTGTTTTTGGAGAATTTGAAGTAATTCAGATAGAGTTCGGTTAGAAACGATACAATGAGTCTCTTTATGAGAAGGATAGTTTGGAAAATTCAACCCATGTTGACTTATAAGTTAGAAGGCTCGGAACAGATTTCTTATGATTCGACTAGTTCCGGGGATGATTTATGACTTAGGAGAGCAATCAGAATTGGATTTGGAGGTCCGTGTAGGATTAGGCTAGAATTGGCTAAGGTTGGATTTTGGCGAATTCTGGATGGTAGGTGAGATTTTGATCCGAGGGTCGAAATGGAATTTCGAGAGTTGCTGGAAAAGGAAAGCAAGTCAAGACTACTGAAGAAGATGATGAGTGGAGAAGTGAGGATGAAGAAGAAGAATCTGAAAAAGAACTGGACAGACATGCCATGTTTGGCAAAAGAAATTTTTTGAAGGGAAGACTGCTCAGGGACCTGGAGGAGCCAGGGATGATAAAGCTTATGTCTGCTTTAGAAGCTCAAGGCTGGAAGAACATGGTTCTTCAGATGGATGGAAAGTTGGCTAGGACTGAACTTGTTGAGTTTATGGCCAATGGAACAGTGAAAAATAGGGTAGTGACTAGCAAGGTGAAGGGTGTCAAAGTGAAGTTTAATGCAGTGAAGTTGAGCAAGATCTTAGGCCTCCCTAGTGAGGGATATGATGACTATACAAGGTAGAGGTGGCCTTGCCTAGATGGATTTCCTACTGATCTTCAGATTACTAGAAATTTTTGTGACACCACATCAGAGGAAGAGGTGCCTGAGGCTAGGGTTGTTCAGAAAAGTGAAATGAGGCCAGATCACAAAGTGCTCTTCGAATTTGTCAACAAATGTCTCATACCCAGACAGGAAAGGAGACATACCACAAATTACATGGATATGGTGCTTATGCAATGTCTGAATGATGGAAAGCAAATCAACTGGCATGCCTTCATTGTGAAGCTACTTGAGAGGGTGCTAAATTTATCAAAAGCTTATGCCATTCCCTATGGATTTATCTTGACAACTGTGCTTGAAAGATTAAATGTTCCCCTGAAAAAGTGGGAAATGGCATCGAGCAAAGAACATTTTGGTAACAAGACACTTCAAGTTTGTGACTATCTGCTCAGCACAGCTCCAGTTAAACCTGGTTCATCAGCAAAAACTCTTGTGAATAGCAAGGTCAGAGCCTTAGTTCAGGAGTTTGGAGCAAAGGATACTGAAATAGCAAGGCTTTAGGCAAGAGTTGCTAAATTGGAGGGATAAAGAAATGGGTTGCGAGCTGAACTTGCAAGAGAAAAGGAGAAAAATGAAGGAATGCTCAAATAGATGTTGAACCTGCTACAAACCCAATCCTCTAGCTTTTCTAAGCCTTAGCTATTCTATCCTAGTGTGCACCAGTCAAGACCCCTCAGTGATCCAGTTTGGGAGTTTTTAGATGTTTCTTTCTTTATTTTGCCCATGTTTGGATAATTTTATTTTTCTTTTTGTCGACTGCATTGTAGGAACTACTGGCTAATTAATGAATGCAGCTTATCTTGTTTTGTTGAATTCTGATATATATAGTTATTTTTCTGAGTTGAGTTAACTAATGCATGTGTTCACTGCAGTTGTCGCAGTGGCAATGCGTACTGATTAGATTACTGAGTTTACCTTAATTATACAACTTTTCGATGATGCCAAAAGGGGGAAGATATTGTGCTTAAAATGTTTTATCTGAACAAGTGATGTTTATGACCTAACTTAAAAATTGTTTCTTAATGAAAATTGAATTCTCTAAAAATTCAAAGTGTAGATATTTCAGCTAAGGTTCACAGGTTCTATGATTACTAAAATCACAGAGTTTGTCATCATCAAAAAAGGGGAATTTGTTGGCTAAGTTTTGAAGATTGACAAATGAACATCACGAGAAGGACCTGGTCCATCATAAGAAATACAGTTAGTCATAACCACCGCACATGGAAGGCACGTGAGGAAGATATGTACTGAGGCGTATGCAACAAATATCTTCTGAACATGATCGAAAAGGTTGCATTGAGTTCTAAGGGGAACAGTCTTCTTAAGATAAGAGAACACAATCCTAAGCCAGGATAAGGATGAGAGTTTGTAGTAGTTAAGGACTGAAATCGACAAAGGGATAAGTGATAGAGTCTTGATCAAACTCTAACTGCTAATCTATTTAAGTAACTAAGTTGTTCTCTTTTACAGGTAATGCATATAAGCAGAAGTAAAGCATATTGAGAGCAAAAAGAATCAAGTCTATTTTGCAAGCAATATATGCGAGATACAAGTATGCACATCTGAAGCTACATTAACTAAGATAGAAGAACCAGTTTCATCATTGTGTTTATTCGAAGTTTAGTTCAATTATAGTAGGTTTTCATATTGTATCTTTCAGCTTTTATAGAAGCAGTTGTATTAGGTGCATTGAGTATTCAAGTTAGAGTTAACTTGAAAGTGTCGCAACAGTTGAAGCTGTGTGCCACACTGGGATTAGAGTTAATCATTGGGTTTACAAAGAGTCTTTGTAAATGCAGTTTTTGGCTTAGTGATTTTAGTGGAGTTTGGAAAAATCCTACTAAGTAGTAGGTTGTGGTTTTTTCTCCTTTTGAGCCAGGTGTTTTTCACGTAAAATATCTGTGTACTTTACTTTCAACATTTATTATTCCGCAAACTGTTGTAGTTAGAACACCTAGAAGAACCAGGTTCTTCTAGTGCGAAAATTAGGTACCACACAAATCACCCCCCTCTCTTGTGTGGTATTGACGTTTAGAACATCAAAAGTTGAGAACAAAGGATATATATTCAGTAAAGGTGGAGTGGAGAGGTCGTCCCGTGAAGGAGGCTACTTGGGAGACCGAGCGGGAGATAAAGAGCAGATATCCTTACTTGTTTGACATTCCATGTATGTTTCTTGACCCGCTCGAGGACGAGGGTTTATTTTAGTTGGGGAAGATGTGACGACCCGGCCCTTCGTCACGAGAGTTACTGCTCTATTTCCCCCATCTTATGTTTCTCTATGATTCATTATCGGTATTTGAGGTGATCGGGTAGAATTTGATTGGTTTTAGATGGAAATGAGACACTTAGTCTCTTTAAGGAATGCTTATTTTAAAAAAGTCAATCAGATGTTGACTATTGATTTAGAGGGCTCGGATGTGATTTCAGGTGATTCGGTTTGCTTCGGGGGATGATTTTCGACTTAGGAGTGCAGTCAGAATTGATTTTGAAGGTCCGGTGTAGAATTAGGCTTGAATTGGCGAAGTTAGTATTTTGGCGAATTCCAGTTGGTAGATGAGATTTTTGATCCGGGAGTCGGAATGGAATTCCGAGAGTTGCAGTAGATTCATTAGGTGATTTTGGATGTGTGTGCAAAATTGAGATCATTTGGAGGTGTTTTGGTTGGATTTTTGATCAAATGCATATTTCGGAAGTTTTTAAGAAACTTAGGCTTGAATCCAATGTAATTTGAGGGTTTGGTGTTGTTTGTGGAGTTTTGATAATTGGAACAAGTTAGAATGATGTCTTAGGATGGGTTTGCACTTTTGGTTGAGGTCCCAGGGGCCTCGAGGTGATTTCGGATGGTCAATCGGACCAATCGTGGCTTTTGAGAGTTGCATAATTCAGGTGGTATGTTGCAGATATTTTGTTCATTGCGATCGTAGGAGAGCTATTGCGATCTCATAGAAGTTTTTGGGGAAGCTATTTTGATTGTTCATTACGATCGCAGAGAAGGTATGCGATCGTATAGGTTGAGGAAGTTGTTCATTGTGATTGCATGAGGTGCATTGCGATCGCGTAGTGTTAAATGGACCTGGGGTCCTGAGGGGTACTTGTTCAATGCGATCGCGGTGCAGGGTAGCGATCGCATAGGTCTGAGTGTTGAAGCAGTGCGATCGCACAGAAGGGGTTGCGTTCGCATAGGCCATTTTGGAGGCCTGGGAAAGTTGTGCTATGGGATCGCAGAGGCTTGGATGCGATCGCATATGGTAAAATTTGGGATGACAGAAGGGTTTTATTAAACATTTCATCCGCGAACCAAGTCTCATTACCACCATTCTTAAGTAACCTTGAGATCTTTTGACGAGGATGAAAGAGGGTTTTGACTGGGAATCGATTGGAGGTGAGTCCTATGACTTAGAAATATCATTTATTGAAGAATCAATCCTTAACCTCATGGAAATTTAATTAAAAAAGGAAGAATGAGGGCTTGACTTTTGAAATGAAAATTTGGGATTTGAGGGAGCATTTGAGCTCGAATTTTGATAAATTTGATATGTATAGACTCGTGGTGAGATGGGAAATCTAATGATGTAAATTTTATAATTTTTCGAGATGTGGGCCAGGGGCTCGGGTTTTGCCAACTTCATGATTTTTGATAATTTTCGAGTCTTTTCGATTGGGTTGTGTTCCCTTAGTCTATTGTAATGTATTCCTTTTGGTTTTGACCATATTCTGCGCACAAGGATGTTGATTTGCGAGGTAAGGGAAAAGCGAGCTAGGATTTCGGCCGACTTGAGGTGAGTAATAGTTATAAATGATGTTCTGGGGGTTTGAAATCCTAGATTTGTACTATGTGGTTCTATGTTGAGATGAGACACACGTTGTATGATGAGCATGAGGTCTGTTACTGCTGGGGATCCGGACTCGTTCTATCCCGATTGATGAATCTACTGTATTTTTAACTGAGACTTAATTAATATTATTATATTCTGGGCTAGTTGCCATGTTTGGGGCCTTTGTGCCGATCTGTAGAATCCTTAGGGGGTATTTGTATTGGTTGACCTCACTTTACTTGTCGTAATCATATCCTCGATCATGTTCTTAACTGTTAAGCATAATATGGACATGCTTTAGAAATTGGTAATCCTAATAAGAATAACCTGGGGTTGTAAACTCTGTCTTGGCTGAGTATGCCCGAGAGACCAAGTTAATATTGACTGAGAGGGGTCAAGGACCCCATAGTGAGGGTATTTGATAGATACCGGATCGGGCTGCACGCCGCAGCAATATATAAACATATATGGATCGAACTGCACGTCGTAGTAGTATATTATATGGATCGGACTGCACACCATAATATTATATTATATGGATCAGACTGCACACCACAGTAGTATAGCGCTTGGGCTGTAGGAGCCCCTCCGAAGTTTGCACACCTCCCAATGACATAAAGCACACACACGCATGCATATATATATATATATATATATATATATATATATATATATATATATATATATATATATATATAAATATATATATATATATATATAGGGTGGCACACCGCAATAGTATACTGCACGGGTCGGGCTGCATGCCGCAACAGTATAATTAAACTACCGGCCATTGAAAGGAGTAAATGAGTTGTGTATTGATTTGAGGGATATTCACCTGATTTTCTCATTTAGCTGTTGTTTAATTCATTTACTATTTTTATATAGAACTGCGTGTGTTTTTACGAGTTATCTTATCGTCAATCGTTATTTATTGCTATTACTCACTCAGTCGGAGTACTCACTTCACTCCATGCACCATGTGTGCAGATACAGGTATCCCGGAGGCATAGTTGAGTTTTCTGCTGCTGTCCAGACTATCACCGGAGTTATCGAGGTATCTGCATGACGTCCGTAGGATCCGATTTCTCCCCTTATCCCTTTTATTTCCACATTCTAGACTATCATATGTATAGGCTGCTGCTCAGTTTTATTTTAGAGGCTCTTGACTCGTGACACCAGATCATTTGGGATTTGTATTGGTATTTCCATGATTTTCTGCATTGTTTAACTGTTATAACGGATTATAATCATGTTAATTTGGTAATTTAACTATATTAATTGGAATGAGCTTCGTACGAGGGTTGAGAGTATTGTATTGGTCGGACTTGCCTAGCATTGTGTTGGACGGTATCACGATCGGGATTGGGGTCGTGACATTTTCCTACTTCATGATTTGCTTTGCTGATTGTGCATCCTAGCTACGTGTCATCTATTGACACATCTACGCCCCCGAGGAGAGTGCTCATCTTAATCTAAAAGTAAAAGGAAAAACATTTACACCATGATACTAGTTTATATGGATTCGGTACATGCAATAATGTATGGATTTATTAGAGTTTTTAATCAAGATTGTCCCTTAAATACGAGAATGGGTCTAATTTTATACTTTATGTATTATGTTGAGCATTTATTGTCCTTTAACTATGTTAAACTAGTGCAGCTTAGGTACAACTACAGAATACCCTAACGAAGCTTTTAAGATCTAATAGTAAACTCACGTGGGACGCACAACAGATGGTTTGTTTCAAAATTGACAGTGATAAGGAATTTTATGCTCGTTTTTGCGCTCTCGCTAATAATGGCCGTCAATTCCTTCTTTCGAATAAATTCTAGATATGTATATTTTAAATTGCTCCTGTAACATTTGACAAAATTTATATTTTTGTATATGTGTATATTTTATATGTTTGACCCAAAAGATATCGGTTGCGTTATGAGTTATGGACAATCAAAGATTATAAAAAAGTAAATCGAAATCAACGGTAATAAACACAAGGATAGATCTATAATTCGTATGTTGTTTGCTCTGGTGAGATTATAACAAGACTTGGTGGATTGTCAAAACTGATCACTGAGAGAAAGACAATATAGAGAGAGAATGATAGTGAGAAGTTGTATTATTAATGAAAATAACACATGTCTTACAAATGAGGGATGCCTTTCTTTATATAGAAGGAAGGTCCCCTCGTCAGAATATCACTTTATTCTAGAATTATTGTTGTTATAGAAATATAAACGGGCGGAGGGGACGGAATACTCGTACGGACGAGTTTGTTAGTGCGCCTTTATTGTTAAAGGTATACTCCATTCCGTCGTATGGGCGCGAATAGGGGTATGCATTCGAATCGGTTTATCGATAAATCGAATTGATTATTTGTTACTGGTCGAAAAAATCAAAACCTTATTGAAACGATAATGATAAGCAGTTGTACAAATCGATAATCGATAAGTAATTATCAATAAGGGTCAAAATCGAATCGATAAATCGAATGCACACCCCTAATTATTTCATCTACCACATTTAAGGAATGATCATATTTAAAGTTGAAGGAATGAAGTTCAAATTAATGGAAAATAGAATTAGCAGTGATGATGTATTTTTATTTTTGTTAATATCGTTGGAGTGTTTGGTGCATATTTTGATCCCTTACTTTAGTTTCGTTGCATATGTCTATTGACACAATTTTTATGTTATAAACGGTGTTCGTCTTATTTTAGCTTCTTTTTGTCCATATTAGTTAGGCGTGTTTATAGCGATATACTATCCGTGGAATCCCGCAAATTTTCTTGTTGATGTAATCGGTAACCGAATCGATAAGCCCCAAAAATTAATAAATCAAAATCGAAAAAATCGAAACCTTATTGAAACGATAACGATAAGTATATGTACAAATCGATAAGTAATTATCGATAAGAGTCAAAATCGAATCGATAAATCGAATGCACACACCCCTAAGCGCGAAGGGAGGTATATTTGACTTTAGTGGCCGTGGAAGGAGGCATGCTCGACTTTTATCAATCGCGTCCAATTCAACCACATACAATATGCATATAATATATACTTTTTATCTAGTGAATACAACGACAAGAAGGCACAACTGATAAGTAATAACAAGATTAAAAGCGTACTTCTATATATAATAATATTTCCTTGGGATCCTTTTACACTACAAATACGAATATAAACCTTTCCCATATATCAATTTGGGTTGATGACTATTAGCTAGATTCCTAACGAGAGCATCCACTTACTTTTCAATTTCTTTAAATTCAAAGCTACTATCTTAAGTAGGTATAATTAATTATTTCACGCTTTTATTTCTTGAATGCAACAAATTACTTAATTTGCATGTGCGAATATTACATTAATCGACGCCCGCCAGTGCCATTCTCCCTTTGGCAATTGAAATAAAGAGCAGCAACAGGTAAACCAAGATTATATTGTTTTGCAAAGTCTCTTGTGTTGAAATTCTGACGACTTTCTGGAGCATACACACTCTCTCTGCGTAACTGCCGAAATAGCACTAAAACTAGTCTATGTATTCCCATTGTTGGACGTGGACACTCATATGATACCACTTCATTGCCTAAAAAAAAATAGAAATTAGCGTTAGATAAATTTCGTCGCTAAATGTCTTATTAAGTTAAATCAATTTAACAACGGTTAGATATAGAATCAATAACAATGTATCCAGTGTGCCCACAAGTGAGATTTGATGAGAATAGAATATACGCATACTTTACCTTTATTTGACTACTTTGTGTGAGGTAAAAAGATTGTTTCCATTAGATATTCGGCTCAAAAAGAATTGAGAAATATAAGAATAAAGAAGTTGAAATGGAAATATTGAAGGAAAAAACCTATTGACAAGAGGAATAATAAAAACTAAGGCAATAAATATCAGTATAATAAAATTAAAGAATAAGATAATAAAAATAATAAAAATACTGATAGGGAGAAGATAGATTTGCGACAGAACTCACATGTAAATATTTCTAATTTTATGACCAATTTTCTCTTTTAGTCCTTGAGAGCCAATCTCGTTTTAATAAGTTCTAAAATCAGACTCTTCTTTAAATTTGTACTCATAACAAGTGTTTCCTAATATTATATCAGTTGTAAACGGAACATATTGCATAGAAGAATTATTAGATGATAATTAACAACAGCTTAATATACTGAAAATCATGATTAGCAATTTAGTACGAAGGATAGACTTACCAAAGCTTACTCCTGTGGTTGCTGGGATATCAGTGACCAACCTAACAATGTTAATTCATCAGAGAGAATGTTCGAGAAATTGTATGAATTTCTTGGGATTACGTATACAATATGTATATAATATACACAAATATAAATATTTTTGGGATATACATTTTCAGGGTGGATCAAAAATATATTCTTTTTGGGCAAAGATTAACACAAAAAAAATATAAATAAGAGATGGTGAAGGTTACAGCTTCGGTAACTACGTTCACTTGATAGATTTACAAATGTTTTCCTTGGAGAAATTGACGTTTTTGAGTTTAAAACTATGATAAGATTAAAACTGGTGGCATTTTTACATACCGACACCACCAGTAAATCAATAGATATTTGACATGTGTTTGAGCGCGCACACGCTATATCTATATATGTGTGTGGATTTTGCTAGCAGATATAATTAATTTTGGCCGACCAACCAAATGTGTAACTTACTAACCAGTGCAGATACTCCTTCTGGTATGGGTTGCTCGGAGTTGGAGCATCAGGATCCACCATAACCTTCACAAACAAGACCAGAAAATTTATTAAGGTACTTTGATACAAGGAGAGTTATTCAACCAAATATATTTTCGCGAGAAAATCATTTTTGAATGTATAGTAGTTAAAAATATTATTTAAACAGTAAAATGGTTTTCCATCGGAGGGGAAAATGACTCTGCTCATTTATTTATATGGACAGAAGAAGTCATTTTCAAGACACAATTATATATAGACTTTCAAGTTCATATCACTTACTTCATACAATGCTTAGATTTTAATTATCATCAACCCTAAATGTTCAAAAAATTCACGGAACACTATCTACGTTTTAAAAAAAAGATATTATTTCATCAACCAAATTTCCAGAAAATATTTTTTAGGAGAATATTCAAATTTAATAGAAAACTATTTTTCATGAGAAATAACTACATAACATTGCTCTTTTTAATAGTTTAAGCTTTTAGATAAATTGATCACCAGTAAGTGTACGTGCAGTATAAGTTATGGTTTCATCCAAACTCAGTAAATTAACTCAAACCTTGTATATGTGTTTAAAAAGCTAGAGTAATAAATATGTATAAAGAACCTAGTAACTCAAATAGTCAGTGGAATTAAAATTCTGAATCCCTATCTAGACATACATACTTCAACTTAATACTCTTAAGCTTGTAGACGAATGATCACACGGATATTAAAATACGTGCAAAATAAACAAAGAAAAGAATGACACTTGTAATGCATGTAAAACAAGAAATTATATAAGATATATATACCAAAGTGTAAAAAATGCGAAGATCATCCCCTCCGACTTCAACCCTAGGTTGATTGTTAACATGAGAAGGCCTCAAATCACATCCATTTTTCACCTCTCGAGTGTTGTAAACCACTCTTAGGCTAATAGACTTAGTAAATGGATCCAAAACATCTCCGATCACTCGAGCAAGTGCCAAAGTATCTCTTCCTCTTTGCATGATCACTGCAAGAAAAATTCGAATTACCAACGAATTTTATAACAATAATAACAATGACTAAAGACCAACAAGTTTTTTTACAAATGGGGTATGGGGAGAGTGAGATGTATGAAGTCTCGCCCCCCCCCCCCCCCCGAAAGACAGAGAGCATGTTTTAGAAAGACCTTTGGATAAACAAAAGATTTAAGAAAAAAACAATGACAACAAATATAAACAACATACTCATGTAAAAAGAGAACCGAAACTAAGATAATAAGACCAAAAAATTTTACCAACCACCCAAATCCGTTAGCTGGTTGCTTGGCTCAATGATCATGAGCATATATAAGGGTATTTATATGGGTTAGTATGCTAGTGTATTGGTATCCATTTGCATTGTGCCTTTTGTTCCATACTAAGAATCTTAAACCTCATAGTATTTCCATCCACTTGCAACATTCAAATTAGAAAAAGAATCTTACCATTATAAAGATATAACAGAATTTGTCCATAGCTAATTCTTACTTCAACCGCGAGTTTAAATTTGGGCTAAAGCCAGTTGCATCCACACGTTGATCACTAAGCAAATTTCTTGGGCGTGTTTAGTAACTGGTGATGGAAAATGTTTTTCGTGGAAAATATTTTTTAAGAAAATATTTTCATTGAAAAATAATTAGTAATTTTATTCATATTCTGGTGTTTGGTACAATTAAAAAAAATGACTACTTAAGAGTATTTATAAATAATTTATATAATGCACATGAAGCCATAAACAACCAACAACCTTCCGAACTCACAAATTTTATAAACGTTGGAACCGCTAAACTTTAAAAATTGTGGAATATCGAACCCGTAAACTTTATAATTTCTAAACTCGTAAACTTCCAAACACATAAACCTCCGAGCTCATAATTTTGGAACTTATAAAATTTTGAAACCTTTAAACCGATAAATAAAAAAATTAAAACTGAAAAAAATATATTTAAAAAATATTTTTTTCGGGGGGAGGGGGGTGACAGTGAAACAAAGAAAAAACAAAATTTTAAATTACAAGAAAAAGTAAATAAAAATATTATTTTGGGTGGGGGAGGGTGTGGGGGACGGGACAGTAAAACAAAAAAAATAAAAATTTGAATTACAAAAAAAGTTCAAAAAAATATTTCTTTTGTGCTGGGTGGGGGAGGGGAGCAGGTGAGATGGGTTGGGGCATAAAAATGAAAAAAAAAAATCAACAATTTGAAATTGCAATAAGAAAAAAAAGTAAAAAAATAATTTTTTTCGGGGGTGTGGGTGGGGTGGGGGTGGAAGGCTAGTCGAGTGGGTGGCAACAGAAAAATTAAAATTTGAAAAATAAAAAACTTTTGGAGAGAAGGAGTGGGTTGGTAATTAAGGACGGGGAAGGTTATCCAGAGTTTTGGAAAATATTTCCCCTTCTCTTTACAAGGAAAGCATTTCCCGCAATTAAAGGAAAATGAATTCAAAATATTTAAGCAAATCAAATATAAAAAAAGTTACAAAATATTTTCCTTCCTACCATACAAACTCCTTCACTTGCATTTACCGTCAAGTTTATCAAATTCTTCTCTCCTTTGTCCAATGCAACTTTACATATGTGGATTTAGAATTATTCAGATTTGAAGGATTCATTCTTTTAAGGCTTTTAACACTAAATTCATTGTATTTTGAAAATTATGAGTATTCTTAATTTAATATTTCTTAAAATTATAAGTTTTCACATATTCAACTATCATACAACCTGTCAGATGCTCGAGCATATCCATTGATCCCGATGTGAACTATGTAATTTATTTAGGAACTTAATTGAAGGCACGTTATTGAGGACAATCGCAATAGTTTGATACTTAAGTGACGCAAATTAAATGCAAAATGTTTTAGCACTCGAGTTTCTTTTTCTTCTTCTTTCTGAATTTTCCTTTGTTTTTTCTTCAAAAATACATATTCTTCTTTTTTTTTTTTCTACTCCTTTCTTTATTTGTCTTTTTCTTTTAGTTTGTTGACTTTTCTTTTTACTTTTTCAACTTAGAGATTCTTACTTATTCTAGCCATCTTGTCTTTTTTCTCTTCTTATCCACTAGATTAATAGTGTGTTTGGCGAAACATCTAAAATTAATTTATATTAAGAAATATTTTTTTAAAAAGGCAATTTTCTCAAAAGTACTTTAGTGAGAAGCAGTTTGTATTTGACTAATTAATTTAAAAAATACTTTTAAGCGTATTTAAAAGTCGTCTTATAGAGTTGTGATTTCGTGACTATGGGTGTGTTTGGTACGAAGGAAAATGTTTTCCATGGAAAATATTTTCCTAGAAAATATTTTCATGGAAAATGAGTGATTTTATCACTTATTTTCTCTTGTTTGGTTGGTAAGTGGAAAACATTTTCCGGAAAATATTTTCTATGTTTGGTTAGAGAGTAAAAAATAGTTTTTTAGAAAAATATTTTTTTTGCAACTCTCCTACCCCTCCCCCTCCCACCTCCCCCCCTTTCCGAAGTCTCTAAAAATTGACACAATCTAAAAGAACTAATGTGATGCTTTACTTTTTAACGCAAAAATCGCGTATTTTCGAATCGGTAAATTTATAATTTCTAAACCCATAAACTTCCAAACTCATAATTTTGGAACTTGTAAAATATTGAGCCTTTAAATGATAAATAATAAAATTAAAAACTGAAAAATATATTTTAAAATTTTTCAGGGGGTTCGGGGGGAGGGGGCTGTGGGGGTGGGGGTGTGGGGGGAGGGTGGGGGTAGGGGGTGTGGGGGTGAGGGGGTAGGGAGTGGGGGTGGGTGGTGCAAAAAAATAAGAAAACAGAAATTTAAAATTATAGAAAAAAAATTAAGGTAAAAGAAATTTTTTTGCGGGGTGGGGTGGAGGGGTAGTAGGGTGGATGGTAACGGAAAAACTGAAATTTTTCTAAAAAAAAACTATTTTTTGGAGAGGGGGTGGGGTGGGTTGGTGAGGGTGAAAATGGTTGAGAATGAGCTTTGGAAAATGTTTTCCCTTCTTTTGATAAGGAAAACATTTTCCTCCAATTGGAGGAAAATGAATTGATAAGGAAAATGTTTTTCAAAACATTTAAGCCAACCAAACATGGGAAAATTGAAAAACATTTTCCAGAAAATATTTTCTTTCGTACTAAACACACCCTAAAAGTCTATTAATTTTCTTGTGACTTATGACCAGAAGTCAATGATTTTTAGCAATGATATTATTATTCGTAGTTTTCTCATTAACTTTTTTAATTATTATATTCCAGTTGTGCAGCTATAGTATGTAATTTGTAATAAACTTTATGTTAAACTTTCTTGAGTATTTTTCGTTTTAAAAAATAGTAATTTTTATTCCTATTTTAGTACTTTGATATTTATAGAATTATTGGATTCAATATTATTTATATATTTCGTCCTTCTTTGACCTTATGAATTTTTTCTTGTGGTCATTAAACAAATGCAGAGGTTTATTCTGGACGATGTACTGGACCTGAAATATATTCTTAGAATCAATCTAAATATCCAACATGTTTAGAAAATTAAATCAGTGACCTTTCTATTTATTTTGCATATTGGAATAATAAACCCTGGCCCCAATTCTTTAGACACAAATTCAAGTCAATTATTCTTTCTTTCCTTTTTTCCCCCTCTTTTGGAGATTGATATCTCTTTTAATCTCTGTCCATAGTATATACACAAATTCAAGTCAATTATTCTTTCTTTCTCTTTTTTTTCCCCTCTTTTGGAGATTGATATCTCTTTTAATCTCTGTCCATATATATATATTTATATATTAGTATAACCGACCCTATGTACTGGTAAGCGCTGAGCCTAACCTCGACATCATAGTAACAAGGCTAAGGCGGGGCAATTACAATATAACCTGAATACGATGTATAATAAAAGCATAAACAAGGATAGGACAAAATAAAGCAGTAACTTGCAAGGAATGAATACAAAACTCAAGTGTCTTATCAATATCCAACTATAACCAATCCTTAAGTAAAATGCAAAGCTACACAATAACTTACAGAGTAGAAGAACATAAAAACATAAACTGATGCGGCGCATTTTCGATCCCACCATATATCAAAATCAATATGAATATTCTCCATTATTACTCCAAATTAATCCACCCTTATTCCTCCTATTGCGGCGTGCAACCCGATCCCACTGTATAATACAAATTCACCCTCATTTCTCCTCTATATATCACAATTATTCGTCCTGTTGCGGCGCGCAGCCCCATCCCACCATATAATAGCGATTCACCCTTATTGCTCCTCAATATATCACCCTTATTCCTCTTGGTGCGGTGTGAAATCCAATCCTACCATATCAGCATCAATTACCCAATAAGTACAGAATTTTCACAAATTAACTCAAAACTCTTCATAATATTAAACCTCAAACCAAAGCAAACGGAAAGCTTGTACATTCGGGTGGTTGCCTACGCATCCAGAAAGTTGAAGATACATGAGATGAGAAGAATTATCATGTACATGATCTTCAGTTAGCTGTTGTTGTTCACGCCCTGAAGATATGGCGTCATTATTTGTACGGAGTGCATTGTGAGATTTATACTGATCACTGTAGGTTGCGGCATCTGTTCAAGCAGAAGGACCTTAATTTACATCAGAGGAGATGGCTAGAGTTGCTGAAGGACTATTATAATCACTATTCTGTGTCACCCGGGCAAGGCCAATATGGTGGATGATGCTTTGAGCCACTGGGTAGAGAGTTTGGTGAGTTTGGCTTAATTACCAGAAGCAGAGAGGCCCATAGCGATGGATGTTCAGACCTTAGCCAGCCAGTTTGTGAGATCAGACCTTTCGGAGCCTGGTCGGGTTCTAACCTGCGTGATCTCTCGGTCTTCCATGTTTGATCGTATCCAGGAGCGTCAATTTCATGACCCTCATTTACTTGTCCTCAAAGACAAAGTGTTGCATGGCGATGCTCGAGATATTACTATTGGTGATGACGGGGCGAGTTTGTGTACCCAATGTTGATGGGCTTTGGGAGTTGATTCTGGAGGAGGCCCATAGTTCGCGGTATTCCATTTATCTAGGTGTCGCTAAGATGTATTAGGATTTGAGACAACACTACTGGTGGAAGCGGATGAAGAAAGATATAGTTGGGTTTGTAGCTCGGTGCCTTAATTGTCAACAGGTGAAGTATGAGCACCAGAGGCCAGGTGGATTGCTTCAGCAGATAGAGATCCCGGAATGGAAGTGGGAGTGGATCTCCATGTACTTTGTATATGGGCTCCGACGGACTTTGAGGAAGTTTTATTCCATTTGGGTTATTGTGGATCGGCTGACCAAGTCCGCGCATTTTATTCCTGTGTGTACTACCTATTCCTCAGAGTGGTTGGTAGAGATTTATATCTGGAGATTGTTCGTCTGCATGGTATTCCAGTTTCCATCATTTCAGATAGAGGTACTCAGTTCATATCACAGTTATGGAGAGTCGTACAACATGAGTTGGGTACTCGAGTGGAGTTGAGCACAATATTTCACCCCCAGATGGACACACTATTCAGATTCTTGAGGATATGCTCCGTGCGTGTGTGATGGAGTTTGGAGGTTCTTGGGATCAGTTCTTGGTACATGCAGAGTTTGCCTACAATAACAGTTATTAGTCCAACATTCAGATGGCACCGTATGAGACTTTATATGGTCAACGATGTAGATCTCTGGTGGATTAGTTCGATCTGGGTAAGGCTAGATTATTGGGCACACACTTAGTACATGATGCCTTTAAAAGGTTAAGGTGCTTTAGGTTAGACTTCACACAGCCCAGTCCAGATAGAAGAGCTACGCAGAACGAAAGGTTCGTGATTTTTCCTATATGGTTGGAGAGCGGGTTCTGCTTCGGGTATCGCCTATGAAGCGCTTTATGAGAGTTGGGAAGAAAGGGAAGGTTAGTCCAAGGTTTATTGGCCCTTTTGAGATATTGAGACGTGTAGGGGAGGTTTCTTATGAGCTTGCCTTACCTCCCATCTTGGCAGGAGTTTATCCGGTATTTCATCTCTCGATGCTCTGGAGGTATCACAATGATCTATCGCACGTGTTGGATTTCAGTTAAGTTCAGTTGGACATGGATCTATCTTATGTTAAGGAGCTAGTGGCCATATTGGACATGCAGATTTAAAAGCTGAGGTCAAAGAACATTGCACTCGTGAATGTTCAGTGGCGGGGTCAGCCGGTCGAGGAGGTGACCTGGGAGACTGAGTAGGATATGCGTAGCAGTTACCCTCATCTTTTCACAACTTCAGGTATGTCTCTATGATCGTTCAAGGACGAACAAATATTTAAGTGTGGGAGGATGTGACGACCTGGCTGGTCGTCTTAAGAATTAATGCCCTGATCTCCTATTAACTGCTGCCCTCGTGTTTATTTATGCTATTTTGAATTGATGGGATGTTCGGTTTTGAGTTTCGAGATTATTAGTCTCTAAATGAGATCTTAAATGTTGGAAATTTTACCGTAGATAGAACGATGTCAAGATGGTGTCATATGGAATTTTGATGGTTCTGTTAGCTCCGTTGGGTAATTTCGGGCTTAGGAGCATGTTCGGATTGTGTTTTGGAGGTTCGTAGCTCATTTAGGCTTAAAACGCTGAAAGATGAATTTTTTAAGTTTCCGGTTCGATAGTGAGATTTTTATCTGAAGGTCGGAATAGAATTTCAGAAGTTGGAGTAGCTCTGTAGTGTTGAATGTGACGTGTGTACAAAATTTCAGATCATACATATGAGGTTTGATAGACTTTTTTATCGAAAGCATAAATTTTAGGTTTTTGAGGTTATTAGGCTTGAATCCGATGTTAAATTAATTTTTTTGATGTCGTTTTGAGTGCTCCGAAGGTTGGAACAAGTTTGAATGATGTTTTAGGTGGGGTTGGCATGTTTGGTTGAGGTCTCGGAGGCCTTGGGTGAGTTTCGAGTGCTTGATGGAAGTGGAATTGGACTTAGCGAGATTTTTGCATTTGTTGAATCTATTATAACCGCACATGCATGTGTACGACCACAGCTGTGGCACCGCAGAAGCGGAAAGTTGGTCCAGCTCCAGGAGCCGCAGGTGCGAGAAGGGTAATGCACCTGCGAGGCCATAGGTGCGGAAGGTCTATTGCAGGTGTGGAAGTCCCCCTTTAGTGAAATGTCGCAAAATTGACTAGGTGTTCGCAGAAGCGGGACCACAGATGCGATTTTACTGGGCAGAAAAGGGGCTGAATCGAGTGTTTTGTTCAAAACTTGGAAAAAATAAATTTGGAGCTCGGGGTAGGGCGATTTTGTGAGGTTTCTGAAAAGAAGATCATTGGGTAACGATTCCTTGTTCCTTTCTAGTTATATTCCATTAATCTTATCTTAGTTTTGTTATTTAAATTTAGATTTGGAGATGAAAGTTAGAAAAAACGGGAAAAAAGTTCTTAGACCTAGAATTAGAATTTTGATGGGAAATTTATCCTTGGATTTTGATAATTATTGGTATGCATGAACTCGTGAGAGTATGAGGATTATGAAAATATAAATTTTACCCGATTTCGAGACGCGGCTCGAGTGGCGTTTTGGTCATTTCACCTAATTTCGCGCATTATCTTAGAATTTATTTGTAGAATTTGTTACTTGAAGTATTATTTATATTATGCAATTGAACTGAATAGACGTGGGTCATTTAGGAGTTGATTACTCGTGGCAAGAACGTGGTCTCGGGTTGATTTCTGATTCGATATAAGTGGCTTGTCTAACCTTGTGTAGGGGAACTTCCCCTTAGAATATGATATATTTGATAATTGAAATGTCTTGTACGTGAGGTGACGAGTGCGTACGTGAGCTAATTGTTGAAAACCCAATTTTACTTTAAGTTTTTCAATTGAGTTCCTTTTTCCTATTTTTATATTATTTGCAATTTAAGCATGTTGTTAGCTTAGAAAACTATGTTAAATTGACTTAATTGCTTACTTGCTTAAACTCCCTTAATTGCAGTATGTGAAACATGTTAGGTTAGAATTACATGTTTACTTGGTACGAAATTGAGCTTAATTGAGTATTCCTTGTGTTGTTGATACGTGTTTTACTTTGGGACTACCAGACGACATCCCGGGAGATCCCCTGCACGTTTTCATGATTGAGTTGTGGTGCGGGATACCGAGAGATCCCTAGCACGTACATTAAGGATACCAAGAGATCCCTGGCACATATTAAGGATACCAAGAGATCCCTAGCATATATTGAGGGTACTAAGTGATCCTCGGGATACTGAGAGATCCCCGTTTATTATCCTTGTGAAGAGTGGTACTTCCCTGTGTTTGTTTTGCCTCTGTTTCAGTTATTGAGTTCCTTATTTTTCATGTGTTGAATTATTATTGTTAGCTTTCAACTGTACTGTTTATCTAGTTCTGTTATACCTTATATTTAATTTAACCTCAGTAGGGCCCTAACCTTCCTCGTCACTACCCGACCGAGGTTAGGCTTGGCACTTACTGATAACTGATGTGGTGTACTCATGCCCTTCCTGCGCATGTTTTTCATGTGCAGATGCAGGTACTGCAACTCAGACTCATCACGCTCGAGGTATATCTGCTACATCCACAGACCGAAGAGTCCCTTTCTACTCTTGCTTTAAGTATTAGCCCTTCTGTATTTCTCTTCTTTGTTAGATATTCTGGAGTTATGCTATTAGACATTCAAAGGCTTGTGATCATGAGATTCCAGATATTGGAAAAAGCATTAGTGTTGAGAGTTGATATTATGTATGCCGAGCGGCACTATTAAATACTGTTTTATTCACTATATTTGGGTTTTATCTGTTTTTCTTTCGCGAATTGGTTTATTTTTTCCGTATTATTGGACTTACCTAGTTGTACGGATTAGGTGCCGTCATGATGGTTCACGAAGAACGAACTAGTGACACACATTTGCTGTAAACACTCGCGAATAAGTTTCTACTCAACTTTAGTATCTAAATCTTCCGCTATATATATTTATGTACTGTGTTGAAAATACTAAGTAATGGATAGAGTGCATCCGCCTGTCACCATACTAAGTATTAGCATCAATAAAAACATGTCAACTTTGGATATCTTTTGCACCTTTATAATAGTCCATAAGATGATTGAAAGAACAAATAAAAGAACAGAAGACATACTTGTTTTAGTATGAGCTTTTATTTTTGGAAAAAAGATGCCTGTGTTGCGTCGGCTCATTCTCCTTCACAAATGTGAAAATGGTCTATTATATTATTTTCCACTCATACATATAACTTTTCATTCTGAAAATAATTATCAATATCATAGTGAGTATAGACAAATTTTAAATGTTAATTTAATGGATTCGCCCTATAAAGTTTTTAATATTGAACTTATATTTTTACACTTTTAAAATTACATTTAATATTTAATATTTATTTATATTTTAGTACTTTGATATATACATATATACTCGGGTTAAATTTATTGGTTCAATTGAATCTATTATTTATGTACTCCATATATCCGTCTTTATATATAAGGGTAGTTCGGTACATAAAGTATTTTACGCTCACGCATGGAGCGGAAAAAAGCCGCACTATAAGCAGTGACGGAGCTACATACACCCAAGGGGCGTCAACTGACACCCCTTCGTCAGAAAATTACATTGTCTAGCTCGATAAATTTTATATATATATATATATATATATATAATGATACTTCTTGACTTCTCGTGATTTTGTTTCTTTATATTTGACTCCCCTTGATATAAATCATGACACTACCATTGACTGTAAGGGATGTGATGTAGATAGTATACCCTGGTGCAAGCACTAATCAGTGTCAGACGCACGTGGTGGCAAGCGGGTTCAACTGAAACCCGCTTCACCAAAAAATAATACCGTGTATATGTATAAATTATGATTAAAATTGCGTAAATTGTATATAAATATATTATTTGAACCTGCTTGACAACTATTAGTTTACGACTAAAGTTATGTACTTGAATCCGCTTGCACAAAATTTTAGGTCCGCACACTAATATTAATACTGCTTCCATAACTCAAACTCTTAACTTATAGATCACATGAAAATAATTGTACGATTGCTCTAAGGCTCCCCGCCTTTTGAACTGATGAATTTTTTCCTGTGGTCGTTAAACAAAGGATGAGTTCTAGACGATATACTGGACCTAACATATATTCTTAGGATGAAAAATTCTAACATCACACTAGAAGAATCCATGGCCCCATTTCTTTAGAGCATTAAGTCAACGGCATTTCTATGTATTTTGCATATTACTTTACTACTATTTAGAAGAGGGAGTTAAAAGCGGATTTCATCGTCCTGCTTGCTGTGGTCTTCAAGTTCAGTTGGATTCTTTTTGAGCAATTCTATTGCCTCATATTCTCAGGTCCATCATTCTTTTTGTTTTACTCTTTACTTGCTTTATTGTATAGTATTTATTGGACAGCCAAAGTTTTGAATTAGGGGTTGATGTAAATATTAAAAATTCTTTCTTTAATAATTCTGTTAAAAAAATTTCTTTTGAATAGATATATTTTGTATGAACTTGTTCTTTCTCAATGGAATTTTCATTTTTAAAAGTGGGTTATATCATGTTACCCTAGGTAATAGGTATTTATTAAAAACTAATAGTGTAAAATATTTCAAATTTATACACACTGCTTTACAATGGTAATCTAAACTCTAAACATTATAGATCGCATAAAATAAATATAAAATCAGCTTACTTATTTTATGAGACTATATTAGTTTGAGATAAGTATGGAGATTTTCTTTAAAAATCAAAACCAAATAATTGATAGCCTGTTTGGTTTAGACAAAAGTTGTGATCCGTAGGTACCCTTTACAACAATCATGTTATTTAAAATTATGTGTTTAAATATATATGTTCGTCAAAAAGTTTTAAAGAGCACATTTTTATTAAGTTCATTAGTTAACAAGTTTCAAGAGATCAAGCAAAATGAAACAAGGGGATCAAGTAGCAGTACTACTAAATTAAAATACGAATAATACGACTATAGCAATTAGCTACAATAGTGTTTAGACATGAAAATTTTAAAATTCACTTGAAATTGAATATTAAAATTTTCCGAAAATTTTAAAAACTTCAAAAAGTTGTTTTAAAAAATTTCGCTTTAAATCACTTATAAAAATTCAAAAACAACTCCAATTTGTATTCATCTCCAAAAATAACTACTCCGGTAATTTTTAAATACCATTTTCATTTGAAAAAGAATTTCACTTTTCTTTCTTCAAATTTTAAATTCTTATATCCAAACGCCCACTAACTTTATTTTATTTTATTGATGTTTGAGCATTTGAACATAAAAATGTGAGATTTGAAAGTAATTTTTGAAGTTAAGTTATAAAAATATTTTAAAATTAAAATTGTGTATGAACATGCACTTTACTTGAAAAAATATTGCAGTTTCCTGAGGGGAGAAAAAAATACCAACTTTCAAATTCGAACATATTCAAAAAAACAAAAAATTCATAGAAATATTCCAACATATCAACCAATATTTCTAAAAAAAATATCACCTTGAGAATCTTATTTAGTGTTTATTTAAGATCATTATAATAATTTATTATAAATTACAACTTGTAAGACTCCTTGATAAAAGCTAACAAATTGACATTACGTTTATTGCCCAAAATTTAGATATCGTTGCTGACTTAACATTTTGAATTATTAAATTTTAGAGTGAAATGAATAAATAATGTGTATCAGGTTAAAAAATCTAACATTCTAAAATAAATCAAATTTACCAGAGTATTCTATGTAAAGTAGGAAAATACCACAATAATATGCATTTAAAAATGTGAACTGACATGCTATTATTATAAATTGTAACTATGTCCACCAAATTTAGAAATTGATTGGGCTATTTAAAGTTTCTTCATTTTACAATCACTCAAATATCCAAATTTAAAATTATAACATGAAATATTATATAGTTAATGCAATTAGAAGTAACAAATGATTAAAACACAATCATAAACGGCATATTTGAGTGATTGTTGTTGTTGTTGCAATCATAAACGACATATATCAAATAAAATAGAGATTTTTTTACAAAGCACATTCTTTAAAACCTAATTAGCAATAAATAGAAACTCTTTTCTATATTACGTGGTATAGATATGTTTTACGGTAATTGACGATATATATAATGTATTAAATGTATTGTATTCAATAATACAACATGAAATGACCGCACAAACAGGGATTCCAGTAAAACTGGATCTATATTAAGATGTATTAATCTGTATTTAGCGTAAAAAAAAAGTAACGTATCTGCGCAATTTATGGGGCGTTGAAGAAGATAAAAATGGAAGGAAATCAAAACAAATTTGATTTTCCTAATTTTAGTTAACTAACTTAAAGATACAATATTTGCTTTCCTTCTATCGATTGTCACAAATTCTATACACCTGAATACATGTAATTAAAAAAATCCGAATACAACTGTAATTAAAACAGTTAAAAGTGATTGGAAATACTTATGTAAACCTATTAAAAAAAGTTGACTTACAAATGCATACAAAAATTAGAAAAATACATTATAATACATTTGAATACAAATTAGTTCATCTGATTGACAAAGTTGAATTAAACTGACATTTGATGAATACAGCTCATTCGATCGTTTAATGAAGTTGAATACAAGTTATGAATAGAGTTGAGTATATGTTACTAATACACATCAATTTAATTCGTTGTAGTTGAATACATATGAAATCAAAGAACCACACATCTGAATACAGCAATATACATCTAAAAATGGCGTGAGGATTTGGTATGAAAATAGTGAAATTTGTTCTGTTAATGGCGGAGAAGGGTTAGAAGGTGTATGAAAAGAGTGTTTGTGGGAGAAGATGGAAAACTGTATTGAAGAAGAAAGAGAAAAGATGATAATGGGTGAGAGAAAAATAAAATAATGAGAGAAAAAAATATTTTGTAGCATATATTAAGGATTAATTATAGGATGGTATTAAATTTAAATTTTGCTATAACTAAAAAGGGTATTTATATAGTGTAAAATTTTAAAAATGGTATTTATATGTTATAAATAGGATACTAACATATTCTATATGTGGTAAAATTTCCAATAAAATACTCTAATTATTGGGCCCGTGTCGTCCTACTCTTAAGAATATTCATTCATAAAATATTTGTGTTATATACACTATATACAAAGTGATATACACAAACGTCCATAAAACTTTGCGTGTGATATATAGTAATGTACACGATATACAATATGATATTACATATGTCACAGTTGGATTTTTAGGTCTGATTTTTTTACCAGAAACCAGTATTAGTTACTCCTAATCGTGTTTTCATTGGTTATTACACAAGTGTAACCGTAGATGCTTTATAAAATTATACATGTACGGACTGCTATGTCCTTGATAAAATAGCAACTTCTATTAATATCAGTTAATTTCCAAGTTCCAAGCCTCTTTTACAATATATTACATATAACTTAGTCTTAACTCTCCTTTTTCCAAGTCACATTTTGTCCCTGTTTTATTTAATCACTTAAATTGCCTCCACCAAATACAGTTGGATGAATATAAACATAAAACATTTATGAATAATATCAGGCATATCGCCATAGAGAATAGACAGAAAATTCAAGATATACAATTAATCAACTTATTACAAGTAGCCTCAAAGACATAAATTTATCACTATATGCAAAATCAACATGGCGAATTCAAATTCAAAATTGAGTGATATTTAAAAAATATTAACGAGAATACCAAATAGCTATTGGGCTCGGGTTTAACCCGGGCTAAACCTAACCCGGGCTAAACCTCACTAGTTGGAATAATAAACCCCAGTACCATTTCTTTTTTATATTTTTTGTGGATTGATATCTCTTTCAATCCCTGTCCATAGTCGCTATTCCTAAATACACATTTTAGTTAATTCACAAAGATATTTATACTGAGTTGTACGCTACCTACAAAATAAAACACATGTTAATTTAATTTAGGGCCATGTTTTTTTTTTTCAAATTACAAAGCTGGTTTATTTATACTATTTCTTCATTATTTACTTGAGGTAAATAGTTCCAACGAGATACTGGTTCAATAACATTTTGGGTTTTTTGTCACAATCTCCTCATAAAAGATTTCCAATTCAAGTTCATAAAATAAATGTTACTAGGGATTGAGGTGTAATTATATTTTTGTTGTTCGTATCAATTACAAGTTAGAAGTCATGTAAGGAAAGGGAAAAAAGGTTAGGGGAGGAAAAAGGCTAAGATATATGGAATAAACTTATTTCATATAGTTACACCAAATTATATTTATTAATCAGTTAATTAAGTGATTTAATATACTAAAAAATATTAATTAACTATGACTAAGTGAAAAAAGTTTGTGTACAAATATATATCATGCATCTACTACTTTGGTATAAACCCTCGTGCCATGAATTATGTATATGGTATTAGAATTTACCCTACTAGCATTTGCATCTATACCCGCTTTTTGGGTTACGTTTTAACTTGTGCCACTTTGCGAAAAAAATTACAAGTGTATGCACTTTTTCGCGTAACTTCAGCATACAGTGCTGAAGTAGCAAAGGCAATCATGCAAAACTTCAGTATTTTAGTAGACGAGACTGAAGTAGCAAGTGTGTTGAACCAAGTGTACTGAAGTTTTTGTTTGTAATCGCTAAACTTAAGCATAGTAACTAAAGTTTTGTTCTCTATTTTTGCTGAAGTTTTGTTTGTAATTGTTGAACTTAACATAGTAGCTAAAGTTTTGTTCTCTGTTCTTTGATTTTTTTTTACACTTTCGGATATCTTGGATCGGTGATTGAGGGACGGAGAAGATTGACGGGGATGTTCACTCACCGTATAGGAGCGGAGTGGTTGAAGTGGAGGCTCGCGTCAGGAGTCTTGTGTGAAAGTGCCACATAAACTCGGGGAAGTTTTATAGAGCGGTGGTTAGACGTGCCATGTTGTATGGGGTGGAGTGCTGGCCTGTGAAGAACTCTCATGTCCGGAGAATGAGAGTTGCGGAGATGAGGATGCTCAGGTGGATGTGCTGGTTTCTAGTAGATTAAGATAAGATTAAGAATGAAGTTATTCGGGAGAAAGGTGGGGGCCTGGTGGATGAGAAGATGCGAGAAGCGAGACTCGAGGTGGTTTAGGCATGTGCGGAGGAGAAGCACAGTGATGCGCGGTGAGGAGTTGTGAGCGGCGCGGTGGTTGGCGCGAGTCGAAGCGGAGGGAGCTAAAGAGTATTGGGGTGGGTGATTAAGCGAGGATATGGCTAGAGAATGAGGATTTCAAGGACATGACCATGATAGGAAAGTTTGGAGTCTAGTATTAGGGTTGTAGGGTAGGGCGTTCTAGAATTCTTAGTACTTCTCAGGGGCTGAGTGGGGTTTAGTAGCGATCTCTATAGTTAATTAATGTATTGTATTGTGCCTCTTATGGTAGTAACCGATTGGTATTATTGCATGTCATTCTACTTTTGGTTTATGTTTAGATAATTATTTATTTGATTTATCCCGGATTTACTAACATTGTTTTGTTTTGTTTTGTTTTGTTTGTTGATTTTCTCTCTCTTTTTCTGAGCCGAGGTCTTTCGGAAACAGCCTCTCTGCCTTTTCGGGGTAGGGGTAAGGTCTACGTACATATTATCCTCCCCAGACCCCACTTTGTGGGATTTTATTGAGTAGTTGTTGTTGTTGTTGTACTTTCTTTTATTTGTTTAAAAGAAAATGCCACTTTCTTTTCTTTTCTTTTAAAAAAACAACTTTCTTTTACTTTTGATTTTTTAAATTTTCAGCCACTTTTGAAAAACTTCTGCACTAAATAAGCTGAAGTTTTTCTATCCTGGATAAGCTTTTTCAAAAACTTCAGTAGATGGAAGTTATTTAGTTCATTTTTTTGTGTCCTGGATTTATTAGTTTTATCATAAAGTTTTTTCAAAAACTTCAGCAGAAAATGTTGAAGTTATTTAGTTCATTTGTAAAAACTTCAGCAATATATAAGCTGAAGTTTTTGAAAAAAACTTTCTAACATACTAGATAAATAATCAGATTACAAACAATATCTAAATCATAAAATTTGAAAACAATAAACATGTAAAGAACGTAATTATTATTGTCGACTAACTTACGCACGTGGAAATATTCACAAATTATTATTTACTAACTTACGTAATTATTTATAATATGTTTTTGAAAAATCTGATAAACATATTTATGGAAATTATCCCATGAACTGAAGTTTCATAGCAGCACCAACAACAGCAAAATAAACAATAACAAGAAGAAAACGAGGGAGGGGGAAAAAGGGGGCTCAAGTTGTTTAAAAAGTGGGTACAAGTTAAAAACTTTTAAAAAATAGTATAGGTTGAATGGGGGTGACCAATTAGAGTTTCCCGTGCAATATTTACTACTTTTCAGGATAGAACATTAATCATGATTGATTATTAATTTTCATAAGAGAAAAATATAGATCTCTTCCATATCTGACAGATCATTTTTTTGGAAAAAAGTTGCGGACCTCTATAAATTGAGAATCCTCCTTACACAATATTATAATATTATCCACAATGTTGTCGCTAAGAGAAATTTAATTTCCTTTACAGAGAGGTTTTATTCTCTCTATAAGTTTTATCTTTCATATTAGTGATAAATAATCATATGTAGGTCGATTGACAAAATCATTATAATTTAGCAAAGGACCAAGTATATCCCTGTATTATGAGAAAAGGTTTGAATATACTCTTCATTATACTTTGGGTCCAAATATACGTAATATTATTGGTTCAAATATACTCCTTTTATGTTACACTTGTCCAATGTGGACATCCAATCATACGTGGCACTAACATTTGATTAAGTGGATGTCATATGGCATGCCACTTCAATGCCTCTAATCCATATTCAAAAGAATAAAATTTGAAATGTAATTTTTTTATGGTAGCGGTACATGGTGTCAATAGTAGCGGAGGGAAAAAAAATTAGTGGTGGAAAAAAAAATAGTAGGGGGAGGGGTGTAAAAAGGGTTAGGGGTGATGAGATGGTAAGTCGTGTAGCATCCACCTCATCAAAGTCATTGCCACGTAGAATTAAATGTCTACTTTGGACAAGCTTAACGTAACAAGGATATATTTAAACTAGTAGTATAACGACAGAGATATATGTGAACTCGAAGTATAATAAAGGGTAAATTTAAACCTTTTTGAATAGTACAAAGAATATATTTGGCCATTTACCTTAATAAATTATTATGCCTCATTTAAAATATTTTTTAAAAAATAAATTGATTTTCATCGCTCCCAATATTTCTACTTTTGTGTTATTACATAGTGGGAGGGACCAGTTTATCATGTTACAAAAGTAGCTTTCTGACGAAAAAAGAAACAGATCTATTTGGGGATGAAGAAATTAGGAGGAAACAATATATTGTGAATGCGTATGGCACCATTGAAATATAGGTTTGATTCTTATATTCTCTCTTCTTTCCCTTGTAACCCCTAAGAAAAGGTTTGAAAAAGAAGGGAAATTGTGAAATAGTTTAATTGTCCTAATTAAAATGACAGAAGGAAAAGAAAATTAAAAGAGAAATTAGAGCTATATGTGATATTTTTTTAGAGAAATTGATACTCAGAATCTTTCTTACGTGTCTATAGATTGTTGAAAGTTGGAGTTGAGACTGTTGGATCATTCATTGAGTATATATATATATATATATATATATATATATATATATATATATATATATATATATATATATATATATATATATATATATATATATATATATATATATATATATATATATATATATATATATATATATATATATATATATATATATATATGTGTGTGATATTTTATTTTTATTTTTATAATGTTCACGAATTCTTAGAGTTGCTCTATTAGTGCGGCCTTAAGATAGAATTATAGTTACATGCGTATGCGTTTTCGTAGGTTAAAGTTTTGTCTTCAGTTAATCGATATAGATTCGAGGATGAGATTATTTTAAAGTTATATGTATTTATTTTATTTAAAGCGATAAGTAAGTATCGCGAAAGATAAAGGTTAAATAAATTAAAGAAAATGAGTTTCGTCGAAGATTTAACTTTAATTAGTAAACTCAGAGATTAGATTATCTTAAGATTATACGTGTTAACAAGTGATAAGTAAGTGGTGTAAAGGATAAAGAGTAAAGAATTAAAGAAAATGAGTTTTGGGATAAAATATAATTTGAGTTATAATACCCGATATTTATGGACTAGCTATATAAGGTACTCGTATGATTACTATAGTACAATAATAAGTAAAGCGTATTAAAAATGAATAGTATTTTAAGTAATTTAAGATCATTTTTAATTATATGAATTATTGATTATTGGAAGAATTACAAGTTAATTAAAACTAGTGGGTAACTAATTAATAACCTTGGAATAACACTTACCTCCTCCCCCACCCCCACCCCCACCCCCACCCCAAACGTGGCAAGCCTTCCTTACCTATCTGATGACTATTACATAAGGTGAAAAAGCGTCACACTTTGAGAAAGACAAGTGACACCAAGCTTGGAATGTGGGGCCTACCCAAAAATTAAAGATAACATCTATATATATAAATAAAGAAGGGAATAGATAAGGTGACTTGGCACCTCTCTTTGGTCAATAAACTTATTTTTTTTTTTCTCCTTTTTTTGCCTTTATCATCATTCTTTGCTTCTTTTTCCCTTTTCTTATTTGTTTGTCTATTATTTTTACGTGGAGATATTAAGGAGTTGTAACATTATTTAAGAGTTATAATTGTGGGGTAAGGAAGAGTCACACCATTTATTCATAAAATTAATAAACCGTTATGTGTTCAACATTTATTTTATAATAATTGTCATATATCTTTCCTATTCATAACCCCGAATGCTTAATGTATAAATTTATGATACATTATTGAGTTTTTTTCATATTCCTTTCATTGTTTGATTGATCAGATTGTATGTCCAACAAAGGGTCTTGAAATTTGAAAAGCTGAGCAGGATCTTGTGTTGGCATTTTACAATGGAGGAACGCAAGAGAAGTTATGCATATAGAGCAAGATAACTATGTAAACACAGTTATGCAGGATAATTATGTCTTCCTAATTTTTTACCAAAACGCAATGACTATTACGGGTATCATTAAGCTTAATTTGCTTTTCTTTTCTTTTTATCTATATTATCAGAATTTTCCTTCCTTTTCTTTTACCGCATTTCGCTCAAAGGTTGAAGGAGATAGTGCATCAAGCTGTTCGCAAGGGACAACTTGATCCTCTTCCCCAGATATCTCAGATGAGGGAACCCTGGGAGAGTCGCCAACTCCAACTACCGTCCATATCCATTTAAGTTTCCTTTAATTTCTATTATTATGAACTACATGTAAAGATATTCATATTTTTTTTATTACAAAAAAAGAGATCATTAGTAACTTAGAAAATATTTGTATTTAAAAATTCTTTATAAATTGTATGAGAAAATTGTTAATTGTTTATCTTTGTTTTCTTTTGTAGAATGAAGCAATTGAGTTCTGATATGGAGGAAACATCAAATGGATTTCCATGCATGCCTGTGTTTTCAGCAATAACGTTTTGGTCTTTTAAGTTATGTTATTCTTGTACTATCTTTTTGACGAATAACATGAAGTTACTAGAGAAACTTGGAAACTATTTTGATCACAACTTTTCTTTTAAATTGTCTGAGATAATATATAATCTATGTGATTGTTAATAGATTATCTTTTTCTAACTCTTTTGTAGAATTAGGCTATTAATTCCTGACACGGAGGAAACATCAAATGAACATGCCTGCATTTTCAACATTGCATTGAGTTGTAGTATTATTTACATTATCAATAATTTCTCTTCCACTTTCCAATTTTTTTTAATAAAAAAAGAAAATATGTACTCTTTTTAATTCACTATTATCAAATCTGAAGATAAACACTAGGGGTATGAGAATTACTTTTGTTACTTTGCAGTTTTTAGAAATTTGTGACTTTATTGTTAAAGAAAAATAACGTGGGGCATGGAGGCTTAGAGGGAAAAAAAAGGACAAGTACTATTCCGCTAATTTGTTCTCTCTTTTCATCAAAATAATTTTTTCTTCGTCCGAAAGAAAATTTAATAATAAGAAAATATACTTTATCAAAGTTTAAAATATAATAAAAATACTACATTTGATAAATTTATACATATTTAATAATTTTTTTATATGCAAACACATGAAATATATTTTCTGTTCTACTTACATTTACATAATATTTATTAAAAAATATTTCTAGCATTTTTTATAATCGCGCGAAGCGCGAACAAATTTACTAGTTCATAATATAATAATATTTTCTGATCTCTTAAGAAGAATTTCAGCCAATCTTTCCATTTCATGTAACGTTAATTCTAATCTCTTAAAGAAGAGTTTCAGCAAGATTTCCATTACATAACGTTAATTCTAAATCTCTTGAGAAAGAGTTTCAACAAAGATGATTTTGCAATAGAAACGTTATTGCTTTGAGCATTTCATATGGATTGTTCCATTTTTAATCTCATTATTACGTGTTTCGACGCAAATAACGTGTGTTAGAGGGATTGTCAATAGAATTGATTCACGTATGTTAACGCTATATTTTCTTTCTTTTTGGCATGATTCATACGATACAAACGAAACGAATAAATGCACAACTTTCATAAATGGCTCTATTCATGAGAGTAAATAGAGGTACCTATGTTCTTGAATTCTCATGTGCCTTATTATTAAATGGGTCTCAGATATGTAGTTGATAAAGTTTATCCGAAAAATATATTGATCTTATTAACATATTTCTATGCATTTCATTCATTTATACAATTACATTGACACATGACCATATGGCATTATATACGTATATAGATATGTACTTATATGTATATGGGATATTGGAAAAGGTTACGGCGTTTTATATGCACCACAATCTGATCAGCTGGTATATGTTGATAATTTTTCTCACAGTAGATGATATGATGGGATGCCCTCAGAGGCTTGATAATGTTATGTACACATATACCTATATGTATGACACGACATTTACACGCACGTGCATGCTATTATAAATGTTTCAGAATTTACAAAGTTATTTAGACTTACAGCCGTAATTATTTATTCCATGTTTCATCAATGTCTTATGTACTAATTTTCATGCCTTACATACTCAGTACATTATTCCTACTGACTTCCTGTTTTTCGGGGCCTGCATTTCATGCCCGCATGTGCAGATAGACAAACAGAATATCCCCCTTCTTAGGATCCATGATCAGTACGAGTTGGTGTGCTCCATTTGATCCGAAGATGCTTTAGATTTTGGTACGATAGGTTTGTTCATAGTTGCGAAGGCTCGGTGCAGAAGTGAGTGACTCCAACACTAATTAGTTCCCTTTGAGTGCCAAAGCGGGTGAATATATTCTTTCTCAAAAAAACAATGACCCCATTTGCATCATTGTAGGGAGCACTAAAGCCTCCACCCATTTTGACATATAGTCCACAGCTACGAGTATGTACTTGTTGTTATATGAGCTGACAAAAGTCCCATGAAATCGATTCCCCATATGTCAAACACTTCTACCTCCTAAATTGGGTTCCTGGACATCTCATGTCGGCGAGAAATATTCCCTGTTCCTTGGAATTCATCACAACCTTCATCCAGAAGTGTGCATCATTGAACAATGTCGGCTAGTAAAAGCCTAAATCTAACTCTTTCGCAAATGTTCTTACTTTGCCGAAATGGCCACCATATGGGGATGCGCGACAAACCTACAAAGTAGAAGATTGGTCTATCTCTTAGATACATCTCCGGATCATGTTATCAACACAAATTCTGAACAGATAAGGCCCATCCCAGTAATATATGAGACATTCACTAAAGAACTTTTTCTTTTGTATAGAGAAAAGGTCATAGGGGACAATACCGCACGCTAGGTAATTTGCAATGTCTACATACCATGGAGCTACCTCAAGGCTCGTGGCCAACAGTTGTTCATCCAGGAAAGTCTCCACTTCCACCTCAACCTTCTTCTCCGCCACCTCCAGCCTAGACAAGTGATCAGCCACTTGGTTCTCCATTCCCTTTTGGTCACGGATTTCTAAGTCAAATTCTGTAACAGTGGCACCCGTTGAATCAGGCGCGGCTTTGACCCCTTCTTCTCAATTAGGTACCTAGCAGCATGGTCAGTATAAACAATTACCTTCAAGCCTATCAGGTATGACCTAAATTTTTCAAATACAAACACCACAACTATCATCTCCTTCTCGGTCACTATGTAATTTAGTTGAGCATCACTCAAGGTTCTACTTGGGTAGTAGATTGGATGCATGACTTTATCTTTTTGCTTCCCAAAAATTGCTCCCACGGAATAGTCGCTTGCATCATACATCAGCTTAAATGGTTGCTCCTATTCGGGTGCAACTATGATAGGTGCAGACACCAACCTCTTTTTCAATCCCTCAAAAGCTACCTCACATCCATCAGAAAACACAAAAAGGGTGATCTTTTTCAAGCAATTTACACAAAGGGTTAGCAATTTTGGAGAAATCTTTTATAAATCGCCTGTAGAAATCGGCGCGGCCAAGGAAACTTCTTAGTGCCTTGATGGAAGTGGGTGGTGGAAACTTTTCTATTACATCAACCTTTCCGCGATCCACTTCAATGCACTTAATCGACACTAGGTGGCCCAAGACTATACCTTTATGTACATGAAATGGCATTTTTGCCAGTTTAATACCATATTAGTCTCCATACACCTCTTCAATACTCTTTTCAAGTTCATAAAGAAATCATCAAATGCGTTCCTAGCCACTGAGGAGTCATCCATGAAATGCTCCATTATTTCTTCTACCATATCTATAAAGATGGCCATCATGCACCTTTGGAATGTAGACGGTACCTTGCATAGGCCAAACGGCATTCTCCGAAATGCATAGATGCCATATTAACAAGTGAAAGATGTTTTTTCTCTATCCTCCAGGGCAATATAGATCTGATTATATCCCGAGTATCCATCCAAAAAGCAAAAGTGGGACCTCATTGCCAATCTATCTAACATATGATCAATGAATGGAAATGGAAAATGGTGTTTTCGGGTGGCCATGTTCAACCTTCTGTAATTCATACAGATTTGCCATTCTACGACTGTTCTTGTTGAGATCAACTCGTTCTTCTTATTTTTCACTACAATCATTCCACCCTTCTTTGGTACACACTATACTGGGCTCACCCAATTACTTTCAGAGATGGAGAAGATGATTCCCGCATCTAACCACTTAATCACTTCTTTCTTCACCACTTCTTTCATTTGGGGTTCAACCTTCTTTGATCTTCTCTGGAAGGTGTCACGACCCGGATTTTCCACTACCAGGAGTCGTGATGGCACCTACTGTTGGAGCTAGGCAAACCAAATATTTAAACATATTCGGATAACAACACAACAATAATAAAATAACGAGTCTTAAATAAATGCGAAAGTCTTTTAAAACATGAATAACTGAAAACCCAAAATGTGGAAGTTTAATATTTCACTACCCAAGACTACTCACGAACCACTAAAGAGTGCTACAAACAAGTCCGAATAGAAAATACATAATGTCTGCTTCGGTATAATGAAAAAAAATAGAAAATATGGAAAATGACTTCGGCCTGCGAGCGCCAGCTAGGCTACCTCGTAAGTCCCTCGACCGAAGTTAGCTCCCACTCAATATGCTACTATTGTGGTCCAAAAGTTGCTCCAGTACCATGATCTGTGTAAAAAGAAAATATGTGTAGCATCAGCACAATCGACCTCATGTGCTAGTAAGTGCCTGGCCTAACCCAGGCGAAGTAGTGACGAGGCTAGACACGACTACCAAATCAACCTGTGCAATTCACTATATATATGTGCAATAAAAGGAAAGAATACGGAAAACTAAACAGTTAAAATGGGAGGGAAACGTGTAAAGAGGGAGTACAATCCAGATATAAGAGTCATCAACTTAAGTAAGAAACAGGGCACAACAATAATTAACAAAAGCAGGAAAATCAACAGTTGCACGACATCAATCTTCGTGCTTTTACTCTTATTCTCACTCAAAGCAATCAAATGAATTGCACAGCATCACCCTTCGTGCTTTCCCTCACATAACTCTCATTTCATGGCATGAAATGATCCTTCGTGCAATTATAGTCAATTCATAACACGGAATGTCCCTTCATGCGTAAATAATCAAAACATGGCACGGAATGACCCTTCGTGGAAATATAATCAAACATAGCACGTAATGACCCTTTGTGCATTATCACTCTTCCTCACCCAAACAGCAATCACAACCAAACTGGCGAGGGAATAAACAATAATAAGAAATATCCTGGCAAGGGAAAAATACAATTAAATAGTTAAATCCCGGCAAGGGAGCAACAACAACAACTTCTACACCTCGGCAAAGGAGATAATCAATATACTCAAACCATCCCGGCAAGGGCTTAATCATATTTCTCTCCATTTCTTTCATTTCTTACTCAATAGTATTTTTATCGTTCGAGCCAACGTTCAACAGAATTCACAATTCATAATTTATCCTCACACTTTTCACATTATATAGAAATCAATAATTTAGCTTGAAAGAGTCCCAAAATATACCAAAATAAGCACAAACAAATACCTATGGTCATGCTAGACACTGGTGTATAGATACTCGTCACCATGCCTATACACCGTACTCGATCATTTAACAGTTAGCAATTAATAACATTATAATACTATTCCCTCAAGCCAAAATTAGATCAAACACTTACCTTGGTCCAAAGAATAGCAATCACTCCACAAATACCGCCTTCCCTCTACAATCCGACTCTGAAACAATGGTATCTAGGCATAATTAATTCAATAGTATCAATAAAGTCTAAACAACATAATCACATAGCCTAGAATGAGTTTCCTAGCATTCTTCCAAAAATACCAAAATTCGACACCGGGCCCACATGGTCCAAACACGAGGCTCGGACTAAAACCTAGTCACCCATAACCCCACAAGTTCAAATTTATAATTTATTTTAAGATTCGACCCCAAGTTAAGGTTGAATCTCCAAAAATTCCCAAAACCCAAACTCTACCCAAAAATCCCTAATTTCTACTTTGATTTCATGATTTAGGGCTAGGAAATTAGTGATTAGTTGAATAAATTAAGAGGGAATGAAGTTAGGAGATCTTACCTATGAAGCTTTGGTTAAGAATAACCCTTAAAATCGCCTATGTGCTGTGGAGAAGACAAGGTTTATGAAAAATGGGAATAATCCCGTAATGGCTACTGTTTTGAACTTAAAAATTCACTCGGCAAAATTGCCCTTCGCGTTCACGGGAAAGGGGCCGCGTTCGTGAAGGGTTGATTCATCAGACAATCGTGTTCGCGATGAGGAGGGTGCGAATGCGAAGAGAAAGGCTGGGAAGTCCAGGAAATGCTCTACGCGAACGTGTGGAGCTACTCGCGAATGCGGTGAGGGAGGATTTGTAAGTACGCGAACGCGTGAATAAGTTTGCGAACGTGAAGAAGGAGGAACTGAAGCTATGCGATCAGGGGAATAGTTATGTGAATGCGAAGAAGGGGGACACCAAAGTACTGCGAACGCGAGCCTAGGGCCGCATTCGCGAAGAGTAAAATGTCTGTGTAAAAATTGTAGAAAATCTGCCAGTTTCCTAAGTCCAAAAACACCCCGAACCACTTCCGAATCACTCCCGAGCCCTCGGGGCCCCAAACCAAATATGCACACTAACTCAAAAACATCCTACAGACTTATCCGTGCGATCAAATCGCCAAAACAACATCAAAATCGATGAATCAAGCCTCAAAATTATCATTTTCATTTCAAACTTCTTAAACTTCTAACTTTAGATAATTAGGTCTGAACACACATCAAACAATGTTCAATTTTGACCAAATTTGACAGAAATCACTTAACACATATTTAAGACCTGTACCGAGCGTCGGAACCAAAATACGACCCCAATACCATAGTCTTTTAATCAATTTTCATTTCTATTTTTCTTAATAATATTAAAAAAAATAATTTAACAAAAAAATTCTTTATCTTAGGTTCTAGAACTCGAATTTCGATCCGGGCACATGCCCGAGTCCCATATTTTTCTATGGACCCTCCGGGACCATCACATCATGGGTCTGTTTACCCAAAATATTGATCAAAGTCAACTTTAATCATATTAATATCAAAATTCTTCGAATTTTTCATAGAATTCATATATTTTAATATAAAAGCTTTTCGGCTACGTGCATGGACTGTGCACGCAAATCAAGGCAACTAAAAGTGAGGTTTTCAAGGCCTCGGAAGTGAAGAAAAAAGAGACAAATCTGGTGATGACCGTTTGGGTCGTCACATTCTCCACCTTTAAAACAACCGTTCGTCCTAGAATAGACAAAAAAAAGAAGTACCTGAGTCAGGGAATAGACGAGGATAATGGCTCCGCATATCAGACTCGAACTCTTAGATCGATGCCTCAGGAGGCTGACCTCTCCATTGGTCACGCACTGAAGGAAAACTCTTCGACCTCAACTATCGAACCCGCCGGTCTAGGATACCTATCTGCTCCTCTTTGTAAGACAGATCCTTGTCCAACTGGACAGTGCTAAAATCTAACACGTGGGTAGGATCGCCGTGATACCTCTGAAGCATAGACATATGAAATACCATATGTATGACTGACAAGCTGGTGGCAAGGCAAGTTTGTAGGCCACCTCTCCCACACGATCAAAAATCTCTAATGGGCCAATGAGCCTAGGGCTAAAGCTTGCCCTTCTTCCAAAATCTCATCACGCCCTTCATAGGCGATACACGGAGCAATACTCCCTCACCAATCATGAAACCTACATCTCGAACCTTGCGATCAGCATAGCTCTTTTGCCATGACTGAGCCGAACGAAGCCTGTCCTAATGGCCTTGACCTTATCCAAGGCCTCCTGGACTAAATTTGTGCCCAATAACTTAGCCTCTCCCAGCTCAAACCATCCCACTGGAAACCGACATCACCTACCATACAACGCCTCATATAGAGCCATATGAATGTTGGACTGGTAGTTGTTGTTTTAGGCGAACTCTTCCAAAGGCAAAATCTAATCCCATGAGCCTCCAAAATCAATGACACAGGCTCAGAGCATATCCTCCAATGTTTGAATAGTCCTCTTGTACTGGTCATCCGTCTAAGGATGGAACACTACGCTCAACTAAACCTGGGTGCCTAACTCCTTCTAAAATGCTCTCCAGAAGCACGAGGTGAACTGCGTACCCTGGTCCAAAATGTTAGATGCCAGCACCCCATGAAGGCAAATAATCTCTCGGATGTAGATATCAGTTAACCTCTCCGATGAATAAGAGGCTGCAACATGAATGAAACGCGCTCACTTGGTCAGCCTATCAACAATGACCCAAATAGCATCAAATGTCTTCCGAGTCATCGGAAGTCTAGTAATGAAATCCATGGTAATCCTTTCCCACTTCCACTCGGGAAACTCAATCCTCTGAAACAAACCACCAGGCCTCTAATGCTCATACTTGACATGCTGACAATTCAAACACCAAGCCACATATGCAACAATATCTTTCTTCATCCTAGGCTACCAATAATTTTTCTGCAAGTCCTGATACATCTCTGTGGGACACCCGGGTGAATAGAATACCGAGAACTATGAACCTCCGCAAAGATCAACTCCCGAATGCCATCAACATTAGGCACACATACTCGCCCCTGCAATCTCATAACACCATCCGCATCCAAAGTCACCTTTGTGGCACCTTCACGCTGCACAGTGTCTCTCAAGTCACAAAAATAAGAATCATCAAACTGTTAGTCACAGATCCGCTCCAATAATGAAGAACGAGTGACCGTGCATGCTAATACCCGGATAGGCTCCGAAATGTCCAACCTCACTAACCGATTGGCCAAGGCCTGAATATCCAATGCAAGTGGTCTCTGGCTGATCGGAACATATGCAAGACTACCCATGCTAGCTGACTTCCTGCTTAATGTGTCGGCTACTACATTGGCCTTACCCGGGTGGTATAAGATAGTAACATCATAGTCCTTCAATAGCTCAACCCATTTCCGCTGCCTCAAATTCAACTCTCTTGAACAAGTATTGCAAACTCTTGTGATCCGTGTACACCTCACATGTCACATCATATAAATAATGCCTCCCAATCTTCAAGGCATGAACAATGGCTGCAAACTCTAGATCATGGACTGGGTAGTTCTTCTCGTGGATCTTTAACTGTCTCGAAGCATAAGCAATAACCCTGCCATCCTGCATCAATACCGCACCAAGACCAGCACGGGAAGCATCATAATAGACAGTGTAAGGTCCTGGACCTGTGGGAAAAACCAAAATTGGTGTTGTAGTCAGAGCTGTCTTGAGCTTCTGAAAGCTCTCCTCGTACTCATCTTACCACCTGAACTGGGCACCCTTCTGGGTTAACCTGGTCATCGGGGCAGCTATAGATGAAAATCCCTCCACGAATCGATGACAATAACCAGCTAACCCCAAGAAGCTACGAATCTCTGTCGCTGAGGCTGGTCGAGGCCAATTCTTAACTACCTCAATCTTCTTTGGATCTACCTAAATACCCTCAGCTGATACGACATGACCCAGAAACGTCACTAAACTCAATCAAAACTCACATTTTGAAAACTTGGCATAAGACTGGCTATCCTTCAGAGTCTGAAGAACCACTCTGAGGTGCTGCTCATGCTCATCCTGACTGCAGGAGTACACAAGAATATCATCAATGATGACAATCACAAACAAGTCCAAATATGGCCTGAACTCTCGGTTCATCAACTCCAAAAATGCTGCTGGGGCATTGGTCAACCCAAATGACATGACCAAGAACTCATAATGCCCATACCGAGTGTGGAATGCTGTCTTAGGGACATCAAACGCCCTAATCCTCAGTTGGTGATAACCTGATCTCAAATCTATCTTGGAAAACACCTTTTCACCCTGCAACTGGTCGAACAAATCATCAATCCTCGATAGTGGATGCTTGTTCTTAATTGTTACCTTGTTCAGATGTCGATAGTCGATACACATCCGAATGGAACCATCCTTTTTCTTCACGAACAAACTGGCGCACCCCAGGGTGAAACACTAGGCCTGATGAAACCCTTCTCCAACAAATCTTGCAACTGATCCTTGAGCTCTTTCAGCTCTGGCGGGGCCATACGGTACGCCAGAATGGAAATGGGTTGCGCGCTTGGGGCCCGATCAATGCAAGAATCAAGTAACTTAAATGTCATGAACGAAAATAGTACACCTTTAACTTAATAAAACAATAGGAGCAGAGTCAACCGACTACTTAAGCTCTTCTATAGTCTATAGTTTTGCAGCAATACTCTTCTCCTGAATCTCCTCTATTCATAACAAAGCACATTTCACCAAAGTTCTTTTTCACACACGATCTTCAGCAAAATAGTGAGATAGATGTTTAACAAATCCGTTCAAGTGACAATCTAGCAGACTTATTCACGAAGGCATTGCCAACATCAATATTTGAGAAGCTGAGATATAAGATTGGAATGTGTCGTCTCCGAAATATCAAATAAAGCTTTTGTCAAGGGGAGTATAATACGCAATGTACTCTTTTTCCCTTAACTAAAGTTTTGTGTCACGACCCCAAAACCCGATCGTGATGGTGCCCAACACATTGCTAAGCCAGCCTGACCAACATTACACAATACCGAGCTACCAGCTCTCACTTTAATTCAAAAGCATTACCAATGATAAGAAAAATATGAAATCTGGCATAAGTTGCAAAAATATCCCAAAATAACACAACACTTCTCACGGAATCTGGGGTCATAAGTCAAGAGCCTCTACCAAGAGTGTAACAATAATACCGAATACATAAGTGTCTAACAAATATAGAAAAATCAAAGAAAAGGGATAACAAGGAAAGTCGGGTCCTGCGGACGCCAAACAACTACCTCGACAATCCTGATACGATCTCTGAAGCAGCTGGGGAGTCAGCCCCTGCTGTGATGTATATGTATCTACACACAAGGTGCAGGTAGTAGAGTGAGTACTTCTAACTCAGTGGTAATAAGCACGGATAAAGACATTGAAGGTAAAAATACCTATTAAACAACTTAGTAAAGCTATATAATACCCTTTTTAATTCTTTTAATAGTACAAGTCTCAGAGAAAGTAATAACAGCTAAAGCAGTACAACAGATATGACTAAATGCAATACAGATGCATGAACATAACCGTTACGACGCGTATCCCGATCCATTTAGGTACCCGCGCTCACTATAGGGGTTCAAACTCCGGAGGGGCTCCTACAGCCCAAGCGCAATATCAGTGACATGATGCGGCGCGCGGTCTGATCCACTACCAGTCGAGCTACATGAAATACAAGCCTCACATGCACAATAATTTATCATTTGAAATCCTTTTTAACAATAATAATATAAATCCGTGTTCAGAAATACCAGAGTTTGGATAATTATTTTAGATAGTGTTTAGCTCAAGACTGATATCATGATAACATGCTATAATCATAGAAGCAATGATAACGATCCTCACGGGATCCAAATAAGTCCTCCGCAGTAACATCACCACGCTCATCAGACAGCGCGTGGTTCATCTCAACATAGCACCGTATAGTGCAAATATGGTATTTCAAACCCTTAGTACATCATTCATAACCATTACTCACCTCAAATCGGCCAAAATCCTAGCTCGCCTTGCACTTTCCTCGTAAATCAACCTACTCGAGTGTAGAATCTGACCAAAACCATAAGGAATAGGTTATAATAAGCTAATGGGACATAACTTAATTGAAAGAACTTGAAAAACACCCAAAAACATGAAGTTGGCAAAACCCGAGCCCTGGCCCCGCTTCTAAAAAATTACGAATTTCACATAATCGGATTCCTCGTCTCGCCACGAGTCCGTATATAAAAAATTTATCAAAATTAGAGTTCAAATGCCCCTTAAAATTTCAAATTTACATTCCAAAACCCAAGCCCAAATTTCTTTATATTTGATTCCTCCAATTTTCAGTGATATAGATGAAGATTCTGGGATAAAATTACGTAATTAGTCCATAAAACTTACCTCTAATCGAAAACTAGGTGAAAGTCTCTTAATCCCTCGTCCCCTAGCTTCAAAACTTGCCCAACAACGGTGGAAAATGAGAAACCATCACGTCTGAAATTAATTATAACTGATCCGTCCGTTATTTAATTTACACTATGCGATCCGATCGCATCACCATACATGTGATCGCATAGAACAAATTTTACACCCCTCCAAAATGGCTTACGCGATCGCACTCACACCCCGCGATCGCATAGAACAAACTCCTCACCTAGGACCCCTGGCCAATTACCCTATGCGATCGCATAAACCCCTATGTGATCGCAGAGCACAAAATCCCTCAACTATGCGATCACATATACCTGACCGCGATCACATAGAAAAAAATGAAGCCTTCCCAAATCCTTCTATGTGATCGCATCTCAACACTTGCGATCGCATAGAGCAAAAGTCTACAACTTTTATGACAGCAAAATCTGCTCTGTTCTTCATCACAAAATGGTCCGTTTGACCCCCGGAATCACCCCCGAGGCCCCTGGGACCTCCACCAAAACCACCAACTTACTCCAAATAACGGTACAAACTTGTTCCAATTATAAAAACACATCATTAAATACAAAAATCATCAAATCAAGGCGGATTCAAGCCTAAGTTTCAACCAAAACTTCCGAAACCTATATTCAATCAAAAGCCCATCTAAATGATGTCCGAATGATCTGAAAATTTGCAGACATATCCAAAATAACCTAACGAAGCTACTGCAACCGTCAGAATTCCATTCCGACTCCCGAATCAAAATCTCACCTATCAACCAGATTCCGCCAAAATTCCAACTTCGCCAATTCAGGCCTATTTCTACACCGGACCTCCAAATTCAATTCCGATCGCCCCCCTAAGTCACAAATCACCTCCCGAAGCTAACCGAACCAACGAAATACACATCCGAGCCCTTTAACTACATAGTCAACTTCAGATTGACTTTTCTGAAATAAGCTTCACTCTAAATGCTATATGCCTTATTTTCTAACCCTATTCAATCCAAATTCACCCGATAGACTCTAATACAGATATAGAAATATGAAATAATATATAAGGGGAAAACGGGACGGTAACTCTCGTGACGATGGGCCAGGTCGTCACATGTTCCCAAGTGGATTTTCCTGGTGAGGTTTTTAATGAAGCAACACTCAATGCGTATTACAAGATATGTGTACTCTTTTTCCTTCACTAGGCTTTTTCCCATTGGGTTTTCCTAGTAAGGTTTTAACGAGACACTTATCTTTTAAGTGAACATCCAAGGGGGAGTATTATAAATAAAGTGAATGTATATGGATGTTCATTTAATCCATCCATACATTATATATAGTGTACTACTTGGGTAGATGTACCTATTAATTCGTAGGATGTATCTAGCGAGTTTTGGGTGTATCTTGTATAGTATAAATAGGATATTCTTTGCCTATGGAAGAACACACAAGAAACACACTTCAATAACATAGCTTCTACATTTTCCTCCTACACATCTTGTCTTTATTACTATATTATTCTATTTTGCTCTTATTTCTTAATAGTTTTCTTATTCTATTTATTATTAATTATTGATGTAAAAAGATTGTGATTTGAAAAAGTTGACCTTTTTGAAAAAAAAGATGATTTCAAAGAGGAGAGTCTTTAAAATTAAAATACTATACTAAATAATTATAGTATGATGTATGAAAGTGCCTACTCGGTGTATTTTAGGTTGCCAGGTCACTAGCGATTTGTTTGGATGTCGGTACATATATTCCATTTTTCCAACCGGCGCGAAAACTCAAAAGTCCCCGCAATTTTTTCCCACCAATAGGCGCGAAATAAAATACATCTCAAATTTTCACACAATTTTAAATTCTACAAAAACAAAAAACACAACACGCGGCACTCTTCTCTATTCCCCAACACAAAGCGCACTCCCTTCTCAATTTTCATTTCCCCCCACTATTCCCTGTCTCTTCATTTCTCATTCTTAGGGTTTCGATTGAATCTTCTCCTAGAATCTTCGCGTTTTCAGTTGAATCGGAGCAATGTCGGAGCCGATGGTAATCGATGTTGTGGATGAAGTTAAAATGAACGGTTCGGATCAAAGCAACGGACTCGTGAAGAAGAATCTGAAGAGAAAGAGGTCTAGTTTGGTAATGAACAGCCCTGAAGAGAAAGTCGCTAAAATTGAAGCGTTAAAAGAGGAAATGAAGGCATTGTTAAAGTATTATAATGAAGTATGTGAAAAGAAAGTAGTGGACGTGGAAAATGTGAAAGGATTAGCGTTGAACTCTATGATTGCTTGCATGTTAGAGGAAAGTAAACTATCGCTATCGAAATTAGTGGATTTTATTTTTGAGAAAATTAGGGATATTGAGGGTAATAGTAGTAGTAAGGTTACTGTGAAAAGTGCTGTGATTTTGATTGGGCAGAGGATGTTTTACGGAATGCCGAATGCAGATGCTGATGTTTTGGAGGATGAATCTGAGTCTGCTCTTTGGTGTTGGGAGGTGAAAAATTTCGAAATTATTGTTGTGAATGTTATCTAATTGATTTTAGTTCTTTATGAGTATCTTTTTTGGAGTTTAAGTTCTGTGCACTGTCCGTGTAAAATGTATTTACACAATCAGTCACTTATTGTAGGTAATTTTCATGCATAGTATTGATTGGTAATTTTCAACAAATGGTAAGTAACTCCTTATATCAGGTTAAATTGGGTTGATTGTGCAAAAAATATTAGACTGTCAGTGTGTATAACTTAAATCCATATTGAAATTTGCAATTGATTCTTCTACCAATATTACTATTTCACTTAAATTACGTCTTTTACCAGAGAAGCTTTATTTTCCTAGTTTATTGCTTTAAAAAAATGTTATGCTATATTTTTTTGGATTCGAGCATTCCATTGTCCTAATTATTAGGATTATTAAATAGTGGTGCAAATGATTGATTTACATTATTAATTTGCGGATTATTAATGTTGATTGGTGTATCTAAAATGATTGATTTACATTATTAATTTGCGGATTATTAATGTTGATTGGGGTATCTATTGTTTAGATTGCATCAGAATTGTGCTTGATGTGTTAAATTGAGTGACTTGTTTCAATAGTAAATCTGCTCGGCTCTAACGAACTATTCATCAATTAGATTTAATGTTGATATGGAAATTTCTAGTAATCTTGCATAGTTATGCTAGTTACTCAATAATTTACATGCTTCAACTTTTCAACTGGGTGATTGGCTTTTTGCATGCCACTTTAAAGGATGCATTTGATTCCAGAAAGTGGAAACCCATATACAACAGCTCTGCCCATAATTTGTTCTTTTTAACTGTTCATGATACAGTTTGTTTTCTTTTGTCCGTTTCAATCTACAAGGTAGTCTAAATATCATGCTGACACCAACACAATTATTCCTTAATTTTATAGACAAGAGACCTTAAATTGTTGCCGAAATCAATCCGGGCTACTTTGAAGATTCGCCGGACTTGTCGGAAAAAAATCCATGAGAGGATTACTGCTGTCTCAGGTGAGTTAAATACTAATAACTGTGCATGTCAATTTGTCTATAGTGAAGAAGGCATTCTATTGAGAACATTGGTATCTGGAAAAATCTAAAAAAGATGGTACTCTTCAGCTATGGAAGTTGAGCACTTGGAAAAACTTGCATTTTCTTGGTGGGGTCAAGGGTTCCATGCTAGAGTTTTCTTGTTACAAGAAAAAATTATATCTAAAAATAACTGCTTTTACCCACAATGTCCTCATAAATATATCAGCCCCTAAACCTAGGAGAGGGAGGAAGTTTCAGTACTAATCTGATGCTTTGGTTTGGGTTAATCTGCTACCTGCAGTCTCAAAATATTCATTTATGGCGTAATTTGTGGTACTGCTTTGATTTGCTTGTATTCTGGATATACTCTGTCAGGTTTTCACCGAGGCTGACTATTTCTGTTTGTGTAGCCACAAATACATATGCTGAATGTGTATGATTTAGAAACCTGATCAGATATTTGGTTTTCTATTGGGAGACTCCATGATTCTTACCATTGATATCATGAGAATCCGAACACATATTGTTAATCCTTTAGTTCATTCATGGAAATTCCTTTAAGATCTTTTTGTCTAATGATTTCTGTTCATTTTGCTTCCTCTATGGAAATGTTTGGTGGTCGGTTTGCTTTGTAATTCTCGAAAAAGCATAAGTGGATGATCTGTTCGGTCATCTCTCAATGAGCTGAGAGTCTTGATATGTTGAAATATTTGTGTTTGTCATTTATGACAGCATTGTTGACTGCACTAGAAAAGTTGGAAGCTGATAAAAACTGCACCCAAGAACAGATAAAGGCTTCCGAAAAACTTGGCAAATTATTAAATGAAGCAGATATCCGCTTGTTAGTGGCAAGCATGGAACAGAAAAATGGTGCTGAAACGTATGTGATATCTATTTCTTCTCTAGTATCATTTTTTTATCTCTCCTCTTTCCAATTGTTTACTCAATTCTCTTGATTGATAAAGGGCTGAGAAGTCGGTGAAACGTGAGGAGAAGCTTTTGATCAAGCAGTTAGAGAGAAACAAACGAGAAGCTGAAAAAGAGAAGAAAAGGATGGAGCGAGAAGCTCAGAAGGAAAAGTTGAAGAGTGTGAGTCATTCAATTCAACCTGTTGATTATACTCATTGCTGCAGGCATATCTTTAACAGTGTGCTGCTATTGGTTTGATACAATGCACAAAACTATTAGTGCAGTACTGTTGAATAAAACAAGCATATCAGGCCTTATGGGCATATGTTTGCAATACTGCATATGCCTTCAGAATAAGTTCCCCATTGATCCTTTTCATGACGAAATCTCTCTGTGCAGGAAAAAGAGCTAAAACGACTACAAAGTGAAGCAGAGAAAGAGGAAAAGAAGTTTGAGAAAGAAGAATCTAAACTGAAAAAGCAGATGATCAGAGAACAAGAAGAAGCTGAAAAAGATCGACGTCGCAGGGAAAAGGAAGAAGCTGAAGTTAAAAAGCAACTTACTTTACAAAAGCAAGCTTCAATGATGGACCGCTTTCTCAAAAGAAGCAAAACTAATTCTTCTTCCCAGAATGGCCAGCCTTTAGATGAGCCAGCTTCAGATGTTGCCCCTAGCAAATACGAAAAGATACCGGAATCTGTTACCCTGTCAATGGACTCTGTCATTTCACAAAATAATGACTTTAATGCTGATGATTTGTGGAAGTTGGTTCTTTTTCCTTTTGTCCTTTCATTTTAATGCGGTGCTGTCTTGTTTTTTGGTATATATAATATGTTGCTTGGATTTACTTTACAGGTCACACTTAACTGCATGGAATTGCTTAGGTCGTTCAATTCATTCAAAAAGAAGAGTTCATTGGGGAATCCGTCAAAAGCCCAAGAGTGATATAGTGAAGGAACTAAAGCTAACAGCCAGTAGAGGACTCACTTGTGATGATGAAGATAATACAGAGAAACTAGCAGATGGATGGGTTGACTCTACCAGTAATAACACATCATATAGTGCTGGTGAGATCAATACTGTTCCTTGTCGCCGGAAAGGCTTATCGAGGAAACAATTATTGCAGTTTGATAAGTGTCATAGGCCTGCGTTTTATGGTGTTTGGCCGAAGAAAAGGTGAGCTATGTTGTGATTCATGTGTTATATGCTCTAAATTTTATTATAGACTACGAGAAAACCTCATTATCAGTCTTATTAATGGAGGTTAAGTACCATTTTTACTTCAGAAACATGTTTCTGTTCAAAACTCAAACATTTGTCTTGTTATAATGTGCTAGTTCATTTTCTGAACTATTAGCATTTACGGTACCTTGGACCACGATTTAGTTGATTGTTTTGACTTCCTTACAAACACAAAGGTTTCGGTGCATGAGAAGTTAACCTGGAGCCATTCCCTCTATCTATTTCTGGCAGAAATTAGAGTATTATAGGGGCTTCTTTTGAATGTTGAAACTACTATTACAAGTTTATCTTTCTGAACTTGCTCGCATTGCTAATTATTTTCTGGCAATTGTAATGAAACATTTTTGGATGAACTTTCTTGTTCTGCTATAGTGATACACAATAGTGGTATCACAACTTTCCCTATATGAAAGTTTCTTATGTAGTATTCAAACGAGTATTTTCTTTTTGGAGATGGCATTGGTTTCAAATATTTTGATGCGATCTAAATAAATTCAAGTTTCATAGTAACTTGTGACATGTGTACTGTTCTTTTATTTATATTCTGAGAGTTATTATGATTTTATGGGTGACAGTAGCTGTTTTTTCTTTTCCTTTTTATGCTTTCTCTTTTACTGATATTATGACTTTTCTAATCAGCCAAGTTGTTGGAGCACGTCATCCCTTTGCAATGGATCCAGACTTAGATTATGAGGTTGACAGTGATGAGGAATGGGAAGAGGTATTTCTCTGATTATTTTTGCTAAGTTTAATGTCTGTAAAATATGGTGCGATGACTGACAATTGATTAAATAGGAGGAACCTGGTGAAAGCCTGTCAGATTGTGATAAAGATGATAATGAATGTTTGGAGGAAGAATGTTCAAGAGGTGAAGATGATGATGAAAGTGAAGATGGTTTTTTTGTGCCAGATGGTTATCTCTCAGATGAAGAGGTATGGCAGTCTTCAATACCCACTTTTTTTCATATGGAAAATACTGCATACAAGTGCCCAAACATTATTTTGATACAATGTGCAACACAGACCATTTTATTTCCTTGGTTAATGAGCTTGTGCTTTGCATGATTTGCCAAGATTGTGTTGTAGAGCATGCAATAGCTGAGATTTAGAAATCTTAGCCCTGGTGATAATGTGATGAATCTCATGAAAACCTAATAGTTCTTTTATGAGAGTCCTTTTGAACTTGTTCACCTTTTGTTATGCAGGGTGTACAAGTTGACAAAGTGGAATCTCATGATGAAGAAGGGCCTAAAATTCTGTTCAGTTCTGCACAGGAAGTGCAGGCTGAAGAGTTCGTTATGCTGCTTCGGCAGCAGAAATATCTTCACCATCTGACTGAGCAGGCTCTGAGGAAAAACAAGCCATTGATTATATTGAATCTTATGCATGAGAAAGCTCCACTGTTATTGGCTGAAGAACTGATTGGTAATGAGAAGGTTGAACAAATGTGTCTGGGGGCATTGACCATCTGTTCCTTTCCTGGTCATTCATCTATACCAATATCCACTTGTAATGATGTTGTTGAGGGGGGTCTTGAGGCTTCCCCATCAGGTAGCAAGGCAAGTACCTCACAAATAGCATCTTCAGCTGTTCTATCAGATTCAGATTTACATCAAGTTGTAAGTTTGACCTCTCTTTTATCAAAATTTTCCATTCTTTTTGGGAATTGGTTTCTATCGACAACCCATAGCATATTTCTTGTTTAGATAAGTTTTTAACTTCTTTTCCAGGTATCTGTTATTCAGTCATGCTCACATGGTATAAACAAGGTGGTGGAGTCTCTACAACTTAAGTTCCCAAGTATTGCTAAGTCCCAACTGAAAAACAAGGTGCGGGAGATATCAGAGTTCATTGATGGTAGATGGCAGGTGATTTCTGATATATCTCTTTTCTTTGTCTGGGTTACTGTCAATAAGTTTTGAGAATAAAGTTTTCTTTACATAAAAAAGACCTCAGCAATCTGAAGGGGTAAGAGTTGGCAAAAGATGTCCAATTTTGTAGGATAATCCATAAAGAATCAAATCCAATATCATGTACCAGATGATAATATTTCTTGCTGTTGAAGATAGACCGGAGAAGCAGTATGATCCATGAAGGTTGATGTTAAAGCTAATACAGCATTCTAGCCAAATTAAAATTGTAAATTTTATGCTATTCTAGTTTTATTTGTGTTGTACCTCTTCAACATATTTGCTAATACCAACTTAATAGTCTTATCCGATTTATTAATCTGAATTGTCTATTCAACAGATTCATTTTACTTCCTCTTGACATCTATTTTTCTTGTTGGTAGTGGGTTGTTGCCCAATCCACTAAGATTTTGATCCTTGCAATATGAAATCTGGTTTGCTCTTTGTCAATTTTCTTCCTAGTTTGCTGAAGAATAATGCAGTTGACTAATTTTGCAGGTTAAGAAGGATATTCTTGTGAAGCTTGGGCTATCAATATCACCAGGTATGAGCCTTTCATGTGCTATTGCTGTAATCCTTCTCTCTTCTGTTTGAACTTAAAAATTTAAGTTTTAAGTCTAAAATTGAAAACAAAAAAACTCTGCTTCTACTTTCTACATTCACTGGTAAACGAGTGTTAAGGTAGCATCTCTGTTTGCTTTTTCTTCCTTATTGTAAAGTTGTTAGTTTTGATTATTGACAGAAAAGAGCAGCAGGACAAAGAGCATTGCTACATTCTTTTCCAAGAGATGTTTGCCACCTTCTGGAAAGGCCATCAATTTGCACGAGACATCCCCGCAAGCATGCCAGAAAACTTCAGTCTCTATCCAGCCACAGCAAGACTGCACATACAAACATGAATGAAAATCTTTGGGTCCTTATTTTTTGGTACCCTCTTCAATTATAATAGATGCCAGCTTAGAGGTTTTGTTACTTTTAGAATCTGGTTTTGCAAGAGCTGTGCATGAATTATTTGTCAGTATTGTCCTTAATAACTTAGGTCCCTTGTGCTTCTCACGTAGAGATAGTGTAATTTTCAATCTTCAAGCCCAAATCAGAAAATTAAATCAAATAGCAGTGTAAAATGATGATGGCTATGTGCATTTTGCATCTGCATGTTATTTGTGTTCTTGAATTTACGGTATGTATATAACATTTAGTAATCCTATGTTACATTTTCCTTTCTTATGTATCCTGTTTAGATTGTGATTTCTGTTTATCAATTGAAGTTTATTGCTTTTAAGAATCTGAGTAATATATACAGGGCATTATCTTTAAGTTTTGATGCGTTATTTTTGCAATTTCATACTTTCTGCACGTACTAATTTAGTATTTGGGTTAAGAAATGATATGCTCCTATGTGCTTCAGCTGTGTAAACAGTTTGAGCACCATAGCTAAATTCCCCTTTTGTTACTTTAACCATTAGTTTCTCAATTTGTCATTTTACATTTGTGAAGTGGTGCATTCACTTGGTTTTTGAAACTAAATTATAGAACAATAACAATTTGGTTTTGGTTCCAGAGAAAATTAAGCATTAGGGTTAATATGATTTTTTGTACAAATTTTTGTTGGACAATTCAAAATTTTGCTAATCCGAATGACTACTTCCATCAACCTCTCATTATTGTACAAACCTATGAACGGAACAAAAAATAAGTGTATCCTAACTTGAGTTTAAGATTTATGCCTAATAGTATATTTTAGAAGTTCAAGACAAAATTGTTTATATTATCCTTAATATTTAAATATCTTAGAAGAGTACAAACACATTACTTATGAATAATATTATTCAAATACCAAGAAGCTATCTTGTAATCTTAAACACTTTAATCATGTGTATCCTAATGCAATCAATATTTTATAGAAATCGATGATTTTGTGTTGGATGTTGGATCCATGTTCATTTTAGGAATTTAGTGAAGCATTCTTTTTTATAGGAAAATTTAGGTAGGAAATATTAAATTTTCAAATGGGACTAAAGTACTCCTTCCGGTCTAAGATAAGTGATTTTTTTGGATATTTTCACACAGATGAGAATTTTTTATAAAGCACCATCTTTTAGGTCTAATTAACCATTTATAGATACCCTTTGCTATATTACGTGTTATAGATACTTTTTATATTTTCTACAATGTATTTCATGTATTTAAGGTGTTTTATTCATTAATACAACCAAAGAAATAGGCGTAAAAAGTGGAATTCCAATTAAGTTTGACATGTATTTAGCTGTATTCAAGCGGAATTAACATTAAATACAGTAACGTATCTGCGCAAAATTTGGAAGGTTAAACTAGTTAGAAACGGAAGGAAATCAAATCACATGTTATTCTCCTAATTTAACTCATTAAACTGATTAAAAATGGAAGGAAATCAAATCACTGCTGAGATCGTATCTACTGCTAAAAGAAGCCATCACTTAAAGGACATGAATGGTGGTTTGGTGCGGATTTTTCTCACACTGAAACTACAACTACCAAATTACTCTCTGATATAATTTTCTTTCTCTCTTTTTTCACACACACCCACCAAAAACACTCAGTTGAAAGGAGCCAAATTTTTTATATTGTAAATTCAAATTTCAATGAATTTGGTAGAAGATGGCTGTTGATTCAACATGAGTTTCAAAGATTATATTGTTTTCTTTCTGGCAAAGTTCATGTTCTTGGAGAGTTCGCTTTGCATTAAACTACAGTTGACGGCGGAGTTGGAAGGTGCCGGCGGGAAAAAGTCTGACCATGAGAAGATCCGAACAAAATACTTGAAAATAACAAAATACAACTGAATATAGCTGAATAAACCTCTTGAATGCAACAAAACTTCTGCTGAATAAAATAGTTGAATATAACTAACTACACTTGAATACAACTAACTATCGCCGAATAAAATAGTTAAATACAACTGATTAAAACTGAATACAAGAGAATACTCATAACTCTTTAATACATCTAAAATATACAAATGAATGCTGCTGAATACATGTGAATACAGGTGAAATATACGTTCGAATACAACTGATTACAAATAGGCGATTTGGGCGAAGAGGTATGAATCGTGGGTTGAGGGGAAAGAGTAAAGTGTATGCAAAAAGAGAGAGAGAATGTGGTTAGTCAATTTTACGGTAATTATGTGAGAGAAAGGACTAAAAACGAGAGAGAGAAATATTATGTAGCATATATGGTGCCTTAAATGTATGATGTAACTATAATTAGATATTTGGCTATAAAGTATAAAAGATATCTATAAGATGTAATATTTTAAAATAATATTTATTTCAAATAAATAGGATACTAAGGTTTTCTATAGGGTGTAAAAATTTCTTTGTTGAGCCTAGGTGTCTCTTTGTATATTCTATAAAGCAAATCCACTGCATTTACATATAGTAAAAATATGGATAATGTCATTGATGGAGACGATACATAAAATGAGAAAATATTTAATTAGGGTAATATAGTAAAAATAATATTTATTAATAAGGGACGTATACAAGAGAATCACAACATATTATGAGACAGAGGGAGTATTGTTGAATAGTTTGTATACATGGGAAAGGAGTCCCACACCGATGTCATAAAGCCATCAAAAGGGCTTTATAAAGCTTGGCCCATTTGGTCCAATAAAATGAACAATTGACATATTTAGAAAAATATGTGTATACTTGGACTTGGGTGCGGGCCGGGTCGAAACTTTAAATAAAGATTTTATTTTTTGTATTTATTTTGAACAGCCTTTTTTGTTATTTAAAATTTGAATTTAAATTTAAATTTAAAATTTAATTAACAAAAAGAGTTGTGTTTATTCGTGAAAAGAGGCGTCTCTTCAGAAAAGTCTTCTTTTCTTTTCTATAAATACGGAAGACATCTCAGAAGTAGGGAAGACTATCTGCACGTATGTTTTTGGCTTTGTTGTATTCTGATAGAGAATTGCTTATAATCCCTAAATAAATACAACAATAACTCTCGAAAGATAGTGATTTTTCTAACAAGTATTGCTCAAACTTATAACGACAAATGGAAGAAAATTTCTCTACCAATACCACCTACAATTTAATGTAATACAGAATCTAAGACGCCCATGGTTATTAAAGACACCAGTTTGTAAAAAGGGAAAACACATACATACGCCCATAGTTATTAAAGACTCCAGTTTGTAAAAAAGAAAAAAAAACATTAAATTAAAATTTCATCATTTCCAGGTGGCATTTTGACAACTTACATAGCCTTATATATATGATATGGTCCGTTTGTCTCTCTCCATCTTTCACTTGTTTAATTTCTCCTACATACAAAGTGTATAGAACTGATCACAGACGTAAAAAAACAGGTGAAATAAACGAGGTGAATTTCTTGAAATGGCACTGAATCTCAATGCAGCAGCTTTTCAATCCCAAACGCAACCTTTTCATAATGCTTCTTCACTCAGATCTCATCATAGAGTTTTTATGGCTTCAACACTTCATCATCATCAACCTTCTGTGTGAGTATTTTTTTTTTTTTTAAAGCAAAAGGGTTTCTCTCAATATGGTTTATGGGAAGTGGGGACTGGGGTCATATTTCTTTTTTTTTTTTGGTTTATTTATGTCTTTTGTTTTATTTCATGAATTAGTGTTTATGACTTGATTTTTGGCTGCATTGGGTGTATTTTTCCATATGAAGGAAATATAAATATTTTGGTTATCAATTATTGAAAATGAAAATCACACTGCATGTTTTTGGTGTGTGATTGTGATTGTAATTTTAGCCTTTGTTTTGCCTATGTTGTAGTGTTCGGGCCAGTTTGTGCGTTAGTTATTTGATCGGGCATGGTGGTTGATATTAAGGAAGTTCTTTCTAAGAAAAAAATTATTTAAGAATTCACATTTACAGAACTAGAACTGGGAAATTGTGTCCTGTTTGATTTTTTTGCCTTTAATATTTATTTTGAAGGCAATGCATGTCGTGATAACAATGAAATTTAATGCGTTTTTTTTTTCTTTTTTTTTTGTTTTATACATGGCTGACTGCTTAGTGTGACAAAAGGGTTGTGAGTTCGCGCAGCTGCTACGCCCTTGCTTCTTGCCTTATCTTACTTAGTAAAGCAACCTTTCGCGCTAGGCGCTCACCCTTTTTGTCTGGGTGGAAGCTGGCGGGCAGGGCTTGCTTAACCGGATACACGGAATTGGGATCTCTGTTGCATGCAAATCTTTCTATCGGGAAAGCCTCGCTTATTCAAAGGGCTTTTTATTTAGAGTCTCCGATGACGCGTCTATCCGGAAACAGCCTAATGTTTCCTTTGAATAAGTCCAAAAGTATATTTTTTTTGTTCCTTAAGCTTAGACATGCTTCAGATTTTCTTATATTTGCCTGAGTTATATATATATATATATATATATATATATATATATATATATATATATATATATATATATATATATATATATATATATTTAGAAGGTCCTAAGGAAAATCTTTCTTGGTAGTTAATTTTTTCGTGTGTGGTTTTTTTTGGGGGGGGGGAGGGGGGTTCCTTCCCTTTCTTCCAATAATTGTAAATTTCGCCAAGTGTGGTTGAAAATTAGGTCTGACAGTGGTGCATTGTTTTAATTTTGTCAATTTTTGTTTTGTTTATAGTCAATGTTTCCAATTATAGCAAAGTGGGTTATTCTTTTCTTGTTTGCAAGTGGGTGGTTTTCTTCTATAAATAGTTGTTTCCTACACCTCAGTTTTTTTAGTTGTTATGGAATTGACTGGCACTTATATCTCATGTATTATTTCAGTTGTTATAAAGCTAAACTTAAACATTGCTTTAGTAGTATGACACTATCTCTATGAAATTATCCTTTTAGTTATAGCTTATGAGGTAAGAGGAGCATTGACGTTGCCTCTATGTGACCAGAAGGTCACGTGGTTGAATTGTGGAACCTGCAAGAGCCTCTTGCAGCAATGCAGTCTTTCCGGGCCTCGTGTAGAGTGGGAACTTAGTGAATCGGACTGCCTTTTTAAAAAAAAATGGCTTATGAGGTCTTGAAATGGATTTGTTTTTAATCCTAAATCTGCTTCTACTAATTGTAGGGAAGTTCGAAATGTGAAGAAACCGTTCACTCCTCCACGAGAGGTGCATGTTCAAGTAACCCATTCCATGCCACCAGAAAAGCGCGAAATCTTTGACTCTCTGAATGATTGGGCTGAAAAGAATATCTTGGTTCACCTAAAGCCTGTTGAGAAATGTTGGCAGCCTAGCGATTTTCTTCCTGATCCCGCGTCTGAGGGATTTGACGAGCAGGTCAAGGAGCTAAGGGAAAGGTGTAAGGAAATTCCTGACGATTACTTTGTTGTATTAGTCGGGGATATGATCACAGAGGAAGCCCTTCCAACTTATCAGACCATGATAAACACGTTGGATGGCGTTCGTGATGAGACTGGCGCGAGCCTAACTTCGTGGGCTATTTGGACTCGGGCGTGGACAGCCGAGGAAAATAGACATGGTGATCTTCTCAACAAATATCTTTATCTTTCTGGAAGAGTTGATATGAAGCAAATTGAAAAGACAGTTCAGTACCTGATTGGTTCAGGAATGGTAAGATTGTTACCTGATCTTATGCTATCATATAAACAACAATTAAGTTTCAAAATGAGGATGAATTAAACTTAGTAAAAGTTTACAGGATTAAATACCAAAATTTGCATGTGGAGTTTAATCCTAAACATGATTAAAAAAGAAACAGATTGCTTTCACTCTCTATAAATAGAATTGTTGAGATTGAACTTGTGGAAGGGGAGCCTTGGAGTAACGGGTAAAGTAGCTGCCATCTGACCAGGTTGTTATTGGTTCGAGCCGTAGAAACAGTCTCTCGTAGAAAAACAGTCTGCGTACAATAGACCCTTGTGGTCCGGCCCTTGCCCGGACCTCGTGCATAGTGGGAGCTTTGTGCACCAGGCTGCCCTTGAGATTGAACTTGTAATATAATCATTTTTGTGCTTTGCGTGAGCCAGGAGTCTATCGGAAACAACCTCTCTACCTTCGCAAGGTAGGGGTAGTCTATCGAAAACAACCTCTCTACCTTCGCAAGGTAGGGGTAAGGCTGCACACACACTACACTCGTTAGACTCCACTTGTAGGATTACGCCGGGTTGTTGTAGTTCATGTACTTTACCACAATCTTATGTTTTCAGGATCCACGCACAGAAAACAACCCCTATCTAGGTTTTATCTACACTTCTTTTCAAGAAAGGGCTACTTTCGTTTCACATGGAAACACAGCTCGGCTCGCCAAGGAGCATGGGGATATGAAACTAGCGCAAATATGTGGTACAATTGCTGCAGACGAGAAGCGCCATGAAACTGCATATACCAAAATCGTCGAGAAGCTACTTGAGGTTGATCCGGATGGCGCCATATTGGCTATTGGCGACATGATGAAGAAGAAAATCTCAATGCCAGCTCATCTAATGTATGATGGTAGGGACGACAACCTCTTCGAACATTTCTCTGCTGTAGCTCAACGGACTGGCGTATACACAGCCAAGGACTATGCTGATATTCTGGAATTTCTGGTGGCGAGATGGGAAGTGGAAAAGCTGAGCGGTCTATCTAGTGAAGGACGCAAAGCACAAGATTACGTATGTGGATTGGCTCCGCGAATTAGAAAGTTGGAGGAGAGAGCACAAGCAAGGGCTAAGCAGAGGAGTCCTGTTTCTTTCAGTTGGATTTTTGACAAAGAGATTAAGATATGAATGCATTGTGTTTGAGGGTAACATAGAAATGTTATGTAATTTGAGGGTATGTTATGAAGTCTGTAATCTGTCATCCCTTTGTTTAGGAAATGCAATGGAGTTAAAAAGCTACTCAAGTAGAGTCTTGGTTTTTCTTTTGCTTTTTCCCTTTGTATATTAATTATGACTTGCTAGATTGATGGATCAGATGCTCGGAGCACGAAACTCTAGGTGGATAATGCGTCGTCTTTTTATCATTTTCCACTTAAATATTAATTCTGCAACAAGAGTATCATATAAGTGATGTGCCTAACTCACATATCATGTTCTAGTGTTGTGAGCCTAACTCACACTTTCGCTAGATCTATCCTTCTCTACTTAAATATCAAGCTTGCGATAGAGTAACTCACATATCATGTTCTAGTGTTGTGAATCTAACTTACACTTCCGCTAGATCTATCCTTCTCTACTTGAATATCAAGCTTGCGATAGAGTTCATAAATGTGACGTGTGTGCCTAACTCGCACATCATGCACTCGTGACTCTTAGATCCATTGGCTCACAGTAACTCGCCTAAGATTGAGTCCCTTTCCTGCTATAATTTGTACTAGGCAGTAGCTATTTTTGAAGCATATTAATTTATTGGTACAAGAATCTAACTTCAGCTAAAAGCAATTCATGTGGTTATTTATATATAGAATTTGCCTAGGAAAATTCTACTTGCCATCTTAGTGGGCACAAGTCTAACTATAGGAGGTCCAAACTAATTTGACAAAAATTTAGAAAATTGAGCAAGGGTCATTTCTAGACAGATTTCTCAGAGAATTTCTTTTTACATGAGTCGAAATTTTTGTTGCTGGTTGGAATTTTGTGATTTTTACCTTTTCACCTGTGAAAATATTGACTATCACATCAAATCATAACATAGGAAATAATAGCAAAACATATTGCATTTCCAATTTTCCTCATTACGAAATAACATATATATGTATAAAATGGACCATCAAATAACACAAATCAAACAAACAAATAAATGAATAACTAATTGAAGCTATGATATAATAGCTTTAGCCCCCCACCCCCACCACCACCCCACAAACATCACATCTCCAAAAAAAAAAAAAGACGAATTTTTATTACTACTTAGACTTGAAAAGGCCATGGCCAATTCTTGATATCTTCTTCATCTTGAACCTTAGCACTTCTTTTCATAGCAATTGATCCACCACCAACATTACCATCACCTTCCACATAAGAATAATATTTCAAGAAAAATGCAAGTGTAAGCACAACCCACTCAAGGCAAAATATCAAAGCACACAATCCACCACCCAATCTCAAAATCATCTCACCATCTTCTTCCCTAACATAAGACTTCAACTTTCCAAGAAAGTCACCCGTTCTTGTAAAAATCAGCACAAATACAGAACCCTGTAAAATGGCAGTTAAAACAGTTGAAACCATGTGGGGTCCATACCATTTTCCAGTTCCTGAGGAAGTGGAAACCGCGGCACAGCCAAAGACTGCGCCCCCAATAGTGAAAATGTGGAGAAGAATGAGGAAAAATCCGCAGAGCGAAGGGATAAGGCGAAGAGAAAGGGTCAAGAAAATGCAGCTGGAAGCTGCTCCAAGAAGAATGTAATTGCATATAAGGAAGAATTTGCGAGTACGATAAAGGGATTCAGAAATTTCTGCATAACTAGTGAAGCCCATTTTCCTTTTGTGATTATAAAGATGAGGTTCAAGAAAGTTCTTTTTTGTAGATGAAGTTTTTGTAAGTGAACTGACGACTGAGATTGAAGAAGTTTTTGGTATATAAGGTGAGAGAGTGGGGGGTTTGGGGGGGGGGGGTAAGGTGTAACGGTCATATTTGTGACTTTGATGGGAATATGACCGTTGTGTGGGAAAGAGAAAATAAAAACAAAAAATGTTTGAGGTGTTACAGCTAAGCTGATGAGGAGCAACGGGAAATCATTTTCAAAGTCAAAATATCTAATATTCATTACTTTTGGAGTTTGATTAAAAAGAAACTAGAAACATCAAGTTCGAACCATAGGGAACATTTTCATTAAATTGTCAAGCCTAACTAATATAATATCGGATACATATAGCCAAAAAGAAAAGTATGTCTTATAAGATAGGTGTAAAGTCACTATCCTCCCTAGACTCCTTTACGGGATCAAACTGGGTTTGTTATTGCAGTAGTAGTAGTATAGCCAAAAAAAAAATGATCCACAAGATCTTCCTGCCCATACACAGGTTGTACTGTTGAAGTGCGGATTAAATTATCCTAGAATTATAATCGTTGGACTAATTTATCTCACCTAGGAGGTGGGATAAAATAATCTCAAGTTTGATGAGATAAGGTGGGATATCTAGTTAAGTTTGGATTAAATATATACATGGTATAAATTTAATCTCTTACCTTATGCCACCTTATCCCACGTACCAAATGACCCCTAAATAAGCATGTAATTTCAAGTACCCTGCAGGAATTTCCACAATTTAAACGTAACAGTAGAAGATTTCTTTGCCGAAGTATACCAGACAAGCTCGGTTTTGATACTGGTGAGAGGAATGGGAGAGGGTAAAGAGAATCGACAACTAGAAGGAATTTCAGTGACAAAAATAGGAGAGCGATCAGCGAACAAATTTTTGCAGCTACAATAATTACAGAGCAAGTCACATTCTGAAAACAAAAGTCAAGCACAAGAGAAATTTCTACTCTCATTTCAATTGATCATGTCACATGTACTCCATAGAAAACTAGGAGATAACCCATTACTTGCAATTACAAATATAGTTGGCATGCGGCGACCTCAGCTCCTATCCCATCTATGAAAATCTTTTTACAAGATCTCGGAGACCCGCCAAAATACAAAAGCCAGGATCCTTCAGAACGAATTCCTATTCAAAGAGTGCTGAGGCATGGATTGTACGGCAAGCAAAAATAAGTGTTGCAACTATTTCCACATGGAGAAGCACATCTATGAATCAGATTCGAGTTCAGCTCCAAACTTCTCTAATCTATCAGTTTCTTCATCTATATCTCGGACTAAAGCATGGTTAACAGATCCATCATCCTCACTAGCATGGATTTGCCGACCAGCAAACCTGTTACAATAAAGGAATATAAATCAGATAAGGGAAACAAAAACAACGACAATAGTGGAACAAAGTTCAAGCTCTCAGAGGTGCTGATCACTCTGCTGTCTATACAGAAAAGCAACTTCACGAGAAAACAATATTACATGCTTGTTTATACTCCATCTTTCATTTTATATGGTTGTGTATTTGGCGAAGAGTTTAAGAAAGAAAGAAAGACTCTCTACATACCAAAAGTACAATAGGAACTTGTGATCTTAAACATGCCCATGACATTTTTGTGGCTGTAAGAGCACATCTCACTAAGCGCAAAAAACTTCAAATTAAAGAGTTCCAAAATATAGAAAGGTTTGGGAATAAACTAAAAGGGAAGTGTGTCATATAAATCGAATAGATAGAAGGAACAATGTACAATAGGAACTTGTGATCTTAAACATGCCCATGACATTTTTGTGGCTGTAAGAGCACATCTCACTAAGCGCAAAAAACTTCAAATTAAAGAGTTCCAAAATATAGAAAGGTTTGGGAATAAACTAAAAGGGAAGTGTGTCATATAAATTGAATAGAAGGAACAATAAGACTCGGCTGAAGAACTACAATACAGTCTCAATGAGATAACAAAAGTTTCAGATGCAATCACTTACCAGCGTCCATTCATCGCCTCAATGCACCTATGTGCATCCCTTCTATCCTTAAATTTGACCAAAACAACCCCTTGTGGATGATTTTCGCACACCTGCAAAAGCAAGCCAATGAATGAGATAAAACCACCGGAATCCTACTGCAATAACTTTTTCAATCCATTAGTTAGACATATTTCATTTTCTGTCCTATTTTTTTGACTCCTTTCCCTAAAACGCAAATTTTGCAGAGTTTTTATGATCTTAATCTTTATGTGGTAAACTAACCCTGATTTTCTCATATTTCAAATGATTACTTAAATATTTGTTTGGCTAACTCTGGTAAATTATCTATCTGAACTTTCCGCTCCTACTCTTAGGATAGGAGTATGAAAACAGGAAAACCACTCCACATAAAATCCCTCAACTCCTTGAGTTCCACATGCCACAAAGGGGAAGAAAGTCTCGGTCGCCACCAGACTGGCAGTAAAAAAGAACTACATGCGGAAATAAACAATTTATACCCACTCGAAATGGGTGTTTCAAAGCAGGAATACCGCTCAAAAGATCTCCAGTATAAATAGCGCAATATGACCATAGAAGAAGTCCCAGACATCAGCAGAAAAAGAACAAATGTACAACCAGACATTTTCTACGTTTTGAGTAGCTGCTTAGAATAATCAGTTGTGCTTATTTATGTTCTATTCGGAGAACTGAAGCTTAAGCTGGATTTAAAACGCATATGTCCATTGACAAAAATTCCAATTTAACATAATTAACAAGCAGGCAATGCACTGTAACTATTCCTTCGGAGCATAGAAGTTGCTTATGTAGAGAGTACTAGATGCAAGGAAGCATCAAGGCCCACCTTCAAGCAACTGCACAAATGCAGAAGTGCTACAAGAACCAAGCAACCAAACCTGGTAAATTTATGGAACAGACGAGCATTTCGACTCTGATCTTTACTGCAAATTGTTGTTCTAAGATTATAAAAGATACTTATAAACTTGAAGGCCCAGAATTCCTACTTCACTGACAGGTGAAAAGAGCAAACCAGCTTCGCACAGAACCACATAATTTAGAAATACAATAAACTCAGAAGGCGCACATATCACCCTATATTGGTCAACAAAATCACATCAATAACTCATCTCCTAGTAGAGCATAGCTTATATACCACAACATAAATAAGCAATATTATAAAATCCAGAAACCCTGGGTAATGGATTATATCAGAACAGGCAATACCTTTACTAAGTCCACTGGGCCAAACTTTGAACACTCTTCTTGGACGTCCTGCTGTAGCTCGGAGCATAAATTCTCATCCTCCTATTGACAAGAGTTGAAGTGCATTAGCTGAACGGCGGATCAAAAACAACAACTAATAGGTAAATCTCACACTCAAGGATTCAACTAGTAGCAAAACTAGAAAAAACTACATGTTGATAAAAACAGTAGCAAGACAGCTTCCTGACAAAATAACTGGAACTTCAGAGTAACTGCCTCCACTTCATATTGATTAATATATGCTGCAACTGCTTATTACTATGTTATATTGCCAGTATCAGCATTCCTATGCCAACAGTTTACAAAGGTATGGCAATTTGGGAACTGCAAATCATTTTATGACACTTTGAGTACAATTTACTGTTCCAGTCAGACCGAAATTGAAATGTTACAGAAAATGAGTATCCACATAGAAACATTACCCGCAATTCAGCTGGTGTGAACATGTAGCGAAGCAAAACAGTAGCTGGAACCAATATCTTTGCGTCATCCCGACCACCTGAATAACCGCCAGTAATAAAGAAAATTAAGAGGGGACAAGGAAAAAGGAACATATATATGCTGTAGCCATTCATTGCATTAACTGATAATATCTTAGCATAAACCGAGTTTCAAATTAGAGATAGAAGAAAGAATCAATAATAACTGAGAAGCAACCAAGAAGATCAGTAAATGTTAAGTGTCCCACATTGGTGGAGGAAATGTGTAGTTGTCTCCTTGTATAGTCTTAGGCAATCCTCACCTCTTGAGCTAGCTTTTGGGATTTAGGCCCAAGGTCCATTTCTTCACATGGTATCAGAGCCAAACTCATTCCTATTTCTTGGTTTACCCACCATGTTATGTTGTCCACACTCCATACGTCCAGTTTTTGAATGAGGGGCGGTATTAATTGTTCCACATTGGTGGAGGATACAAGTTATGGTCTCCTTATATGGTATTGGACAATTATCACCTTTTGAGCTAGCTTTCGGGGTTGAGTACCAAAGTCCATTTCTTCACAGTAAATTTTTTCGAAATTCACTATGTCACCAGCTTCACTATGAGTACCAAAGAAGATTACTTATGTATAAGCAGATAGAAGATGGTCTATACCTATCTTTTGATATACAAATACAGATGTAAAGGCAAGAACTAATTCTTCAACAACAACATACCCAGTATATTCCCACAAGTGGGGTCTAGGGAGGGTAATGTGTACGCAGACCTTACCTCTACATGGGAGGTAGAGAGGTTGTTTCCGAAGAGGGAGGGGAGGGGGGGAGGGAAGGGGGGAGAAAGACATATGAGGGAGACAAAAGACGATAAGGAAAAAGAGGAGAACAAGTAGTATCAGATAGTAATAATCAGGGAGCAACAATTTCCGGTAAAAGACAGAAAGAGTAGCATCAAATAATAATAATCAGGGAGCAACAATTTCCTGGACGTGGTTGCTAAGTACCAGATATAATAACTTAAAGGAAGTAACTTTCAACCAACAACAAGAATATTACTAGAACTAATGGTAACCTAGGAGAAACTCAAAACTACCTGTCAGCCCACTACCTTAATCCTCGATCTCCTCACCTTCCTATCGCTAGTCATGTCCTCGGTTAGGTGAAGCGCCGACATGTCCTGTCTAATCACCTCCCCCAAATACTTCTTTGGCCTACTCCTACCCTTTCTCAAGCCCGCCATGGTCAACCTCTCACACCTCCTAACCGGGGCATCTATGTCTCTCATTCTCACATGCCCAAACCATCACATGCCCAAACCATCGCAGTCTTGATTCCAGCAACTTGGCTTCCACTGATGCCACTCCAACCTTGTCAAAGAACTGATCCTTCTCTCTTTACATTTTTTGTTCGTTTACCTTTAAGCTTGAATTAGCTCAAATACATAAGATCATGAATTCATGACTATTCAGTCTTCTGAATGGAGCGAGGTCCAGCAAGATAGTGCACCTCGCAAGGATGAAGGAGAGAAGCTGAATTTGAAGACGAATGAAATAAATAAGGGGGGTTGCTTGATGGTGCAGATTTACTGTCTCTGCATGTAAGGACAAACATGAAGAGCAGGAAAGGCATTAATCTGGGAAGGAGTTTGTCAGGGTGCATGTGCGATAAAACTCGGTGGCTGGAAATTTCAGGCTAAGGGTGTAGAGATAGGGAGGAGACAATGACCTAGAATGAGAGGACAAGGGTGCTGATTATGTAAGAGTAATCCGGGAAGGAGTTTGTCAGAGTGCATGTGTCATAGAACTCCGGGGCTAGAAATTTCGGGCTAAGGGTGTATAGATAGGAGAAATTAATGACCTAGAATGAGAAGACAAGGGTGCTGATTATGTAAGTCTATCATGCACTTTCCAGAGGCTAATTGAGCAACCAGTGGCAAGTTAAGATGCAACAGAGAAATAGAACAGGATGTTACTGCAGCAAACTGTTAATAACATGTTCGCTATCCAAGAAGAGTCACAACACAATGCAAATTAAAAAACTTACACTGATTCAAGACTATAACCAAACAGGTTATGAAGGACGCTTTGGATAACAATATGTGTAACCAATTAAGAAATAAGAAATGATTATGTCAGTTCAGCTGCTGCAAAACTGAAATGCTGGTTTCAGTCGCTAACGTATTCCAAACTTATCAAAACCAAAACTCACACAGAGCAAACTGAAACGGAAAGAAGATCCATTTACACAGATATGAAAACTGCAGCAACAGTAATGCAAACGTAAATAAAAGAGCATTTCAGGATCTCGATAACCAAACCGTTCTTTGAATCAAAAGTAATCTGGAAAGGTAATATTGTGGCATAAGACCAGCTTATAAGTAAAAGACAGGTAAAAGACATACCCCAGCCAAGCATCTTATGCTCAACTTTTTGGAGTTTCTTCTTCTTCTTCTTGTCCACGTTCTTGGGTATGAACCTTTCCCCTGCAAAGTCAATAAAAGTTTATCCAAAGGAAACAATAAGGTATTCAGGTGACTATAAATACAAAGATGACCGATGCTTTATTTGGTTAATGGAAT
>JASVEL010004091.1:600000-792552 GCA_032618575.1 Nicotiana noctiflora | reverse complement strand
TTGCCATGTTGATAATAGGTGAATTTGAGTATAATTATGCCCAAAATAAGCACACTTTGTTGTTGACTTTATATTGTTTATTATGACAAAATGATTTTATTGGTGTTTATTGGTGTGTTATAGGTACATATGAGCCATTGGATACCAAATGAGCTATTTTGGAGTCACAAGATGATAAAAAGGCCAAGTGAAGAGTTGAAGTGAAGTTAGCTTGAAAATTGAAGAAGAAGTCCGAATTACTATTCATTCGTGGTTCATTCGCGACCGCGGATGAACCGCGGAAAAACAATCTCGTGGAACTTTGGAAGATTCAGAGGCAGTCTCTGTTCGCGGTTCGTCCGCGACCGCGGAGGAACCGCGGAAGGCGCCGCACATTTATTCCTAATTTTGTACAAACTCAATTTTTAAGCCCTAAACCCTCTATATAAACCTCTAGTCCGCCCAAAAGAGGCAAGCTTTGTATTTTTGACTACTTTTGCAAGATTATTGGTAAGAGAGAACTCTCTCAACTTACTCCTTTCTTTTATATCAATTATTTGGTTATGAATTCAATTATTATTCTTGTTTCTTTGATCATGAGTAGCTAATTCCTTTTCTAAGGTTTTGATGGAACCTATTGGGTGATGAACTTCTAGTTTATGTGATTACAAATTGTTTGCTAGATTTCTATTTGTTCAACTTCAGTATTGTTGTAGTTAATTGGTAGACGTCCCAATTAGCTGTGCCTATTTAGTGTGCATAACTTGGAAAAGAGTGCATATTTAGATATATTGTTGAACAACACCATACATAGGTTATTGGAGGAATCTATAACTTTAGGCGTAAAGACGGGATTAGGAATAACGAAGTCTTCGATGCAATCTTAAGTGAACCATTCAAATTAAAGCTAGCTAGGGTTGCTCGGGAGAGTGCACTAGTAAATTATTATAATTGCTCGGGAGAGGGTTACGATAAAAATAGCGTTCATGATTGATAGAATATATTGACAATTTTTATGAGCATAAACAGAAGGGATTTCATCAATAGGGGAAATCAATACCTTAGTCTTTCTCCATATTATTTACCCAATATTCAATTCTTTCTTTTCAATCTTTTAATTCTTGCAAAGTAGTTGTTCGAAAAACTCACAAAAATATATTCAAAATTTGGGAACTTGATTCGGAAGTATTCTTGGGCTGTGAAAGTTGCAATTGGAAGGTTAATTCTATGTGGGATCGATTCATGACTTATTAGGCATGGTTATATTGACTACGACTATTGCTTGGACGTGAATCATTTTTGGCGCCGTTGCCGGGGAATTAGCGGAATTATCAATTGCCATTGACAGAACTTCAAGATTCTTGTGCAGTCAGGTTCTATCTACACTTTACATTGAATATTCTGACGGTTGTTGATTTGGGTACTCAGGTGCATGCCTAGAAAATCTGCAAGGACTGGAGAACTAATTGAAGAACTCTCAGACCCCGAGCAAACTTTCCGGGCACGAAACAGGGCTATCAAACAAATTCATCAATCTCAACAACCAATCAAACTAGACTTCGACATGGGTGATGTGAACGACCCAAACCTGCAAGCTGGGTTAAACATGCAAGAGGTGCAGGAGGCACAAGAAGGTGCACTATATGACTGGGCACAACCAACAGCGGATAATTTGGCAACTGCCATCGTTGTGCCAGAGATTCAGGCTGAGTCTTTCTAGATTACTAACAACATGCTACACTTTTTGCAAAACAAAGGATTATTCTCTGGGTCTCAGGTTGTAGATCCACCTGGAGAACTTTCTCTCAACATGCAAGACACAGAGGCAACCAAATGTGACTCCGGAAGCCATTAGACTATTGCTATTTCCGTTCTCAATTACAGGGGCCGCACAGGTATGGCTAAACTCACTCCCTATAAACTCTATTGCAACTTGGGATGAGTTGGTCAAGCAATTCCACAACAAGTTTCATCCACCTAACAAGATAGCTCAGCAAATTGATGAGATTGTGAGCTTCAAGCAGAAACCAATGGATACATTACATCAAACTTGGGTCAGATTCAAGGGTATGCTTGTTATGTGTCCTCACCACGGGATTCCTGAGCAGATGTTTGGTCAGAGGTTCTACATGGGGCTTTCAGATAGTATGAAGAATATTGTAGATGCTTCAGCAGGTGGGGCTTTTCGGAGCAAGGCTTGGAGAGAGGGCCAAAATTTGCCAGACAAGATGGCTCAAAATTCTGGGTGGACAACCAGGAATGCTCCTATCACTCCAGTGGTACACTCTATACCTCTGAATCCGTCCAACACTCTAGAGGAGAACATGGCAACCTTATTGACACAAATTAGCATATTGACAAAGAAGGTGGAAGAATCTAGGGTCAAGCAGCAGGTTCACAGTGTCGACACTACCAATGGTGGTTTATGCACATCTCGCATTAGCCAACCCATAGGAAATCCATGGGCTAGAGACCAAGAACATCGTAACCAACATGATGATATGAACTATGTAGCAAATTATGGTGGGCAGAGACAGGGTAATCCAAGTTGGGGGCAGTAGGCTCCACATCAGTACATGCCTCCACAACTACAGTATAATGCAGCAGGTATTAGGCCACCACACAACATGGCTTCATATCCTAGACCTCAGAATTTCAGCAATCAGTAGCAGGGATATCATCCACCTCCACCACAGCATGGGGGTAGACATGATGATGGGTTCACAGAATTGAAAGCTATGATGCAGTAGGTAATTGGGTCAAATGCCTAAACCAATGAGAGGAGATGTGCATGATGTAGCTATCATGAATATTGAAGTACATGTGGGCCAGATTACTATGTCTCATAACAATCTTCCTCAATTGACATTGCCTGCAGATACACAAACAAACCCAAAAGATCAAGTCCCAAAGCAGCTGACGGTAATGACTCTGAGAAGTGGTAGAGATCTTGATGCTGAGAAAGAAAGAGAGAGAAGCAACATACATGTTGAGGCACTCACTCCAGTGCCCATTAAACTAGATGAGTCCACCGGGTTGACAGAGGTTACAATCCATCCAGTAGCTGAAAATAAAGAGATGCAGCACGGAACGGAGAAAGTAGCTGAACAGGCAGAACAGCGGGTTGAAGAGAAAGTTATTGAGAAAGAAAAGTCCCAAGTCATTGGGAAGAAGAGGCCTCCACCACCATTCCCCTAAAGGTTGGCCAAGCACCAGAAAGAAGAGAAATACAAAAAGTTCTTTGATATGCTCAAGCAAACCCAGGTAAACATTCCTTTAATTGAAGCTTTGAAAGAAATGCATGTGTATGCTAAGATGATGAAAGACTTGATGTCGCGAAAATTTGATTTCCAAGACTTGGCCACCGTGACTCTTACTCGGACTTGTAGTGCAGTGGTCTATAGACCCATTGCTGAGAAGCTATCTGATCCAGGTAGCTTCACCATTCCATGCACTATATGCCTTTGCAAAGGCATTGTGTGATTTGGGGGCAAGCATTAATCTTATGCCTTTGGTGATTTATAGGAGGTTAGGAATTGGGAGAGCCACGCTGATGATAGGCTATAATTGCATATTTTAGTCGATTATTACACTGTAATTTACAGCACTATAGTTGAGTTTGCGCTTTAATCGTTACAGTTTTACACTAACTGTGTGTTTTATGACTTATAGGAGTGATTCCGAGTTATGTGGATGTTATGGAATGAATTCAAATGATTTGGATCTTTAAAATTTGATTAAAAGATTAAGTAATTAAGCTGGGATCGCGTTTAGGGGTCAACGGATGATGGTTAGAGCGAACGAAGACTCCAGTAGGCAGATTGCATAATGTCTAGTAAATTAGACATAACTTTTGTCTCATACCTCAATTTGGGCTGCATAATATATGGTTGGAAAGCTAACTCAATGGGATACAACTTTCATGTTTTGCGTTTTCCCAGAATCGGAAATGAACAGGGTCAAAAGTGCACTGCCAGATGCGCTGCAGCGCTAGTATTAGCGCTGCCAAAGGCAGTGTTGCACTGGACTAGCGCTGCCAAATGCGCTGCAGCGCTAGTTAAGCCCGGAAAAAGAGTCCTTTTTCACCTTGGAGAAGGTATAATTGTTTGGGGTCAACCCCACTTGTGAGATATACATAGGAGAACGATTTTAGAGTAATTTTTGACCAAGGAAGAGAACAGAGCCGCCGTGGAGGCCGGGTTTCATCTTTTCTTCCACCAAACTTAGTCTTTTTGTGTTACTTTGTATGATTTGTTTTTTTTCTACCATGTCTATGTGAATCAAAACTTCACGTTCTAGGTTTTTGGTTCTTTCATGACTATTGTTATTCGAATATTGATTTTGATTTCTTAGTTTATCGTAATGGTTAGTTTTATTCAATCATGCACTTAATTATTTGACTGCTTGATCACCAATTGAATATTATCTACGAATCTAGAGTTGAACTCAAAAGTGGGAATTCTAGATTGCATATAGGATTTAGTAGAGCAAGTTCTTGAACCTGGGCCTCGGGGAACGGATTCGCGGTTAGGATAGACATATACCTAATTGCCTTGCTTGGTTGATTTACAGGAATTATAAATGCATTCCCGTTGGTTCTAATTCCATAGACATATAGGAGTTAGGTTAGCTTGAATAGGTGAGAAAGAACTCGACAGATTCTTATGAGCAATATTAACCCTGTCAACCAATAAACTAGATAAATTAGTTAGTCAATTCAATTGAAGAATACAATAGGAATGTTAGATAGCCCAAAACCCTAGATCGTTTTTATTACATTGATATCATAAATATCTGCTCTTTCTCTCTATTAAAAGTTCATTATTTGTATTTATTTATTTAATTAGTTTAGAATAAAATATTTCTAGGGTTAATTCTTGTATTGATTATTAGGATCGTCTAATGTAGTTAATAGTTAATCACAAGTCCTCGTGGGATCGACATCCGACTTATAGTCACTTTATTACTTGACGACCGCGTGCGCTTGCATGTGCGTTTGGCCGCAACACGTTTTTGGCGCCGTTGCCGGGGACTTAGAAATTAAATATTTTTCTATGTTATACTTTTACTTTTATCTTTACAAGTTTTGATTTTTTTCTTCTCGTTTTGTATATATTTTTATTTCTATAACTATTTGATTTTTCTCTTAGTGTTTTTCTAGTTTACTCAGCATGACATCTTGGGATGAAATATCTGGAGGTAAGGTTATTGTTAAAGATGCTTGGTTGACGGAAGACTTTTATGGCTCGTCCTTTTGGGCTTGTCATGACCTGATCTCCTGGAGGTCTGAATTTGAACATGGGAGTAAGGGTTGGTATTGGGAAGAATATTCACAATTAAAGGAATATGAGGAACGGCGTTGTCTTCTAACAACGTTGGTAAATGATTGGTCTAAGGATAGAGATGAACTTGCACATCAAATTGATAATTTTAGCTTGGTCGTACATAATTTAGATGCAGATTTGAATGCAAAGGTTAATGCGTGTAACACCCAACAATTTAATTATGAGTTGTGTGAAGCTGAAAAAAATCTTCTTGACCAAATAGAGGAGCTAAAACGAAAACGATAATACCAATCACTAGACCCTATTTTTCTTGATGATGCCAATATTGAGAAGAGTGCTCTAGAGTCACATGAGGGAGTAGATAACATTACTTTGGGAGACTTCAGTGTGTGTAAATATGAGGATGCAAATAGTAGTAAAATTCATGAGTTGGAGCGCATTAGACCTCATTCCAATCTTTTTTCTACATTGTGTTTAGATAGTTAGATTGCAATCGAGCAATCTTAGCCTATGAGAGAGTCAAAGAGCGAGGATGAGAGCATCTATATTCTTGAATTTGTTGTGCCAAAAAGAAAAAATTACATTCCTCATCTAAAGGCCGAGAGGTGCAGAGTGAAAAATTTATTACTTGGCTTGGTTATCTTTGTAGCCCCAGCAAAGGTGCATATAGCCACAGACTGGAGGCCATGTTAGGGGTACAATTCATAAGTTCAAGGTGGAGACAAAAATTGGTTCAAGTTGTGCCGCGACTTTAAATTAGGCGCTTGTTGGGAGGCAACCCATCTTTACTGCTTTCTTTTATTTTTATTTTTATTTTAATTTTTTTTTCTATTCTTGTGGCATTTTTATTGTAGGATTATGGGCATAGAAGAAAAGCCACTGGAAGATTGCAAATGTGAGCTATGTGGTTGAAACTAAGTGTGAGGTACCCACACAAGGGATCATACCCGGGAGAAGTCTAAGTATCCCGTGAGCTGCTAATGCTTTGGCCTTTGGCCTACCATGGAATCTCTTTTACCCTATTATTATTTTTAGTGTGCATTGAGGACATTGCACAATTTTAAGTGTGGGGTGAGGAGATTGTCTGGGTGATTTTCCATGCTATGTTAGCTTAGTTATAATACTCGTTCTTAGTGTAGTAATTTCTTTTTTTTTTAAAAAAAAATTAAAAAATTTGGACTTCTCCCGACGATGGATTTTGTGAACATTTTTCTTGAGGGATTAAAATCTAAACCAAAAAAAAAATATGTCTTTTAGCTTTCTTTAGGTAGTAATAATCCCCCGTGGTTATTCTTTGTGCCTCGGTTCTTTTCCATGGGATGTAGTTTGAACCGGGTAGTAGTATTTTTTATTGAATTCTTTTTAGTAGATTAGAATTTAGGGAATAAATGGAGGAAAAATGATGAACTTAGGCGCCCTTGACTTGTTTGATAGCAGCATGTTTAGGCTTTGGCATGTGTAGTATCTTCCCTTAAAATTATTGACGATGCCTTGCTTAGTTGGATAGCATGTCCTGTGACGCCAATGTCTCGTTTTCTTGACTTATGTTCACCTTGTGTTTCATGCTTAATATCTCGTGGCTCCGTGAATGCTTGCATTTGTTTGAGAGTCGAAATGAGACCGTTCTTAGTGAGTCATGTGCCATGTGTGGTGAGGTTTTTGTGTAGTCTATGTAGTGTACTTGTATCTAGAACTTGCACGGTATGTGAGTTAAAGCGAAATTTTAGGTGATGTTCGGTTTGAAAAATGATTTTAGGCTATCTTTGATCTTTCTGAGGTTAATTGCTTACCACAATTAAAATTTATCCCTAGTAAACCCTTTTGAGCCTACGAGTTTTGTTTGGCACCCACATTACAAGCTTATACCCTTTTCGTTCTCAATTAATATTAATTTGGTCCTTTTGCCTCTTAAAGCACTTTAATTGCAAAATGAGAGCTAAAAGAAGTAAGAAGGAACTAAGTGTGGGGTGGCTTTTGAGTGGAACCAATAAGAGGAAGAAAATTACACTTGTTTTGTAAAATAATACAACACTAAGCGAAAATTGAAGGAAAAAAAAAATAGGTGAATAAATAGATGTCTTGTTCTTGCTAGTGGGGTATAAATTAAAGTAGTGCTTAAAGAAAGAGGGAATATTGTTGGGAGTGATTTTAGTTGTGAAATTGAGGTTGGGATTGAAGAATTTGCGCTCAAAGCGATTATGTGATGTGTTAAAGTGCTTAGGAGGGTGAACCACTATTCCTAAATATATCCTACCCATCCCTTAGCCCACATTGCAACTATGAAAAAGTCCTAATTGATTTTAGATCGAGCGAGCCTACATTATAGAGATTTACATTAAGGGCAAGCCTATGGTACCAAGTGCATGCATGTGACTTCTTTTGTGAGAGTGAGAGAGTTATTTGATATATATATATATATATATATATGAGTCTTTAAACTATATTTGATCATAAGATTTGATAGTGTGGGTTCAACGTATTCTCTTGTTCTTGTTATGAGGGCACATGGCTTCATGAAGGATAGGTAACAATATTAGACTTCTCTAGGATGTTGGGTGTTCAAGCCATGAGTGCATTGTGACATTGAGTCGGCTTTTGAGGTTAGTATTGTTATGAGCATGTTGTTTTTGTTATGAATGTTTGTAAAGTGTGAAATAAGTAAAGGGAAGTGTATGATGATTGCATATGCTAGAGTTTAATTGTTGCTATCAACCATAATCATTGGTGTAGTGTGCTTCAAATATGTTAAGTGCTTATAGATAGAGTAAATTTTTGGTTGACTCGAGGACGAGCAACGTTTAAGTGTGGGGTGTTGATGATAGGCTATAATTGTGTATTTTAGTCGATTATTACACTCTAATTTTCAGCACTATAGTTGAGTTTGCACTTTAATCGCTACAGTTTTACACTAACTGTGTGTTTTATGACTTGTAGGAGTGATTCCGAGTTATGTGGATGTTATGGAATAAATTCAAATTATTTGGAGCTTTAAAATTTGATTAAAAGTTTAAGGAATTAAGTCGAGATCGCGTTTAAGGGTCAACGGATGATGGTTAGAGCGAACGAAGACTCCAGTAGGCAGATTGCGCAATGTCTAGTAAATTAGACATAACTTTTGGCTCATAGCTCAATTTGGGCTCCATAATAAATGGTTGGAAATTTAACTCAAATGGCTACAACTTTCATGTTTTGCATTTTCCCAGATTCAGAACGGAACAGGGTGAAAGGTGCGCTGCCAGATGCGCTGCAGCGCTAGTATTAGCGCTGCCAAAGGTAGTATTGCACTGGACTAGCGATGCGAAATGCGCTGCAGCGCTAGTTAAGCCCGGAAAAAGAGTACTTTTTCACCTTGGAGAAGGTATAATTGTTTTGGGTCAACCCCACTTGGGAGATATACATAGGAGAACATTTTTAGAGTAATTTTTGACCAAGGAAGAGCACAGAGCCGCCGTGGGGGCCGGGTTTCATCTTTTCTTCCACCAAACTCAGTCTTTTTATGTTTCTTTGTATGATTTGTTGTTTTTCTACCATGTCTATGTGGAGCTAAACTTCACGTTCTAGGGTTGTGGTTCTTTCATGACTATTGTTATTCCAATATTGATTTTGATTTCTAAGTTTATCGTATTGGTTTATTTATTCAATCATGCACTTAATTATTTGATTGCTTGATCACCAATTGAATATTATCTACGAATCTAGAGTTGAACTCGAAAGTGGAAATTCTAGATTGCATATATGATTGAGTAGAGCAAGTTCTTGAACCTGGGCCTCGGGGAACGGAGTCGCGGTTAGGATAGACATATACCTAATTGCCTTGCTTGGTTGATTTACAGGAATTATAAATGCATTCTCGTTGGTTCTAATTCCATAGACATATAGGAGTTAGGTTAGCTTGAATAGGCGAGTAAGAACTCGACAGATTCATATGAGCAATATTAACCCTATTAACCAATAAACTAGATAAATTAGTTAGTCAATTCAATTGAAGAATACAATAGAAATGTTAGATAGCCCATAACCCTAGATCGTTTTTATTACACTGATATCATAAATATCTGCTCTTTCTCTCTGTTAAAAGTTCATTATTTGTATTTCTTTATTTAATTAGTTTAGAATAAAATATTTATAAGGTTAATTCTTGTATAGATTATTAGGATCGTCTCGTTCAGTTAATAGTTAATCACAAGTCCTCATGGGATGGACATCCGACTTATAGTCACTTTATTACTTGACGACCGTGTGCGCTTGCGTGTGCGTTTGGCCGCAACACACGCCTACCTCCATGTTTTACAACTTGTTGACAGGATGGTTAAGCGTCCATTTGGTATATTAGATGATGTGCTTATCCAGGTGGGGAAGTTCGTGTTTCCCGCCGATTTTGTGATTTTAGACTGCAAGGTGGACGAGGAATTTCCTATAATCCTAGGAAGACCATTCCTAGCCACCAGGTGAGCTTTGATTGATTGTGAGACTAGGGAACTCAAGATGAGGTTGAATGATGAGGAGATCATATTCAATGTGCAAAAATCCATGAGGCGCCCTAGTGAGTTCGTGAATTGCTCTCTTATTGATGAGGTTGATGTGATAGTGGAGACAGACGATGCAGAGTTGACAATTGAAGATCCACTTCAGGCATGCCTAATGAACTTAGAAGTGGTAAATGGTGAATGGGTACTATCTCTGGAAGGCAAGGGGTTTTGGGAGAGAAAGCTTAAATTCGAGCTTCTACATTTAGAGAAAAGAGAGACCCCTCCTGCAAAGCCATCCATAGAAGAACCACCAAAGTTGGAGCTTAAACCACTACTATCTCATCTCAGGTATGAAATTCTAGGTCCTAACTCCACTTTACCTGTTATTATCTCATCTAATTTGTTAGATGTGCGGGCTCAAAAGCTTATACAGGTACTAAAATAATACAAGACTGCCATTGGGTGGACTAGGGCAGACATAAAGGAGATCAGCCCCGCATACTGCATGCATAAGATTCTCCTAAAAGAGGGACACAAACCTTCCAGGGAACCCCAAAGAAGGCTGAATCCAATCATGAATGAAGTGGTGAAGAAAGAGGTAATCAAGTGGCTAGACGCAAGAATCATTTTCCCAATCTCTGATAGTAGCTGGGTCAGCCCAGTTCAATGTGTGCCAAAGAAAGGTGGCATGACGGTGGTGAAAAACGAGAATAACTAGTTGATCTCAACTAGAACAATCAACGGGTGGAGAATATGCATGGACTATAGGAAGCTGAATCTAGCCACCCGTAAAGACCACTTCCCGCTTCCTTTCATTGATCAGATGCTTGACAGGTTGGCAGGGAGGTCACACTTTTGCTTTCTGGATGGGTATTCGGGGTACAATCAAAACTCTATAGCCCCATAGGATAGAGAGAAGACCTCCTTCACATGCCCCATAGGATAGAGAGAAGACCTCCTGCCATGTGCCTATTTAGTTTGCATAACTTGGAAAAGAGTGCATATTAAGGTATATTGTTGAACAACACCACACCTAGGTTATTGGAGGAATCTATAACTTTAGGCGTAAAGACGGATTAGGAATAACGAAGTCTTGGGTGCAATCCTAAGTGAACCATTCAAATTAAAGCTAGCTAGGGTAGCTCGGGAGAGTGCACTAGTAAATTATTGTAATTGCTCGTGAGAGGGTTACGATACAAATAGCGTTCATGATTGATAGTATATATTAAAAATTTGTGTGAGCATAAATAGAAGGGATTCCATCAATAGGGGAAATCAATACCTTAGTCTTTCTCCATATTATTTACCCAATATTCAATTCTTTCTTTTCAATCTTTTAATTCTTGCAAAGTAGTTGTTCGAAAAACTCACAAAAATATATTCAAAATTTGGGAACTTGATTCGGAAGTGTTCTTGGGTTGTGAAATTTGCAATTGGTAGGTTAATTCTCTGTGGCATCGATTCTGGACTTATTAGACCAGGTTATATTGACTACAGCCGTTGCTTGGACGTGAATCACATATCCTGCGACGTCCTAACACGTCCTGTGGCCATGTCGTGCAAAATCCTGACACGTCCTGACCCGTGCCATGGCCACCCCCTGGTATGTCCTGCAACATCCTGACATGTCCTGAAACATGCCATGGCCATGTCCTGACATGTCCTAACCCGTGACATGCCCACGTCCTGCCATGTCCTGCAACTTCCCCACATGTCATGTGGCCATGTCCAGACCAGTTCCATGGCATGTATTGACATATCCTAACTCGTGTCAGGCCCACATCCTACCATGTCCTACGAAATCCTAACACATTCTGTAGCCAAGTCCTATGACGTCCTAACACACCCTAACACGTGTTATGGCCACGCCCTGCCATGTCCTGTGGCATCCTGATATGTGCCATTGCCATGTCTTGACACATCCTGACCCGTGGCATGCCCCTGTCCTGCCATGTACTGCGACGTCCTAACATATCCTATGGCCACGTCCTGTGACATCTTGACATGTCCCATGGCCACACGCTGCTATGTTTCTACGACATGCTCACACATCCTGAAACTTCCCATGGCCAAGTCCTGACACGTCCTGACCCGTGCAATGCCCTCGTCCTGCCATGTCTTGACACGTCCGATGGCCATGTCCTGCAACTTCCTGACACGTCCTGAACAGTGCCATATCCATGCTTTTCCATGTCATGTGACTACCTGACACGTCCTGAAACATGCCATGGTCATGTCTTGACACGTCCTGACCCATGCTATGCCCACGTCCTGCCATGTCTTACGACGTCTTGACACGTCCCATAGTCAAGTCCTGCAACATCCTGACATATCTTGACGGTGCCATGGCTATGCCTTTCAATGTCCTTCAATGTCCTGACACGTCCTGAAACATGCCATGGCCATGTCCTGACACGTCTTGACCAGTGCCATTCCCACGTCCTGCCATGTCTTGACACGTCTTGTGGCCACATCTTGAAATGTCCTAACACATCCTGACCCGTGCCATAGCCATGCCCTTCCATGTCCTACAACATCCTGACACGCCCTGACACATACCATGGCGATGGCACGGTGCCAGGACATCCTGACCCATGCCATGGCCACCTCCTGCCATGTCCTGACACCTCTTGTGGCTACGTCCCGCGATGTCCAAACACATCCTTACCTGTGCCATAGCCACGCCCCACCATGTCTTGAAACATCCTGACACGTTTTGACACATGCTATAGCCATGTACTGACACATCCTGATCTGTGCCATGCCCACATCCTGCTATGTCCTAACACATCATGTGGTAACGTCCTACAATATTGTGCGATGTCTGCATGTCCTGACCCATGGCATATCCTAGAATATCCTGACACATCCTAAAACGTGCCATGGCTATGTCCTGAAACGTCCTAACCGTTGACATGCCCACATCTTGTCAAGTCATGCAATGTCCTGACAAGTAATATGGCCACATCCTGCAATTTCTTGATTCATACCATGGCCATGTCTTGACACGTCCTCACCGGTGCCATGCCAACATCCGACCATGTCCTTCGATATTGTGACACATATTGTAGCCAAGTCCTACGATGTCCTAACACGTCCTGACCCGTGCCATGGCCACCCTCTACCATGTCCTGCGACATCCTTACACATCCTTACATGTGCTATGGCCATGTCGTGTCACGTCCTAACACGTGCTATGCCCTTGTCCTGCCATGTCCCGCGACATCCTAAGACATTATGTGGTCACGTCCTACGACATCCTATCATGTGCCATGGCCAAGCGCTGCCATGTCCTGCGACATCCTGACACATCCTGAAATATGCCGTGGACAGGTCGTGACACATCCCGACCCATGCTATACCCACGTCCTACCATGTCAAGACATGTCCTATGGTCTTGTCCTACAACATCATGACACGTCTTGACCCGTTCCATGGCCATGCCCTACTATGTCACGCGACTTCCTAACACGTCCTAAAATGTGCCATGGACATGTCCTAACGCGTCTAGACCAGTACCATGCCCACGTCCTGCCATGTCCTGCGATGTCCTGACACGTCATGTGGCCACGTCTTATAATGTATTTGTGAGTCCTCACACATTCCTTAGCAACACACTGCCATGTCCTGCGACGTCCTAACACATACTAAAATGTGGCATGGCCATGTCCTAACACATCCTCACCCGTGCCATGTTCACGTCCTACCATGTCCTGCGGCCATGTCCTGCGACGTCTTGATAAGTCTCGTGCTATGGCCATGCCTTGCCATGTCGTGCGATGTCCCTACCTATCCTAACACATACCATGGTCATGTGCTGCTACGTCCTGACCCATGCCAGACACATGTCGTTTTATGTCCTAACACGTCATGTGGCCACATCTTGCCATAGCCCCACCCTGTCGTGTCCTATAAAGTCCTGACATGTCTTGACATGTGCCATGGCAATGTCCCGATCCATGCCATGCCTACATCCTACCATGTCCTGTGAAATCTTGACACGTCCTGTAGCTAAGTCCTGTGACATCATGTCATGTCGTGATCCGTGCTATGGCCATGCCCTGCAATTTAATGCGATGTCCTGACACATCCTAACATGTTCCACGGCCATGTTCTGACATGTCCTGAACTGTGCCATACACATGTCCTACCATGACTTGCGACATCCTGACACATCATATGGCCACGTACTGCGGCGTCCTGAATGTACCCTGGCCATACCCTGCCATATTCAGGGACATCCTGACACATCCTGAAACTTGCCATGAGCATATCTTGAGACGTCCTGACCCGTGCCATGCCTACATCCTGTCCTGTCATGACACGTCCTACGGCCATATCCTACAACGTCCTGACACATCCTGACACATGCCATGGCAATGCCCTTCTATGTCCTGCAATGTTGTGACACATCCTCAAACATGGCATGGCCATGTCGTGACACATCCTGACCCGTGTTATGCCCACATCTTGCCTTGTCTTTCAATGTCCTGACATGCCCTGTGGCCACATCCTGCAGTGTCCTGACACGTCCTGACCTGTGCTATGGCTACGCCCTACCATGTCCAGCATCGTCCTGACATGTCCTAAAACATGACATAGCCATGTCCTAAAACATGCCATAGCCATGTCCTAACACGTCCTGACTCGTGCAACGCCCATGTCCTGCCATGTCTTGACACTTCTTGTGGCCACGTCCTGCGTTGTCCTGACTTGTGCCATGGCTACGCCCAGCCATCTCTTGCAACGACTAGACACATCCTAACACATGCCATTGCCATGTCCTGACACGTCCTGACCCGTGCCATGCTCACGTCCTGCCATGTCGTGACACCTCTTGTGGCTATGTCCTGCGATGTCCTGGAGTGTCCTTAACCGTGGCATAGCCATTCCCTGGCATGTTCTACGATGTCCTGACACATCCTGAAATGTGCCATGGCCATGTCCTGAAATGTCCTCACGAGTGACAGGGCAACAACTTGCCATGTTCTGTGATGTCCTGACACGTGTTATGGCCACGTCCTGCAACGTTCTGACCTGTGCCATTGCCATACCTTGACACGCCCTGACCCGTGCCAGTCCCTCATCTTACCATGTCTTGCGACGTCTTGACAAATCATATAACCACGTTCTATGAGTTCTTGACTCGTCTTGACTCGTGCCATGGCCACGCCCTCGATGTCTTGCGACGTCTTCACATATCCTGACATGTGCCATGGCCATGTACTGACATGTACTGACCTGTGCCATGTCGTTGTCCTCCCATGTCCTGTAATGTCCTAACACATATTGTGGCCACGTCCTACGCCGTCCTGACCTGTGCCATGGCCATGCCCTGCCATATCCTATTACATCCTGACACGTCCTGAAATGTGCCATGGCTATGTCCTAACACGTCCGTACCTGTGCCATGCCCACGTCCTGCCATGTCCTGACATGTCCTATGGCGATGTCCTACGACTTCTTGACACGTCCTGACCCTTACCATGGCCATACATTGCCATATCCTGTGACATCCTAACTTGTCTTGAAACATGCCATGGCCATGTCCTATCATATCCTGACCCGTGCCATGCCCACATCATGCCATGTAGTATGTAATATGTGGGGTTGATCCCCTTTATGTCTGCCATTGTCCAACCAATGGCAGTACTACATTCCTTGATTACCTGTAATATCTTCTAAGCCTGCACATCTAACAAACCAGATGAGATAATAACAAGCAAAGTGGAGTTAGGGTCTAGAAATTCATACCTGAGATGTGCTGGAAGTGGCTTAAGGTCAAGCTTTGGTGGCTCTTCTATGGATTGTTTTGCTGGAGGGGTCTTTCTTTTCTCTAAATGTAGAGGTTCAAACTCCAACTCTCTATCCCAAAACCCTTTACATTCTAGAGATAGCAGCCACTCTGCTAGGCTTTCACTATTTACCTCCTCTAAGCTCATCAGGCATGCCTGAAGTGGATCTTCAGCTGCCAATTCTATATCATCAGTCTCCACTACCACATCCATAGCATCAATAAGAGAGCAATTCACGAACTCACTTGGGCGCCTCCTAGATTTTTGTACATTGAATATGATCTCCTCATCATTTAGCCTCATCTTGAGCTCCCCAGTCTCACAATCAATTAATTCTCTCCATGTGGCTAGGAATGGTCTCCCTAAGATAAGAGGAATCTCCTCGTCCACCTTGCAGTCCAAAATCACAAAATTGGCGGGAAACACAAACTTCCCCACCTGAATGGGCACATCATCCACTATACCGAATGGAAACTTAACTGTCCTGTCAGCAAGCTCTAATAACATAGAATTAGGCCTGGCTTTCCCGGTGCCCAGCCACTTATAAATCACCAAGGGCATAAGATTTATGCTTGCCCCCAAATGACACAATGCCTTTGCAAAGGGAAAGTTTCCTATAATGTATAGAATGGTGAAGCTACCTGGGTCAGATAACTTCTCAGCAATGGGTCTAGAAACCACTGCACTACAAGACTAAGTAAGAGTCAAGGTGGCCAAGTCTTGGAAATAATATTTCCGCGACATCAAGTCTTTCATCATCTTAGCATAACCAGGCATTTCTTTCAAAGCTTCAATTAAAGGAATGTTTACCTGGATTTGCTTGAGCATATCAAATAACCTTTTGTATTGGTCTTCTTTCTAGTGCTTGGCCAACCTTTGGGGGAATGGTGTTGGAGGCCTCTTCTTCCTAATTTCTTGGGACTTTTCTTTCTCTATCACTTTCTCCTCAACCGGCTGCTCTACCAGTTCAGCTACTTTCTCCATTCCCTATTGTATATCTTTATTTTCAGCTACTGGCTGGACTGTAACTTCTGTCAACCCGGTGGACTCATCGAGTTCAATGGGCACTGGAGTGACTGTCTCAGCCTGCAAATTGCTTCTCTCTCTTTCCTGCTCAGCATCAAGATCTCTACAACTTCTCCGATTAATTGCCATCAGCTGCTTTGGGATTTGATCCTTCGGGTTTGTTTATGTATCTGCAGACAATGTCCCTTGAGGACGATTGTTAAGTGACATAGAAATCTGGCCCACTTGTACTTCAATATTCATGATAGTTGCATCATGTGCATCTATTCTCTCATTGGTTTTGGCATGTGACCCAATTACCTACTGCATCATAGCTTCCAACCTTGCGAACCCATCATCATGTCTACCCCCATGCTGTGGTGGAGGTGGATAATACCCCTACTGCTGATTGCTGAAATTTTGAGGTCTAGGATGTGGAGCCATGTTGTTTGGTGGCCTTATACCTGCTGCATTATACTGTAGTTGATGAGGCCTGTACTGCTGTGAAGCCTGCTGACCCCAACTCTGGTTACCCTATCGCTGCCCTCCATAATTTGCTACATAGTTCATAGCTTCATGTTGGTGATGATGTTCTTGGCATGCATTCCATGGATTACCTATGGGTTGGCTAATGCAAGATGTGCATGAACCACCATTGGTAGTGTCTACAATGTGAACCTGCTGCTTGACCCCAGATTTTTCCACCTTCTTCGTCAAGATGCTCATTTTTGTCAATAAAGTTGCCATGTTCTCCTCCATAGTTTTGGATGGAATCAGAGGTACAGAGTGTACCACTGGAGTGATAGGAGCATTCATGGTCGTCCACCCGGAGTTTTGAGCCATCTTATCAAGCAAATTTTGGCCTTCTCTCCAAGTCTTGCTCAGAAAATCCCCACCTGCTGAAGCATCTACAATATTCTAGATACTGTCTGAAAGCCCCATATAGAACCTGTGACCCAACATCTGCTCAGGAATCCCATGGTGAGGACACATAACAAGCATACCTTTGAATCTGCCCCAAGTTTCATGTAACATCCCCATTGGTTTCTGCTTGAAGCTCACAATCTCATCAATTTGCTGAGCTATCTTGTTAGGTGGATGAAACTTGTTGTGGAATTGTTTGACGAACTCATCCCAAGTTGCAATAAAGTTTATAGGGAGTGAGTTCAGCCATACCTGCGCGGCCCCTGTAACTGAGAACGGAAATAGAAATAGTCTGATGGCTTCCGGTGTCACATTTGGTTGCCTCTATGTCTGCATATTGAGAGAATGTTCTTCAGGTGCTGTTGTGGATATTCAACCTGAGACCCAGAGAATAATCTCTTGTTTTGCAGCAAGTGTAGCATGTTGTTAGTAATCTGGAAAGGCTCAGCTTGAACTGCTGGCACAATAATGGCAGTTGCCAAATTATCCGTTGTTGGTTGTGCCCAGTCAAATAGTGCACCTTCTTGCACCTCCTGCGCCTCTTGCATGTCTCCCATGTCGAAATCTAGTTTGATTAGTTGTTGAGATTGCTGAATTTGTTTGATTGCCCTATTACGTGCCCGAAAAGTTTGCTCGGGGTCTGAGGGTCCTTCAATTCATTCTCCAGTCCTTACGGATTTTCTATGCATGCACCTGAGTACCCAATTCAACAACCGTCAAAATTTTTAATGTAAAGTGTAAAAAGAACCTGACTACACAAGAATCTTTTAGGTCTGTCAATGGGAATTGATAATTTCGTTAATTCCCCAGCAACGGCGCCAAAATTGATTCACGTCCAAGAAACGGTCGTAGTCAATATAACCTGGTCAATTAAGTCCATAGTCGATCCCACAGGAAATTAACCTACCAACTGCAACTTTCACAACCCAAGAACACTTCTGAAGTAGTTTCCCAAGAATTGGAATATATTTTTGTTAGTGTTTTCTAATTACTAACTTTTGCAACAATTAAGGACTTGAATAAAAGAATTGAATATTGGGTAAAGAATAAAGAGAAAGGCTAAGGTATTGATTTCCCCTATTGATGGAATCCCTTCTGTTTATGCTCATACAAATTGTCTAAATTATTCGATCAATCATGAGCGCTATTTTTACCGTAATTCTCTCTCGAGCAACTACTATAATTTACTAGTGCACTCTCCCGAGCTACCCTAGCTATCTTTAATTTAAATAGTTCAATTTAGATTGCACCAATGCATCATTATTCCTAATCCCACCTTTACGCCTAATGTTATAGATTCCTCCAATAACCTAGGTGTGGTGTTGTTCGACAATATACCTAAATATTCACTCTTTTCCAAGTTATGAACACTAAATAGGCACAACTAATTGGGGATCGTACCAATTAACTACAACAAGAACAAAGTTGAACAAACAGAAATCTAGCCAACAATTTGTAATCACATAAACTAGAAGTTCATCAGTCAATAGGTTCCATCAAAACCTTAGATAAGGAATTAGCTACTCATATTCAAAGAAACAAGAATAACAATTGAATTCATAATCAAAGATTCAATGTAAAAGAAAGAAATAAGTTGAGAGAGTTCTCTCCTACTAATTCTCTTGGAAAAAGGTAAAACAAGAAAGTTGTATCTCTTTGAGTTAGCTTTCCAACCATATATTATGGAGCCAAAATAGAGTTCTGAGTGAAAAGTTATGTCCAATTTACTAGACAATGCACAATATGCCTTATCGATTCTTCGCTTGTACTAAACTATCAAATTTGACCCCCGAACAGGATCCCGGCTTAATTCCTTGAGCTTTTACTCATACTTCAAAGCTCCAAATCACTTAAATTCATTCCATAGAATCTATATTGCTCGGAATCACACCATCCCGGCTATTTTCAACATAATTTCTTGACTTGTCCTACACGTTGGCCTTTTTCACCATCTTTTGACTCCAAAACTTGCTCTTTTAGTCTTCATTAGCTCATGTGTACCTATAACACCCTAAGAACACTAATAAAATCATTTTTTCATCATAAACAATATCAAAACAACAATAAAGCATGATTATTTAGGGCATAAATATAGTCAAATTCACCTATTATCACCATACCCATGACATGCGGTGTCTTGACATGTCCTGTGGCCACGTCTTGCCATGTCGTGCCTAAGGGCATATCGGTTGAAGTAGATTCTTCTTTGGATCAATCAAAACCCCTTCCCAAATTATACAAGCTTCTTCCAAAGCATTCGACTTTCTGACATATGACATGGCCACACCCTACAATGTAATGCCATGTCCTGACATGTCATGTGGAATCCTTAAGAGTGCATGGCCATGTTCTTACACGTTCTGACCCGTGCACTGCCCAGGTCCTACCAAGTCCTACATTCGTCCTGACACGTCTAGTAGCCACATCCAACGATGTCCTAACATGTCCTGACCTGTGCCATGGACATTCCCTGCCATGTCCTGCAGTGTCCTAACACGTCCTAACACGTGCCATGGCCATGTCCTGAAACATCCTGACCCGTGCCATGCCCATGTCCTGCAATGTCCTGCAACGTCCTAACTCGTGCCATGGCCATGTCCTAACACGTCCTGACCCGTGCCATGCCCACGTCATGCCATGTCCTATCACGTCCTATAGCTACGTCCTGCGACATCATGACATGTCCTGACCTGTGGCATAGCCACGCCCTGGCATGTCCTGCAACATCATGACACGTCCTGAAATGTGCCATGGCCATGTCCTAATATGTCCTGACATATGACATGCCCATGTCTTGCCATGTCCTGCAACGTCCTGACACGTCCTGTCAGCAAGTCCTGCAATGTCGTGACACGTCCTGAACCGTGTCATAGCCATGTCATGACAAGTTCTGACCCGTGCGATGCCCACATCCTGACATGTCTTGCGACGTGCTAAAACATGCAATGGCCATGTCCTCACACGTCCTGACCCGTGCCATGCTTATGTCTCGCCATGTCCAGACATGTCCTGTGGCCACGTGCTGCGATGTCTTGACCCGTGCCATGGCCATGCCCTGACATGTATTGCGACATCCTGCCACATGCCATGGCCATGTGCTGACACGTCCTGACCCGTTCCACGCCCACATCCTGCCATATGCTGACTTATCTTGTGGCCAAGTTATGTGATGTCCTGACACATCCTAACCCGTGCGCGTCCATGCTTTACCATGTCCTACGACGTCCTGACACACCCTAATGTGTGCCATGGCCATGTCCTGACATGTCTTGTGGCCACGTCCTACGATGTCCTAACACGTCTTAACACATCTTGACACGTGCCATGGCCATGCCCTGCCATGTCCTGCCATGTCCTGCCATGTCCTGAAACATGCCATGGCCATGTCCTGACACACCCTGACCCATTCCATTCCCACATCCTGCCATCTCTTGTAACATCCTAACACACCCTGTGGCCACGTAATGCAACATACTGACATGTCCTGACCTATGCCATGGCCATGCCCTACCTTGTCCTGCGACGTCCTGATTCGTGCAATGCCCACATCCTGCCATGTCCTGTGGCCATGTCCTACGACGTCCTCACACGTCCTTACCCATGCCATAGCAACGACATGCCATGTCTTGCAACATCCTGATAGGTCTTGACACATGCAATGGCCATGTCCTAATAGGTCCTGACTCGTGCAATGCCCACATCCTGCCATGTCCTGTGGCCATGTCCTGCGATGTCCTCACATGTCCGTACCCATGCCATAGCAACGACATGCCATGTCTTGAAACATCATGACATGTCTTGACACATGCAATGGCCATGTCTTGGCAGGTCCTGACTCGTGACATGCCCACATGCAGCCATGTCCTAACACGTCCTCTAGCCACATAGTACGACGTCCTACCACATCCTAAAACATCCTGACTCGTTCCATGGCCACGCCCTGCCATGTCTTGTGACATGTCTTGACACGTGCCTTGACAATGTCCTGCAACATCCTAACACTTCCTAAGATATGCCATGGCCATGTCCTAAGACATCCAGACATGTGCAATGCTCACGTCCTGCCATGTCCTGTGACGTCCTAACATGTGCCATGGCAATGTCCTGTAACATCCGGACACGTCCTGACCCGTGCCATACCTACGACTTGCAACGTCTTGACACGTCCTATTGCCACGTACTGACACATCCTTGTTTGTGCCATGGCCACGCATTGCCATGTCCTGACACATCATGTGGAATCCTGAAGAGTGCATGGCCATGTCCTCACACGTCCTCACACGTGCCATGCCCATGGCCTTCCATGTCCTATGGTCATGTCCAATGATATCATAGGACGTCCTAACACGTCCTAACATGTGCAATGGTCATGCCCTGCCATGTCTTGCAGCATCCTGACACGATCTGATATGTGCAATAGCCAAGTCCTAACACGTCCTGCTGCCCACGTACTGCCATGTCCTGCGACATACTGACATATCGTGTGGCCACATCCTGCCACATCATGACCCGTGCTATGTCTACACCCTGCCATGTCCTCTGACATATTGACATATCCAGAATCATGCCATGGCCATCTTTTAACACGTCCTGACCCATGCAATTCCCACATCCTGCCTTGTCCAAACACATCCTGTGGCCACGACCTGACACATCATGACCCGTCCCATGGCCACGCCCTACCATGTCTTGCGACGTCCTCACACGTCTTGAAATGTGACATGGCTATGTCTTGATACGTCCTGAATCGTGCTATGCCCATGTCCTAGCACGTCCTGTAGCCACATCATGCGATGTCCTGACACATTCTGACTCATGCCATAACTATGCACTGCCATATCCTGCAACGTCTTGACATGACCTGACACGTTCCATGGCCAGTTGCTAAGACCTCCTGACCTATTCCATGCGCATGTCATGCCATGTCCTGACACCTCCCGTGGCCACGTCCTGTGATGTCTTGACACATCCTGACCCGTGCCATGGCCATGTCTTGACACGTCCTAACCTATGCCATGCCCATATTATTCCATGTCCCGTGACGTCCTGACACGTCTTGTAGCCATGTCATGTGACATCCTGACACATCTTGACTCGTGCCTTGTCCATGCCCTTCCATGTCCTACAATGTTCTGACACGTCCTAACACATGCCATGGCCATGTCCTGACACGTCCAGACACGTCCTGACCCATGCCATGCCCACGTCTTTCCATGTCCTATGACATCCTGACACATCTTGACACGTGCCACGACCATGTCCTGACACGTACTGACCTATGCCATGCCCACGTCCTGCCATGTCTTTAGACGTCCTATGGCCACGTCCTCACACGTCCTGACCTGTGGCATGGCTATTCCCTGGCATGTCCTGCGACATCCATGACATTTCCTGAAACGTTCCATGGCCATGTTCTTACACATCCTGACCATAAAATCCCCACGTATCCTGTGGCCACATCCTGCAACATCCTGACACGTCTTGACCCATGCCATCGACGTGTCTTGACACGTCCTGACCCATGCCATGCACACGTCCTGCCATGCCTGCGACATCATGACACATCTTGTAACCATGGCCATGTGTTGACACCTCTTAACCCATGCCAAGCCCTTGTCCTGCTATGTCCTGGGACGTCCAGACACATCCTGTGTCCACGTTCTGCGATGTCCTGACCTGTGCCATGGACATGCCTTTCCATGTCCTACGACATCTTGACACGTCCTAAAACGTGCCATGGTCAAGTCCTGACACGTCTTGACCCATGCCATGCCCACGTCCTGCCATTTATTGACACATCCTGTGGCCATATGCTGTGACGTCCTGAAACATTTTAACTCGTGCCATGGCCAAGCCCTGCCATGTCCTAAAATATGCCATGTCCATGTCCTAACACATCTTGAGCCATTCCATGCCCACGTCCTGCCATGTCCTTTGACGTCCTGACACGTCCTTTGGCCACGTCCTACAACATCTTGACACGTCTTGACCCGTGCCCCGTCAATGCCCTGGCACGTCCTACAACATTGTGACACATCCTAAAACATTCCCTGGATATGTCCTGACATGTCCTGACCCGTGCCATGCCCACGTCCTGCTATGTCCAAACACGTCATGTGGCCACATGCTGTGATGTCGTGACACGTCCTAACCTGTGCCATGGCCACGCCCAGCCTTGTCCTGCGACATCCTGAAACATCCTGAAACGTGCCATGGCTAGGTCCTCAAACATCCCGACCCATGCCATGCCCGCATCCTGCCATGTCATGCGACATCCTGACACGTCCTATGGCCACGTCCAACGACGTCATGACATGTCCTGACCCGTGCCATGGCCATGCCCTACTATGTCCTGTGGCATCCTGACACGTCCTGATATGTGCTATGGCCATGTCCTGACACGTCCTGACCCGTACCTTACCCACATCCTGGTATGTCCTGACACGTCCTGTGGCCACATCCTGCGACTTCTTGACACATCTTGGCCTTTGGCGTGGCCACGCCCTGCCATGTCCTACGACATCTTGAAATGTCCTAAAATGTTTCATGGCCATGTCCTAACAATCCTGACCCATGGCATGCCCACGTCTTGCCTTGACCTGTGGCGTCCTGACACATCCTATGGCCACGTCCTGTGACGTCATGATCCATGCCGTGGCCACACCCTGCCATGTCCTGCGACATCCTAACACATCTTGAAATGTGCCATGGCAATGTACTCAAACATCGTGACCCGTGCCATGCCCGCGTCCTACAGTATCCTGACACGTCTTATGGCCATGTCCTATGACATCCTGACACATCCTGATCGTGCTATGGCCACGCCCTGCCATATGCTGCGATATCCTAACACGTCTTAAAATGTGACATGCCATGTCATGACACGACCGGACCGTACTATGCCTACGTTCTGCCATGTCCTGTGGTGTCCTAACACATCCTGTGGCCATGTCCTGCATTTTTCTAACAAGTCCTGACCCATGCTATGGCCACACCCTGCCATGTCATGCGATGCCCTAACATGACTTGACACGTCCTGACACATCCTGACCCATTCCATGGCCACGCCCTGTCATGTCCTGCAACGTCCTGACACGTCATGAAATGTGCCATTGCCATGTCCTGACATGTCCTGATCCGTGACATGCCCACGTCCTGCTATGTCCGGACACTTCCCCTGGCCACGTCCTGCGATGTCCTGACACATCCTTACCCATGCCATAGCCACGCTCCGACATGTCTTGTTACATCCTGACATATCCTGACACATGTCATGCCTATATCCTAACATGTCATGATCCATGCCATGCCCACGTCCGTCCATGTCCTAACGCGTCCTGTAGCCATGTACTATGACATCCTGCGACATCCTGACATGTCCTGGCCCTTGCCATGGCCATGCCCTGCCATGTCCTGCAACATCCTGACATGTTCTGACACGTTCCTTGGCAATGTCCTACGACGTCCTAACATGTCCTGAGACGTGCCATAGCCATATCCTGACCCATCCTGACTCGTGCCACGCCCACATCCTGCCATGTCATGTGACGTCCTAACACATGCCATGGCCATGTCCTGCGACATCTTGACACGTCCTGACATATGCCATGCCCATGACCTGCAACATATTAACACGTCCTGACACATCTTGATCCGTGCCACGGCCACGCCCTGCCATGTCCGGCCATGTCCTGACACTGCATGTGGCGTCCTGAAGAGTGCATGGCCATGTCCTCACAGGTCCAGACCTGTGCCATGCCCACGTCCTACAATGTCTTGTGATAGCCTGGCATATCCTGTGGACACATCCAATGATGTCTTGTGATGTCCTAACGCATCCTGACCCATGCCATGGCCATGCTTTGTCATGTCCTGTGGCATCCCGACACGTCCTGACATGTTCTATGGACATGTCCTAACACATCCTCGCCCATGCCATGCCTACATCCTGCCATGTCATGTGACATCCTGACACATCCTATGGCCATGTCCTGACCCGTGTCATTGCCACGCCCTGCCATGTCCTACGACATCTTTACACGTCTTGAAACATGCCATGGCCATGTCCTGACATGTCTTGATCCGTGCCATGCCCATATCCTGCCATGTCTAGACACATCCTGTTGCCACGTCTTGACACGTCATGACCCATACCATGGCCACGCCCTGCCATGTCTTGCAAAGTCCTGACACGTCCTGAAATGTGCCATGTCCATGTTTTAATACGTCCTGACCCGTTCCATTCCCACGTCATGCCATGTCCTGACACATCATGTAGCCTCATCTTACAATGTCCTGACATGTCCTATGTCGTGTTATGGCCACGCCTTGTAATGTCTTGTGACGTCCTGAAACATCCTGACATGTGCCATGGCCAGTTGCTAAAACATCTTAACCCATTCTATGCCCATGTCTTGCCATGTCCTGAATCATCCTGTGGCCACGTCCTGACCCGTGCCATGTCAACATTTTGTTATGTAATGTAACATCCTGACACATCTTGTAGCAATGTCCTGTGATGTCCTACATATCCTAACCCGTTCTTTGGCCGTGCCCTGCCATGTCCTGTGATGTCCTATCACGTCTTGACCCGTGCCATACCCACGACCTACGATATCTTGACACATCTTATGACCACATCCTGACATGTATTGATCTGTGCCATGGCCATGCCCTGCCATGTCCTGCCATGTCCTGATACACCATGTGGCTTCTTGAAGAGTGCATGGCCATGTCCTTACACGTCTTCACCCATGCAATGCCCACGTCCTACCATGTCTTGTGACAACCTGACATGTCCTATGGCCATGTCCAATGATGTTTTGACACGTCCTGACCCGTGCCATAGACATGCCATGCCATGTCTTGTGGCATCCTGACACGTGGTATGGACATTTCCTGACACATAATGACCTGTGCCATGCCTACGTCCTGCCATGTCCTGCGAGGTACTGACACATCTTGTGGCCACGTCCTGACCCGTGCCATTGCCACGCCCTGCCATGTCCTACGACATCCTGACACGTCTTGAAACATGCCATGGCAATGTCCTGACATGCCCTGACCCGTGCCATGCCCATGTCCTGCCATGTCCAGACACGTTTTGTGGCCACGTCCTAACACGTCCTGAACCATACCATGGCCAGACGACGTCCTTACAAGTCCTGAAACATACCATGGCCATGTCCTGATACGTCCTGACTCGTGCCATGCCCACGTCCTCTCATGTCCTAACACATCATATAGCCTCGTCTTACAATGTCTAGACACATCCTGAGTCATGCCATGGCCAAGCCCTGCAATGTCCTGCGACGTACTGAAACATCCTGACACATGCCATGGCCAGTTGCTAACACGTCTTAACCCGTGCCATGCCCACGTCTTGCTATGTCCTGACATGTCATGTGGCCATGTCCTGTGATGTCCTGACATGTCCTGACCCGTGCCATGGCCATATCCTAACATGTCCTCACCTGTGCCATGCCCACATTTTGTTATGTTATGTGACATCTTGACACGTCCTATAGCCACGTCCTGTGATGTCCTGACACATCCTGACCGGTTCCTTGGCCATGCCTTACCATGTCCTGCGACATCCTGACATGTCCTAACACTTGCCATGACCATATCCTGACACGTCCTGACCCGTGACATGCCTATGTCATGCCATGTTTCGCAACGTCCTAACACGTGCCATGCCCATGTCCTGACACATACTGACCCGTGCCATGCCTATATGTCTTGACACGTCCTACAATGTCCTGACACGTCCTGACGAGTTGCATGGCCAAGCCCTGTCATGTCCTGCGACATCCTAATATGTCCTGAAATGTGCCATAGCTATGTTTTGACACATCCTGACCCGTGACATTCCAACATCTTTCCATGTCCTAACACGTCCTGTGGCCACATCCTGCGATATCCTGACACTTTGTGACCCTTGCCATGGCAATGTCTTGACATGTCCTGACTCGTGGCATGACCATGTCCTGCTATATCCTACGATGTCCTGACACGTCCTATAGCCATGTCCTGAACCGTGGTATGCTGACTCCCTTCCATGTCCTGCGACGTCCTCACAAGTCCTGACACGTGTCAAGGCCATATCCTGACACGTCCTGACACGTGCCATTCCCTTGTCATGCCATGTCCTGACACATCTTATGGCCACGTCCTACGACGTCCTAACCTATGCCATGGCCACGCCTTGCCATGTCTTGAAACAAGCCATGGCCATGTCCTGACACGTCAAGACCCGTGCCATGCCCATGTCCTGCCATGTCCTAATACGTCATATGACATCCTGAGACCTTCTGACCTATGCCATGGCCATGCCCTACAATGTCATGCCACGTCCTGAAATGTGCCATTGCCAGGTCCTGACACATCTTGACCCGTGACATGCCCATGTCTTGCATTGTGCTGCGACATCATGCGATATCCTGACACATACTGACCCGTGCCATTGCCATGTCTTGACACGTCTTGTATCCACGTCCTGCACGTCCTGACACATCATGTAGCCACATCCTGGATGTCCTGGCACGTCCTGACCAGTAGTGTGGATATGCCCTGCCATGTCCTGCAATGTCGTGACTCATCCTGACACGTGCCATGGCCATGTCCTGACTCATCCTACCCCGTGCCATGCCCTTATCCTGCCATGTCATATGATGTCCTAACAGATCCTATGGCCACATCATGTGACGTCCTAACCCATGACATGGCCACATATTTCCATGTCCTACGACATCCTGACACATTCTGAAATGTGCCATGGCCATGTTTTGACATATCCTAATCCGTGCTGTGCCCATGTCCTGCCATGTCCTGTGGCCACATCCTCTAACATCCTGACACGTTTTGACTCGTGCCATGGCCATGACCTGCCATGTCCTACGACATCATGACACATCCTAAAATGTGCCATGTCCATGTCTTGACATGTTCCATGCCCACGTCCTGCCATGTCCTACAACGACCTGACACGTCCTGACCCGTGCCATGGCCATGCCCTGGCATGTCCTAGGACATCATGACACGTCCAATAATATGCCATGGCAATGTCCTGACACATCATTGCCCATGCCATGCCCACATCCTACGACGTCCTGACAGATCCTGTGGCCACATCCTGGAATGTCCTAACCCGTGCAACGGCCACGTCTTGCCATGTCCTGCGATATCCCGACACGTCCTGAAATGTGCCATGGCCATGTCCTGACATGTCCTAACCTGTGTTATGCCCACATCCTACCATGTGTTGTGACACATCATGTGGCCAGATCTTGTGACATCCTGACACGTTTTGACTCATGCCATGGCCAAGACCTGCCATGTCTTGCGATGTCCTAACACATCCTGAAACTTTCCATGTCCAAGTCCTGAAGAGTCCTGACCCTTACCATGCCGACGTCCTACCATGTCCTGCGACATCTTGACACGTCATTTGGACACGTCCTGCAATATCGTACAACATCCTGACATGTCCTGACCAGTGACATAGCCATGCCCAGGCATGTCCTGTGACATCCTAACCCATCCTAAAGCATGCCATAGACATGTCCTGACACGTCATGACCCGTGCCATGCTCACATTCTGCCATGTCCTATGGCAACGTCTTGTGATGTCGTGACACATCCTGACCTGTGCCATGGCCATGCCTTGCCATGTCCTACAACGTCTTGGCATGTTGCGTGGCCACGTCTAACGACATCCTGACATGTCCTAACCTATGCCTTGGCCATGCCCTACCATGTCATGTGGACTCCTGATATGTCCGAACACATGCCATAGCCATGTCCTGACATTTCCTGACCCATAACATGCCCACATCCTGCCATGTCCTGCGACGTCTTGACACGTCCAGACACATGCCATGACCATGTCTTAACACATCCTGACCCATGCCATGCCCACGTCCTGCCATGTCCTGACACGTCTTGTGGCCACGTCCTGTGATGTCCTGACATGTGCCATGGCCACGCCCTGCCATGTCCTGCGACATCCATACACGTCATGAAATATGCCATGGCCATGGCCTGACCCGTGCCATGCCCATGTCCTGACACATCCTGGGACGTCCAGACCCATGCCATGGTCACACCCTGCCATGCCCTGCAACGTCCTAACACATCCTAGAATCTGCCATTCCCATGTCCTGACACGACCTAACCCGTGCTATGCCCACGTCCTGCCATATCCTGCGACGTCCTGACATGTCTTGTGGCCACGTCCTGCAATGTCCTGACGAGTGTTGACCCGTGCCATGGACATCCCCTGCCATGTACTACGATGCCCTAATAGGTCTTGAAATGTGCCATGGCCATGTCCTGACAGGTCATGACCCGTGCCATGCCCGCGTCCTGCCATATCCTCACACGTTCTATGACCACGTCCTGCGACATCATGACACGTCTTGGCCCATGCCATGGCCATGCCTTGCCCTGTCCTGCAACCTTCTAACACGTCTTGAAACGTTCCATTGCCATGTACTGACATGTCCTGACCTGTTCCATGCACAAATCCTGCTTCGTCCTGACACGTCATGTGGCCACGTCCCGCGACATCCTGATATATCCTGACCCGTGCCTTGGCCATGCCCTACCATATCCTACGATGTCTTGACATAGCCTCAAATATGCCATTACCATATCCTGACACGTCCTGACCCATGCCATGACCATGTCCTGCCATGTCCTACAACGTCCTGACACGTCCTGTGGCCACATCCTTCAATATCCTGACACATCGTGACCCATGCCATGGCCATGCCCTGGCATGTCCTGCGACATCCTGACATGTCCTGAAATGTGGAATGGCTTTGTCTTGACATGTCCTGACGCATGACATTTCCATGTCCTCCCATGTACTGTAAAGTCCTGACATGTTTTGTGGCCACGTCCTACATCATCCTGACACATCCTGACCCGTGCCATGGCCATGGCTTGACACGTCCTGACCCGTGCCATGCCCACATCATGCCATGTCCTGTGAAATCCTGACACGTCATGTAGCCAAGTCCTGCGATGTCCTGATACGTCCTGACTTGTGCTATGGCCACGCCCTACCAAGTCCTATGATGTCGTGACACATGCCATGGCCATTTCCAGACCTGTCCTGACCCATTCCATGCCCTAGTCCTGCCATCTTCTGCAATGTCCTTACACATCATGTGGCACATCCTGAAACTTTCCATGGCCATGTGTTAACTTGTTCTAATATGTGCCATGCTCATGTCATGCCATGTCCTCACATGTCCTACAGCCACATCCTGCGACGTCCTGACACGTCTCCTGCCATGTCCTACGACATCCTGACACGTCCTGAAACGTGTCATATCTTGACCCATGCCATTCCCACGTCCTGCCATGTCTTGTGACGCCCTAACACATCCTACGGCCACGTCCTACAACATCCAGACACATCCTGACCCGTGCCATGGCCAAGCCTTGCCATGTCCCAACACGTCCGGAAATGTGCCATGGCCATGTCTTAACATGTCCTGACCTGTTCCATGCCCTCATCCTACCGTGCCCTAACACATCCTATGGCCACGTCCTACGATGTCCTGATATGTCCTGACCCGTGCTATACCCACGTCCTGCCATGTCATATGGCCACGTCCTGCGACGTCTTAACACGTCCTGACCCGTGCCATGCCCACATCTTTCCATGTCTTGCAGCATCCTGACACGTCCTGTGACCACAGCCTGCAACGTCCTGACATGTCCTGACCCATGCCATGGCCATGCCCTACCATGTCCTACGATGTCCTGACACCTCCTGAAATGTTCCATGGCCATGTCTTAACACGTCCTGACCCGTGCCATACCCACGTCCTGCCATATCATGACACTTATTTCCATATCCTAACACATCCTATGACTACGTCTTGCGACATCCTGACATGTCCTAACCAATGCCATGGCCATGCTATTCCATGGCCATGCCCTGCCATGTCATGCCACATCATGTGACCTCATGACACGTCCTAGAACATGCCATGGCGATGTCCTGACACGTCCTGACCCATGCCATGCCCACGTCCTGCCATGTCCTGACACATCATGTGGCCACGTCCTGCGATGTCCTGACACGTCCTGACCCATCCATGGCCATGCATGCCATGCCCTGCGATGTCCTGACACATCCTTAAATGTACCACTGCCCTGAGACGTCCTAACCCATGCCATGCCCAAGTCCTGCCATATTCTGCGACGTCCTGACACGTCATGTGGCCACATCCTGCAACATCCTGACACATCCTAACCTGTGCCATGGCTAATCCCTAGCATGTCGTACGACGTCCTGACATGTCCGGAAACATGCCATGTCCATGTCCTAACACATCCTGACCCGTGACATACCCCTGTTCTACCATGTACTATGACATCCTGACATGTTCTATGGCCACATCCTGCGACATCCTGACACGTCCTGACCCGTGCTATGGCAATGTATTGACATGTCTTGACCTGTTCCATGCCCATATCTTACTTGTCCTATAAAATCCCTACACATCCTATAGCCAAGTCTTGCAACGTCACCTGTGCTATGGCCATGCCCTGAAATGTCCAACGATGTCCTGACACGTGCCATGGCCATGTCCTGACATATCCTTAACCGTGCCATGGCCTTATCCTGCCATGTCCTGCAATGTCCTGACATGTGCCATGCTCACATCCTGCCATGTCCTGGGTTGTCCTATGGCCACATCCTGCAATGTCCTGATACGTCTTAACCCGTGCAATGGCCACGCCCTGCCTTGTCCTGCGACGTCCTGACATGTCCTCTAATGTGCCATGACCATGTCTTGACCCATGCCATTCACACGTCCTGCCATGTCTTCTGACGTCCCGACACGTCCCGCAACATCCTGACACATCCTGGCCCATGCCATGGCCACGCCCTGCCATGTCCTACGACATCATGACATGTCCTGAAACGTGCCACGACCATGTCTTGACACGTCCAAACCTGTGCCATGCCCTCGTCCTACCGTGTCCCAACACGTCTTGTGGCCACGTCATGTGACATCCTGATACGTCCTGGCCCATGCCATTCCCACATCCTGCCATGTCCTAACATCTCCTAATGCCACGTCTTGACCCGTGCCATGCCCACGTCCTGCCATGTCTTACAGCATCCTGACACGTCATGACCCGTGAAATGGCGATAATAGGTAAATTTGACTATAATTGCCCTAAATAATCACACATGTTGTTGAATTAATGTTGTTTATGATGACAAAATTCTTTGATTACTGTTTATTGGTGTGTTATAGGTATGTATGATACATTGGATGCTAAAAGGAGCTATTCTGGAGTCACATGTTGATAAAAAGGCCATGAGAAGAGCTAAAGTGAAGTGAGATTGAAGAATCAGAGAAAAATCAGATGGACTGTTCATCCGTGGTTCACTCCTGACCGCGGATGAACCACGAAAAAACAGGCTCTCTGAAGTTCACTATTCGCGGGCCGTCCGCGACCGCGGACGAACCGCGGAAAGTGTCGCAGCAGTAATCCTAATTGTGTACAAATTCAGTGTTTTTAGCCCTAAAACCTCTATATAAACTCCTAGTTTGCCCAATAGAGACATGTTGACTATTTTTCACTACCTTTGCAAGACAATTAGTAAGAGAGAACTGTAAGGCCCCGTGAAATTTTTGTGCATAAAACCTAGTAGATGTGGTGTCATGGTCCGAATGATGTGTTAGGAATGCGTAGAATTCTTCGCGGCGAGCTTGCGAGCCGCCGTTCGGACCCTTGGTAGTGATTTAAGTTTCAAAATGTAGAATAAAATTTTTTCCAGAAAAATGTCAATCTGCGGTGCACTTTTGCGACCGCAGAATCAATATGCGGTCCGCATAGTGACCGCAAATCGTTCCGGAGAGTTGCCCAAAATTGTGTCCAATGTGCGGTCGATATGCGATCGCATGTCAATCTGCGGTGCACTTTTGCGACCGCGGAATCGACATGCGGTCCGCATAGTGACCGCAAATCCTTAACAGAAACTTGTAAAATTTGGGGCAATTCTGCGGTCATTATGCGGACCGCATGTTGATTCTGCGGTCGCATAGTGACCGCATATTTGACCCCGGCCCAGATTTTTGTAACATTTTGACCCGATCTCTTCTTTAATATAACACACCTCTTCTTCATTTTTATCATATCATCTCACCAAAAATTAGAGAGAGAAGAGAGGGTTTTTAGAGAGAGAAGTTCTTCATCTTCAAAGATTGTTCCAACTACTTAATTCCAAGGGATTCTAGGGCAAGGATTCAACTTCCCCAATATTTTCAAGGTAAAAACCCTAACTATTTTCTTTGATTTTCAGTTTTAATTGGGTAAAGAGAGGTTTGCATATAATAGCTTTTGAAAATAGAATTTTTACACTCATGCATGATTATTGAACTTGATTTCTAGTAAAAAGAAGTGGGTAGAAGTAAGAGTCTTCAAGAACAAGGTTGGCAAGAATAGGATATCTTGGGTAAGCATAAAGTAGAAAGTTAACGGAAGAAAACTCATCACCGGTATGTATGGCTAATTTTGATTCTTGTGAAATCGCCCTTATGTGTAAAATTGTTTGGCATGTGTTGATTTGAGAAATTGTATGTGATTAATTGATGTTGTTGTTGGATATTCAAAGTTGTTGTTGAACTATGAGTGTTGTGGTAAGAAATATGAACCGAAAGGTAAATGAGAGTTGAATTGGGTAAAGAATTTGTGAATAATGATTATGATGGCCTATATGGCACTTTGTGGAAAAGAAATCGAAACACTTGAGAATTGGTTTATTGTGGAAAGAGATGAAACACTTGAATTATGGAAAATTGTTGAATATACATGTGTGAAAATTATTGAATGTGGAAACATTGTAACTTGGTTGTGATATTGGCTTGAGAAGTAATTGAGAACATGAAACAATGTGCAAGTTGCTTATTTGAACTTGTTGAAATTGTGTGTAGTACCTTATCTGCTATTTGAAATTGTTGTGTTTTCAACTGTAAGGCGGGGTCGTGTCGCGCGCCGCGACGTGGTGAAATAAGGTTTGGGTTGGGGTGATAAGGGTGGCCGAGGTAATAAGGGTGGTCAGGGGTAATAAGGATGGAAAGCGATCGAAATCGCTATTGAAAATTGATACATAAATCAATAATGTGAAATTGTGAAAGGAGACAGCAGGAGAGTTTGCAACCTGTGGGGCACTGATTGCCCCTTTGTTTGACTACTTGTGCTTTATGTGATTGATTGGTAATTGTTAAATTGGTTGATCGTAGGAAGTGCTTTGAGTTGAGAATTATTTGAAATGAGGAAAATGTGGAAACATGGTTGGTTGGCTTAATTAATTGTTGATGTAATTTAATGGCTTGAGTTTACTTGGGACAAAGTTTGTCCATACATACCGGTACAATTCAAGTGTACTGACGTCCCTTTTGCCGGGGGCGCTACATTCGTGTCATGATTGTAGGTGGATCAGTAGCAGGCACTTCAGCTCGTCGGCGGTAGTATTCTTCTCCTTCCACTGCCCGTCTTGGTGAGCCCCTTTCTTCCTCGGGGCCTTGTGTGGTTCTTGCCACTTCGGTTTGGATTTCATTTTGGTTTTGAAAGGTATAGCCGGAGCCTTGTTACCGGCAAGTATTGTATTTCCCTTTTGTATCCTAGAGGCTCCGTAGACATGTAAACTGTGGGATTGTGGCCTATGTATATGTATGGGGCGTTGTAAATATAAATTATGAACTTGTTAGTAAATAAATCACATGGTTATGTTTATGCATTGTGAAATCAGTCATTGTTGGTAAGATATTTTGGTTAATGAGTAACAGTCAACACAGGGGTAACGCGTGGGAATGAAAGGCACCCAGGTCCGCTTGACTGGGGCAACCCGGTCAGGCGCCGGTCATGTCCCTCGATTTGGGGCGTGACAAGAACTCTCTCAACTCATTCCTTTATTTTATATCAAGTATTTATTTATGAATTCAATTATTATTCTTGTTTCTTTTAGCATGAGTAGCTAAATCCTTTTCTAAGGTTTTGATGGAACCTATTGAGTGACGAACTTATCGTTTATGTGATTACAAATTGTTAGCTAGATTTCTATTGGTTCAACTTCGTTATTGTTGTAGTTAATTGGTAGACGTCCCAATTAGCTGTGCCTATTTAGTGTGCATAAATTTGAAAAGAGTGCATAATTAGGTATATTGTTGAACAACACCACACCTAGGTTATTAGAGGAATCTATAACTTTAGGTGTAAAGACGGGGTTAGGAATAACGAAGTCTTGGGTGCAATCTTAATTGAACTATTCAAATTAAAGCTATCTATGGTAGCTCGGGAGAGTGCACTAGTAAATTATTGTAATTGCTCGGGAGAGAGTTACGATACAAATAGCGTTCATGATTGATAGAATATGTTGACAATTTGTATGAGCATAATGATAAGGGATTCCATCAATAGGGTAAATCAAAACCTTAGTCCTTTTTCCATATTATTTTACCCAATATTCAATTCTTTGTTTTAAGCCTTTTTAATCCTTGCAAAAGTAGTAGTTCGAAATTCACAATAAACATATACTCAAATTTTTTGGGGAACTTGTTCGGAAATACTCGAATATTGACAGCAACCGTTGCTTGGACGTGAATCAATTTTGGCGCCGTTGCCGGGGTATTAACAGAATTATCAATTGCCATTGCCAGAACTTCAAGATTCTTGTGTAGTCAGGTTCATTCTACACTTTACATTGAATCTTTTGACGGTTGTCGATTTGGGTATTCAGGTGTATGCCTAGAAAATCTGCAAGGACTGGAGAACTAATTGAAGGACTCTCAGACCCCGAGCAAACTTTCTGGGCACGTAACAAGGCTATCAAACAAATTCAGCAATCTCAACAACCAATCAAACTAGACTTCAACATGGGTGACGTAAACGAATAAAACCAGCAAGCCGGGTTAAATATGCAAGAGGCGCAGGAGGCACAAGAAGGTGCACTGTTTGACTGGGCACAGCCCACAGTGGATAATTTGGCAACTGCCATCGTTGTGCCAGCAATTCAGTTGAGTCTTTCCAGATCACTAACAACATGCTACACTTGTTCAAAACAAGGGATTATTCTCTAGATCTCAGGTTGAAGATCCACAGCAGCACCTGAAGAACATTTTCTCTCGATATGCAAGACACAGAGGCAACCGAATGTAACTCCGGAAGCCATCAGACTATTTCTCTTTCCGTTCTCAGTTACAGGAGCTGCGTAGATATGGATAAACTCACTCCCCATAAACTATATTGCAACTTGGGATGATATAGTTTAAGCAATACCACAACAAGTTTCATCCACCTAACAAGACAGCTCAACAAATTGATGAGATTGTGAGCTTCAAGCAGAAACCAATGGAGACATTACATGAAACTTGGGGCAGACTCAAGGGTATGCTTGTTATATGTCCTCACCATGGGATTCCTGAGAAGATGTTGGGTCAAATATTCTACATGGGGCTTTCAGACAACATGAGAATATTGTAGATGCTTCACCATGTGGGGCTTTTCTGAGCAAGACCTGGAGAGAGGGCCAAAATTTGCTAGACAAAATGGCTCAAAATTCCGGGTGGATGACCAGGAATGCTCCTATCACACCAGTGGTACACTTTGTACCTCTGAATCCATCCAGCACTATGGAGGAGAACATGGCAACCTTATTGAACCAAATGAGCATCCTAACAAAGAATGTGGAAGAATCGGGGGTCAAGCAGCAGGTTCACATTGTAGATACTACCAATGGTGGTTTATGCACATCTTGCATTAGCCAACCCATAGGTAATCCATGGGCTGCTGATCAATAACATCATTATAAGCATGAAGACATGAATTATGTGGCTAACTATGGAGAGCAGCGACAAGGTAACAAGAGTTGGGGTCATGCAGTACAGGCCTCCCCAGCCACAATTTAATGCAGCATGTATGAGGCCACCACACAACATGGCTCCATATCCTAGACCTCAGAATTTCAGCAATCAGCAGAAGGGATATCATCCACCACCACCACCACATGGGGTTAGACATGACAATGGGTTTGCAAGATTGGAAGCTATGATACTGCAGGTAATTGGGTCAAATGCCAAAACCCATGAGAGGATAAATGCACATGATGCATCCATCAAGAATTTTGAAGTACAAGTCGGCCATATTGCTATGTCTCTCAACAATCGTCCTAGAGGGACATTGCCTGCAGACACACAAACAAACCCAAAAGACCAAGTCCCAAAGCAGATGGTGGCAGTGACTCCGAGAAGTGGTAGAGATCTTGATGCTGAGAAAGAAAGTGAGAAAATTGACAGGGTTGACAGAAAGTGAGACACCCACTCCATTGCCCATTGAACTGGATGAGTGCACAGTGTTGACAAAAGTTACAGTCCAGCCAGTTGCTGAAAATAAAAAGGAGCAGCAGGGAACAGAGAAAGTAGCTGAACAGGTAAAGCAACAGGTTGAAGAGAAAGTGCTAGAGAAGGAAAAGTCCAAGTCATTGGGAAGAAGAGGCCCCCACCTCCATTCCCCCAAAGGTTGGCCAAACACCAGAAAGAAGAGCAATACAAAAAGTTCTTTGAGATGCTCAAGCAAATCCAGGTAAACATTCCTTTAATTGAAGCTTTAAAAGAAATGCATGTGTATGCTAAGATGATGAAAGATTTGAGGTCGCGAAAATTTGATTTCCAAGACTTGGCCACCTTAACACTTACCCAGACTTGTAGTGTAGTGGTCTCCAGACCCATAGCTGAGAAGCTATCTGATCCAGGTAGTTTCACCATCCCATGCACTATAGGGAATTATGCCTTTACAAAGGCATTGCGTGATTTGGGGGCGAGCATTAATCACATGCCCTTAGTTATTTATAAGAGGTTAGGCATTGGGAGAGCCAGGCCTACCTCTATGCTATTACAGCTTGCTGACAGGATGGTTAAGCGTCCATTTGGTATTTTAGATGATGTGCTTATCCAGGTAGGGAAGTTCGTTTTTCCTGCCGATTTTGTTATTCTTGATTGCAAGGTGGACAAGGAAATTCCCATAACCCTAGGAAGACCATTCCTCCCCACCGGGAGAGCTCTAATTGATTGTGAAACTGGGGAACTCAAGATGAGGTTGAATGATGAGGAGATCATCTTCAATGTTCAAAAATCCATTAGGCGCCCTAGTGAGTTCGCGAATTGCTCTCTTATTGATGCGGTTGATGTGATAGTGGAGACAGACGATGCAGAGTAAACCATTGAAGATCTACTTCAAGCATGCCTGATGAACATGGAAGAGGTAAATGGTGAATGTTTAGCTGAATGGGTACTTTCTCTGGAAGGCAATGGATTTTGGCAGAGAGAGCATGAGTTCGAGCCTCTACACCTATAGAAAAGAGAGATCCCGCCTGCAAAGACATCCATAGAAGAACCACCAAAGCTTGAGCTTAAACCACTACCATCACATCTCAGGTATGAATTTCTTGGTCCTAACTCCACTTTACCTGTTATTATCTCATCTAGTTTGTTAGATGTTCAGGCCCAAAAGCTTATACAAGTACTCAAAGAATGCAAGACTGCCATTGGGTGGACCATAGCACACATAAAGGGGATCATCCCCGCATATTGCATGCATAAAGTTCTCTTGGAAGAGGGACACAAACCTTCCAAGGAACATCAAAGAAGGCTGAACACTAGTATGAAGGAAGTGGTGAAGAAAGAGGTAATAAAGTGGCTAGACGCGGGAATCAACTTCCCAATCTCAAATAGTAGCTGGGTTAGCCCGGTCCAATGTGTGCCAAAGAAAGGTGGCATGGCGGTGGTGAAAAACGAGAATAATGAGTTGATTTCAACTAGAACCGTCACCGGATGGAGAATATGCATGGACTATAGGAAGCTAAATCTAGCCACTCGCAAAGATCACTTCCCACTTCCCTTCATTGATCAGATGCTTGACAGGTTGGCAGGGAGGTCTCACTTTTGCTTTTTGGATGGATACTCGGGGTACAATCAAATCTCCAAAGCCCCCGAAGATAGAGAGAAGACCTCCTTCACATGCCCTTATGGTATTTTTGCCTTCAGGAGGATGCCATTCGGACTATGCAATGCACCTACCACATTCCAAAGGTGCATGATGGCTATTTTCACTGACATGGTGGAAGACATTATGGAGGTGTTCATGGATGATTTCTCCATGGTAGGGAATTCATTCGATGAATGCCTTGTCAATCTGATAAGAGTGCTGAAACGGTGCATGGAAACAAACTTAGTACTAAACTGGGAGAAGTGCCATTTTATGGTACAAGAAGTTATAGTATTGGGGCACTGGGTTTCAAGCAAAGGCAATGAGGTAGACCATGCCAAAGTTGATGTCATTGCAAAGCTACCTCCACCAACATCCGTCAAGGCCATAAGAAGCTTTCTTGGACACGCTGGTGTTTACCGGAGGTTCATCAAAGACTTCTCCAAAATATCAAACCCTCTCTGTAAGTTACTTGAAAAAGATCACACTTTTGTTTTTTCTGATGAATGCAGGATTGCTTTTTAGGAACTGAAGAAGAGGTTGGTCACAACACCCATCATCATTGCCCCCGACTGGGAGCAACCTTTTGAGCTAATGTGTGATGCAAGTGACAATGCAGTGGGAGCAGTGCTGGGCCAAAGGAAAGGCAAGCTGATGCACCCAATATACTATGCAAGTAGGACCTTGAGTGGAGCAAAGCTAAACTACACAGTGACGGAAAAGGAGATGCTTGCGGTCGTGTACGAATTTGACAAATTTTGGTCCTATCTCATAGGATCCAAGGTAATTGTATACACGGACCATGCATCTTTAAGATATTTAATTGATAAAAAGGACTCTAAGCCGTGCCTAATTCATTGAGTGTTGCTTCTCCATGAGTTCGACCTTGAGATTAGGGATAGGAAAGGCACTTAAAATCAAGTCGCCGATCGTTTATCACGACTTGAAGGAGCTGAAATTGTCAAAGAGAATGGGGAAATTTTGGAAACCTTTCCAGACGAGCAGCTGCTCACCACCACTCACCTTGAAGCACCATGGTATGCTGATTATGCTAATTACCTAGCCAGTGGTATTGCTCCTCACGACCTCTCATCGGTCCAAAGGAAAAGATTTTTTTGTGAAAGTCAACTTTATTATTGGGATGAACCCTATTTGTTTAGGATATGTCTCGATAACATGATCTAGAGAAGCGTCCCGAGATAGAACAATCTTCTGTTTTGTATGCATGTCACGCTTCAGCATATGGCTGTCACTTTGGAGAAATACGCACAGCTGCCAAAATACTTGAGGCCGGTTTCTATTGGCCAACGGTGTTTAAAGATGCATACTTGTGGGTGAAAGGTTGCAATGAATGTCAACGCACAGGGAACATCTCCCGGCATCATGAATTTCCAATGAACCCAATCCAACAAGTTGAAGTGTTCGATGTTTGGGGAATAGACTTCATGGGGCCCTTTATTAGCTTATACGGTAATAAGTACATACTTGTTGCAGGTGATTACGTGTCCAAATGTGTGGAAGCTACAGCATTACCCACCAATGATGCTAAGGTGGTGGTGGGATTTTTTAAGAAGAACATTTTCACCTGTTTCAAGACTCCAAGGGGTATCATCTGTGACGGGGGCACACACTTTTGCAACCGGGCGTTTGAGAAATTATTGGCCAAGTATGATGTGAAACACCGAGTGGCCACTCCGTATCACCCGCAGACCAGCGGGCAAGTTGAGGTCTCCAACAAGGAGATGAAGAGTGTATTGACTAAAATAGTGAACGCCACAAGGACCGACTAGTCCAGGAAGCATGATGATGCACTATGGGCTTATAGAATAGCATTCTAGACACCAATCGGCATGTCACCATACAAATTGGTGTTTGGGAAAGCTTCTCACCTACCTGTTGAATTAGAACAAAAAGCATGGTGGGCACTGAGGCAGTTGAATCTCAACTTGGACGAAGTGGGGAAATAAAGGCTGACCGGGTTGCGTGAATTAGAAGAATTTCGGTATCTGGCATTTGAAGCACTAGACTATATAAAGAGAGAATGAAGCAGATTCATGATCAAAATATCGTTGAGTATAACTTTAAAAGCAGGGACAAAGTACTATTATACAATTCAAGATTACGGTTGTTCCCAGGTAAATTGAAATCAAGATGGTCAGGACCCTTCCAGGTAATTGGGGCATTTGAGTCAGGCGCTGTGAAAATTCAAACCATGGATGGGTCACGCACATTCAAGGTAAATGGATAGCGGTTGAAACCGTATGTAGGCTTGGATGGCACCGAGGACAAGGTAGAATTGCGGTTGGATGAACCTCAAAGGTCTAGCGATCCTTAAAATGCGCTAAGATGAGTCGTGTCGCGACGTTAAATTAGGCGCTACGTGGGAGGCAACCTAGGACCATGTTGTAAATATTCTCATTATAGTTAGTCTATATAAAAAAAAAAAAAAACAAAAAGAATTGAGGCATTTGAGTCGTGTCGCGACGTTAGTCCAGGTAATTGAGGCATTTGAGTCGGGCGCTGTGCAAATTCAAACCATGGATGGGTCACGCACATTCAAGGTAAATGGATAGCGGTTGAAACCGTATGTAGGCTTGGATGACACCGAGGACAATATAGAATTACGGTTGGATGAACCTCAAAGGTCTAGCGAGCCTTAAAATGCGCTAAGATGAGTCGTGCCGCAACGTTAAATCAGGCGCTACGTGGGATGCAACCCAGGACCATGTTGTAAGTATTCTCATTATAGTTAGTCTCTATAAAAATAAAAAATAAAAAAAACAAAAAGAATTGCTGACCAACGGAGAAACAAAAATTTTCAGAGAGTATCACTGTTCGCGGTTCATCCGCGACCGCGAATGAACCGCGGAAAAGTGACCCCTCTGAAAATTTGACTATTCGCGGTCCGTTCGCGACTGCAGATGAACCGCGGAAAAGTGACCCCTATGAACTTTTACTGTTCGAGGTCCATCCGCGGCCGCGAATGAACCGCGAACGATCGTGATCAGCTCCGCGGTCGGCAAAATAAAAAGATTTTTTTTATTTTTTTTTCTTTCCCCCCTTCTTTAAACCCTAAAACATACCCCCCCCCTCTCATAATCCTCTAAACCGCTGCCTACTCTCCCTAAAATCCTCTCTCTCTCTCTCAAATTGCTCTCCCTTCTCTCTACAAACCCTCCCCCTTCTCTTCTCCAAATCACTCCCCCTCTTCCACCATACTCACCCCTTACTCTCACTAGTAAGTTTCTCTACTCTTATTCTTTTTATTTCTTCTCTTAGTTCTTGAATTATCTTGTAGACCTAATTAGTAAGTGTAGTTTAATATGTATTATATGTAGTATATAATGTTAGTTTAGGAGATTTCATGAATATTACTTGGTTTCTTTTTGCACATTGAATGTTCCATGAATTTTTCTTAATGAACCTTGTGATATGATTGAAAGTTTGGTAAAGATTTCGTTGTTGGGTCTCCAATTGAATTTATAATGCTAAATTTGTGTTTTGGAGACCCAAAGTGTTGTGATTATATGTGTTGGTTGGTTGGCCAAGTTGGGAAATTGTTCTTGGTAATAATTGATGAATGTATTTTTAGGAGACATAATGCCCAAGTAGTGAATTGGTTGTTGTTGTACATTATTGGGGATGGCTTAGGTTGATTGGGTAATGTTAGAGTGATAAAATAATTAAGTGTGGGGTGCTTGAATATGCATGTGTAAAATTGTTAGATAAGTAACTAAGTATAGGAGTTGTGAGATGATGGCACAAAAAGGGTCAATTGTGATATTCCACAGATGGCGAAGTCTGAGTAGCCAACCGGTGACTAACAGTATGCAAATTTTTGGTTATCTTATTTGTGCAGGATCATGGCCCCTAAGAGATCACAACATGGTGCTAGCTCTTCGAGGCAACCTACTTATGATGAGTCAAGGTTCGCCTGCGAAGAGGCGGAGGCTGGGTTCCACAATAAGGCAGCTAAGAAATGGCTCCCGGAAGTTGAAGTTGACTGGATAGCCCTCAGTTCTGAAACACCAGAAATATATGACGAAATTCGCAGACGCAAAATGGAGTTCCTATTTGACACACCGCCACTAGTGAACAAAATGCTTGTCAGGGAATTCTATGCCAATGCTCCTTACGCGATGGCTATGAGGATATTCGTCAGAGGTAAGGATGTATCTGCCCATGTTCCGACTATTGGGCATGCACTTAGACTGCCAATTCATACTAGTGACATGGACTATTACCACGATATGCCGGGTGTCACATGGGACATGGTCATTGAGGCCTTATGTGTAGACAACATCCCTGTGTGGATTAGAAATAAAACACTTCATTCTAAATGCTTTACACATACCACTAAATGCTGGTTTTCTATAATATGTAACCGACTCTTGCCCTCTAGTAATACCACGTATGTCAATTTTAGTAGGGCACTTCTAACTTGGTGTTTTGTAACACAGCGGGACGTTGACATCGCCCACATAATTAGTGATGAGAGGGTGTTGAGGGGATCCCTCACATCCAAGGGTTTATACTGCCCTTGTCTTGTCACTACACTGTGTCTCAGCCATCAGACCCCAGTCACAGCCACAGATGGTGACCTACTACCAAAAGCTCCGTTTAGAGCTTCTCAAATTCGGGTTGGCCGAGACACTAACCCAATTGACTTGGATGAGGAGGAAGACCATGTATCAGTTGTCCGGGCCAGGCACTCCACTGATTCAGCCGGACCTTCAAGCCATGCTCACCGTGGAGCGAGTATGCCTAGGCCCGAGTCCTCACGACCTATGCTTAGGTCCATGGAAGAGGAGGTTGCTGATCTGTGCACCTCCGTTGATGGCTTGCACACGCGTTTAGACACGATGTCTCAGAGGCAAGCTCGGTCAGACAGCAGGTTCACGGCATGTCTTAGAGCACATGGACGAGCATGTCAAGTCGACCCATCCACCATCTCCGACTCCGAGTTAGTCTCTGGTAAGTTTTCTCGCCCCTCTTGTGCCTTATCTTTCTTGATGTCATGGGGACATGACATGTTTTTAAGTGTGGGGTGGGTGACTTATCTTGTATATAATGTATATATTAGTTGTGGTGGTTAATATAAAAAAATTAATGGAAAATTTAAAAAAAAATCCAAAAATATCAGTAGAGGACCCTTCCTGATGACGGACTATTTAGGACAAGTACTCCTGAGGGAAGTAGTCCACGTAGGAATTTTTCTTGCTTTTATTTTCTTTTTCTAGGTAGTGTATCATCTCTCCCTTGGTTTTTCTTTTGACCACGGTTCTTTTCCAAGGGTTTTTATTTGAACTAGGTTAGGTAGATTTTTTTCTTTTATTAGGAATAGAGGAAAAGGGGTAACATGTAACCCCGAGTATGCACATTAGCAAAGCTTAATTGAACTTGAGAATGTATTTTCTAAGCTTGACTGTAGAATCTCAATATGCTTTAAATTTGCACAATAATGCTTGCTTAAACATCGATAGGACATTGTAGATAAACTGGATTCCAAATGAGTTGCATGTTATGTGTGTGTGAGCTTTTACTTACATTGTATGCTTTACGTGATGCCTAGAACTTGCCCTGTGTGTTTACAAAGCGAAATAGAAGTTTTTTGGTTGTAGAAAGGATAGAGGCATTTCTTTGTGTAACTCCATATACCAATAGACATGAATTCAAATATCTTAGTTAACGCCTTTGAGCCTAAAAGCCTATTCTTTGATAACCCTTGAATGTTCATCAAATATGTATATTGTTCTACTTTACCTCCTAGAAGCACTTGTAAAGTAATGAATATGCAAAAGTTTAAGTGTGGGGTGAAGGGAAATTGGAAAAAAAAGGGGAAAATCAAGAATGAATGGTAGAAAATAGTGAACTGGCCAAAATAATATAAATGTGTTGCAAAGCAATAATAAAAACAAAAAAAATGAGAAAAAGAGCTATATCAAAGTATATATACAAATTAGAAAGGCCAGTTACACCAACAAAAGACAAGTGGGTATTTGAAGTGAATAAAGGTGAAGGAATCTTTAGGGGGAGACATAAGAAAGAAAACAAAAGGGAAATTTTGAAAAATGAAAAGAAAAGTGCTTAGGGAGGTTAGTCACTATAACCAAAAGTATCCTACCCATCCCATAGCCAACATTACAACCCTTAAAGATCTCTTGATCTATGATTGAATAACTCGATTAGTGGAGTATTACACTAGGGGCAAGCCTATGGTGCGTCTGTGTGCATATAAATGTTCTTTGTTGAGAGTGAGTGAATTTTTCAGATATTTATAAGTTCCATGTTCTAAATTGATTATGTGTGGGAACTTCTCTCAATAAATTATGTGAGGGCATGTAACTCAAGAGGAAGAAGGTAAATTTGCAAGTTTTTGGTAATAAGTAGAGTAAGGAATAATGTGCTGGCATGAGAGTTTACGGTTAGGTAAAAATTGTGCATATCTTAGGTTAATCAGGAAAGATGGCTTTTGTGACAATATTTTGGGGGAGACATAATTAAAAATTGGCCTAAAGTGTGATTAAGGTTGCTCGAGGACGAGCAAAGGTTTAAGTGTGGGGTATTGATAATAGGTGAATTTGAATATAATTATGCCCTAAATAATCACACTTTGTTGTTGAATTAATGTTGTTGATGAAGACAAAATGCTTTAATCAGTGTTTATTGGTGTGTTATAGGTACATATGATACATTGGATGCTAAAAGGAGCTATTTTGGAGTCACATGTTGATGAAAAGGCCAAGAGAAGAGTTGAAGTGAAGTGAGCTTGAAGAATCAGAGAAAAATCAGACGGACTGTTCATCCACGGTTCACTCGCTGAAGTTGACTGTTCGCGGTTCGTCCCCGACCGCGGACGAACCGTGGAAGGCGCCGCAGCAGTAATCCTAATTGTGTACAAATTCAGTTTTTTTAGACCTAAAACCTCTATATAAACTCCTAGTTTGCCCAATAGAGGCTTGTTGTCTATTTTTCACTACTTTTGCAAGAAAATTAGTAAGAGTGAACTCTCTCAACTCATTCATTAATTTTATAACAAGTATTTATTTATGAATTCAATTATTATTCTTGTTTCTTTGATAATGAGTAGCTAAATCCTTTTCTAAGGTTTTAATGGAACCTATTGAGTGATGAACTTATTTTTATGTGATTACAAATTGTTAGCTAGATTTCTATTTGTTCAACTTCGTTATTGTTATAGTTAATAGGTAGACATCCCAATTAGCTGTGCCTATTTAGTGTGCATAACTTGGAAAAGAGTGCATATTTAGTTATATTGTTGAACAACACCACACCTAGGTTATTGGAGGAATCTATAACTTTAGGCGTAAAGACGGGGTTAGGAATAACGAAGTCTTGGGTGCAATCTTAAGTGAACTATTCAAATTAAAGCTAGCTAGGGTAGCTCGGGAGAGTGCACTAGTAAATTATTGTAATTGCTCGGGAGAGGGTTACGATACAAATAGCGTTCATGATTAATAGAATATATTGACAATTTGTATGAGCATAACGATAAGGGATTCCATCAATAGGGGAAATCAATACCTTAGTCCTTTCTCCATATTATTTTACCCAATATTCAATTCTTTGTTTTAAGCTTTTTTATCCTTGCAAAAGTAGTAGTTCTAAATTCACAATAACCATATACTCGAATTTTTTGGGGAACTTGATTCGGAAGTACTCTTAGGTTGTGAAAGTTGTAATTGGTAGGTTAATTCCCTGTGGGATCGATCTTAGACTTATTACACCAGGTTATATTGACTACGACCGTTGCTTCAACGTGATTCACATGGCATGGCCCTTCCATGTCCTGCGATGTCTAACACATCCTGAAATGTGCCATGGCCATGTGCTAATCCGTGCCATGCCCACGTCCCGCCATCTCCTGATACATCCTGTGGCCATGTGACACAACATCCTGACTCGTGCCATGGCCATCCCGTGCCAAGTCTTGCGATGTCCAAATATATATTGACATGTGCCACGGCCATGTGCTGACACGTCCTGACCTGTGCCATGCCCACGTCCTGCCAAGTCCTGACACGTCATGTGGCCATGTCCTGTGATATCTTGATACATCCTAACCCGTGACATGGCCATGCCTTTGCATGTCATGTGATGTCCTAACACGCCTTAAAATGTGCCATGGCCATGTCATGACATGTCCTAACCCGTGCCATGCCCACATCCTTCCATGTCAAGAAACGTCTTGTGGTCATGTCCTGCGACGTCCTAACACGTCCTGACCCATGCCATGGCCACACTATGCCATGTCCTACGACGTCCTGCCACATCCTCTAACATGCCATAGCCATATCTTGACATGTCCTGACCCGTGCCATTCCCATGTCCTTCCATGTCCTGACACTTCCTGTGTCCACATCATGCAACATCCTGAACCGTGCCCTGGCCATGACCCACCATGTCCTTTGACGTCCTGACACGTTCTGTGATGTCCTGATACGTGGTGATCCCTGCCGTGGCCATGCCCTGGCATGTCTTGTGACGTCCTAACACTTTCTAAAACGTGCCATGGCCATGTCCTGGCACGTCCTTACCTGTGTTATTCCCATATCCTGCCATGTCCAGACACATCTTGTGGCCACGTCTCCTAACACGTCCTGACCCATTCATGGGCACGCTCTGCCATGCCCTGCGACATCCTGATACATCCTCAAACATGCCTTGGCCATGTCCTGACATGTCCTGACCCGTGCAATGCGCACATCCTACCATGTCCTGCGATGTCCTGACAGGGTCCTCCAACATTCTGACACATCCTGACCCATGCCATGGCCATGCCGTGACATGTCCTGCGAAATCCTGATACATCCTAAAATGTGCCATGGCTATGTCTTAACATGTACTGACCCGTGCAATGCACACGTCCTGCCATGTCCAGCGACGTCCTGACACGTCCTGTGGCCACGTCCTCCAACATCTTGACACATCCTGACCCATGCCATGCCCATATCTTAACACGTCCTGACATGTGCCATGCCCATATCTTGCCATGTCTTGTGAAATCCCTACATGTCTTGTAGCAGAGTCTTGCGACGTCCTGACAGATCCTGACTTGTGCTATGGCCACGCCCTGCCTTGTCATGTGGTGTCCTGACACGTGCCATGGCCATGTCCTGACACGTCCTGACCCGTGCCTGTGGCCACGTCCTAAAATTTACCATGGCCATGTCCTGAGATGTCCTGGCATGTGCCATACTCACGTCCTACCATGTCCCGACATGTCCTATGGCCACATCCTGCAATGTCCCGACACATTCTGACCTGTGTCATGGCCGTGCCCTACCTTGTCCTGCGACATCCTGACATGTCCTAAAATGTTCCATGGCCATGTCCTGACCCGTGCCATACCCACGTCCTGCCATGTCTTGTGACGTCATGACACGTCTTGTGGCTACGTCCTCCAACATCATGACACGTCCTGACCCGTGCCATGGCCACACTTTGCCATCTCCTATGATGTCCTGACACATCCTAAAATGTGACATGGCCATGTCCTGACATATCCTGACCTATGCCATGCCCATGTCCTATCGTGTCCTAACAAGTCTTGTGGCCAAGTCCTACGACATCCTGACACGTGCTGACCCGTGCAATGGTCATGCCCTACCTTGTCCTGCGACGTCCTAACACATCCTGAAACGTGCCATGGCCATGTCTTGACCCTTTTCATGCCAACGTCGTGCCATGTCTTGTGATGTCCTATGGCCACATCCTCCAACGTCATGACACATCCTGACACGTGCCTTGGCCACGCCCTGCCATGTCCTCTGACGTCCTGACACGTCCTAAAACATGCCATGGCCATGTCCTGACCTATGCCATGCCCATGTTGCATCGTTTCCTGACACGTCATGTAGCCACGTCCTACGACGTCTTGACACGTCCTGACTCGTTCCACGCCCACATCTTACTATGTCCTGACATGTCATATGGCCACGTCCTGCAACGTTTTGACATGTCCTGACCCGTTCAATGGCCATACCCTGCCATGTCCTGCCACATCCTGACACGTCATCAATTGTGCCATGGCCATGTCCTAACACGTCCTGACCCTTGACATGCCCACATCGTGCCATGTCTTTAGCATCCCGACACGTTCTATGGCCACGTCCTACAATGTCCTAACACTTCCTAACTCATGACAGGGCCATGCACTGCCATATCCAATGACATCTTGACACGTCCTAAAATGTTCCATGCCCATGTCCGGACACATCCGAACCTGTGCCATGCCCAGGTCCTGCCATGTTCAGACACGTCCTTTGGCCACATCATGCAACATCCTGACCCTTGCCATGGCCATGCCCTGCCATATCCTGCGACGTGCTGACATGTCCTAAAATGTGCCATGGCCATGTGCTGACACGTCCTGACCTGGTCTTTGCCAACGTCCTTCGATGTCCTGAGACGTCCTGTGGCCACATCCTGTGATGTCCTAACATGTCTTGACCTATGCCATGGCCATGCCTTAGCGTGTCCTACGATATCCTGACATGTCCGAAAACGTACCATGGCCATGTCTTGACACGTCCTGACCCATGCCATGCCCACGTCCTACCATGTCCTAACACGTCTTGTGGCCACCTCCTACGACGTCCTAACACATTGTGACATGTCCTGAATCATTCCATGGCCATGTCGTGCCATGTCCTGTGAGATCCTGACACTTGACATGGAAATGTCCTACGACATCCTAACACGCCCTGAGATGTACCGTGGATATGTCCTGACACGTCCTGACCCGTGCCATGCCCACATCCTGCCATGTCATGTTGATGAGTGGTGATTTTACCACTCATTATAGCCTATTTTATGTAGCTTTTATATCCTTTTAATTATAAAATGAGGTTGTTTATATGGGCTGTTGTTATTTTTTAGGTACATGATTCTACGAAGTGATTGGGATTGAATAGAAGTGGAATTGAACCAAAAGAGAGTGAAACCATGCAAACTTCCAGTGATTCTGCTTCTGCGGATGTTTGGCCGCAGAAGCGATGTCGCCTCTATGTAAAAGTGGCTCGGTTCTGTGGTTTATGCATGGAACGAGCAATCCCACTTCTACAGAAGAAAACACGTCGAAGCGGTAACGCTTCTGTGACAAATAGTTCGCATCTGCGTAAATGGCTGGGAAAGCCACAAGCGCTTCTGCATTGGCTAGATCGCTGCTCCGTTGTTGCTTCTATGACATTTGTACCTGTTCTACGATACCGTGTTGGGATTCCCATTTTGCTTCTATGAGGTCAAGAACTCATCTGCAATCTCGCTTCTGCGAGCACTTTTTCACAGAAGCAATTTATGGGCATCAGACCTGGGTAGAATTGACATTTCATAATTTCTCACCCTTAATCAGTTTTATACTCGTCCCAGCAGATTTTTAGAGGATCATTTTCTTATTTTCAGTTCATAGAACTAGAGAGAATATTTTTGGAAGCTAGGGTTCTTCCACACACACTATGGTCTTGAAGATTTGAAGATTGTGGTTAAGATTTTCTTACCCATTTATGTTTATTTCTTCATTTACTTTCTTTGTATTGAATATTTGAGTGTGCAGTATTTCTTTCCAACACTTGAATCTTGTTTATGGGAATATTCATATTTAAAGTGTGGATTAAATACCTTGTTGTACTTATGTATTGAATTGTTTTTCTATATTTATGAAGTGAGTTATTGTTACTTTAATTATTCTTGTTCTTTAATGTTTCCAAAGGGAATAGCTAACCCTAGGACTCTCCCATTGACTTCGAATTAATTTTGGGAAAAATAGTTTGGGGTTGGGAAAAGATTAATTAATAAGAACTTGAGACGTAAACCCTCGTTTTATATATTCTACCTAGGGATAGGATTGAACTACTTGTAGCCTATCGGGTGTGCTTAATCTATTAATTATGATTAGGGATAATTCCATTAGGATGTATTGTTAGGCTTCAGAAGAGGCTAATTAAGAATTATTATCCGTGGCTAATTAACATAAACTCGATCATATTTGTGGAATCATGAAATACATTGGATCGTTACTTGAGTGTAATTCCCGATGCATTCATACTTGTAGAAATTGATCATTTTACTTGCTTTCTAGGTTAGTTTACATTTTCTCATTTAGATTTAAAAACCTTTTAAAAACCCAAATTTTTAGTGTTTGGCACTGCGCAACTGGCGATAATTTTCTTACATTCCTAATAGCCTACACATTGTTCTCTGTGGGATTCGACCACGACACAAAGTTGGGTAAATTATATTGGTGTGACCGTATCCATTGCTTTTTAGCGGTGGATTTGAACGTCATTGGCGCCGTTTCCGGGGATCAATTTGGCATTATTTAGGTTGTTTAAGAAGTAAGCGAATCTGCTTTGGTCCAAACTTGTTAATATTCGTGTAATTATTTTTCTTACATTGGGTCTATTTTTCTTGTTTATGTTCTTAATTTTTAATAATGGCATCATACAATGAAAATTAGTCGGATGGTAATTTTCCATACTTTGATGATCCTTATCCTTATTGTGGATGACCACACTCGTGGCAAAACTGTTTAAATTCTCCCGTGAGTGGATTGTGCGCACAATTCCAAACCCATGAGTGGAGTATTTGTGATACGTGTGGTGGCCAAAATGGTCATTGGGATTATTGTGCATATTTGTCCTTCCCTTCCCTAAGCCCCTACTATGATGCTTCTACTTGTTTTCATGAGAACTATAGGGTTATAGAGATGGAAAAAGTTGAGCATGGCCAAAATGGAGAGTTCAAGCTCATGTTGGAGTGTTTACTTGAAGAAGGAAACAAGGAAGAAAATGCCTTGGAACATCTTTTGGAGACTAGTCTCCAAAATGATTTAACACTTGAAAGGTTGCACTCACAAATGGATGAAATGATCGAAGCCTCAAGGGATCAAAAAGCCTCGGAAGTGAATGAAAACCAAGAATTCTCCTTGGACATGGAAAATGAAAATCCTTACTTGGCACTTGATCAAAACCAAGAAGAACTCTAAAATGCTCAAAATGAGAGAATAATGCTCATGTTTGAGACCATTCATGAAAATGAGGAGAAGCATAACTTTGCACCCGAGAACTTGAATCAATGCATGAATTAAAATGATGAACACATCCGCACTTTGGAAGATCAAATGTAAATTTTTGTTGAGGCTCACTATGCCCACCAAATTGCGTGTGCGGATAAAAGCCAAGAACAGTCCAACTCTAAGGAAGAAAGTTAGCTTTACTTTAAGGATTCAAGAATTGATCAACCGCAAACCAACTCAATGAATGATGTTGATGCCAACAAAAATATGGAATTGGAGTCAACCGGTGTAAATGCAAATATGGTTGATGTTGACTCTAATCTGGGGGAAAAAGAGGATGTCAAGATAGAAGAATTGCAAAGTGAAGGCTTGAAGTCATATTCCAAGCATTTTTCAACGTTGGAATTGTGTGGTGACACGGAAGTTGAACCACAAGAATCAATGAATGAGTGCGAGGAGGAAATACTCTGGCCATACATTTTACAGTTTGAGGAGACAAGAAATCAAAACGACATTCCTCACTTGAAAGCCAAGAAGTGCAAAATAGAGATTTTAAGCATTGGCTCAAACATAAAATTTCCACCCCCCATTGCTCGTGGTCATAAGCTTGATTCCAAGATAGGGGCCTAGTTCATATCATCCAAGTGGCGAGAAAAGTGGTAATGTTGTTTGTGTCGTGCCACGACGTTATATGCGGTGCTTGGTGGGAGGCAACCCATCATTTTTCAAAATTTTTCATCATTTTCAAATTTTCTTTTTTACAATATCTTATAATAATTTTTTTTACTAATATTCCAAGTCTTAGATTTTTTGGAGTTGATTTGAACATGTCGGAGTGGTCCGGAGGGTCAAAACTAGTAGCTGCAGAAAACTAGCAGCAAATTCTTTTTAATATCGCTTTTGCGGGAGGGCGAACGCATCTGCGGTCGCGCAGAAGCGCCTTTAATTTTGCACAAGCGGTTATAATGGTAGAAGCATCCAGATTGGAACATCTACGACCTCGCAGAAGCGCTGCTGCAAATAAAAAGCGACTTTTACCGCAGATGCGCTCCTGTTGTCGCAGACGTGTTACCGCTGAAGCGTCCAATATTCCGCTAAAGCGAAAGTCGAACAGGTTTTAAGTTTTAAAAGATGTTTAGACGTGTCAATTGCCAGAAATAGTTGTGTAATATATATTATGCCCTAAAGCCCCAAAACTCTAAAAACATTCTCAAAACTCCTTGTGAATTCATCCTTCCTTGAACAAGAATCAAGTAATGTTCTCATGTACTCTTTTTTTTTATTCTTTTCTTCTTCATTACCAACCACTCCCATTTGTTTATATTAGTTTATGTGATATGTTAAACACTATCTTTACTCTAGGGCGGTTAGTATTAGAATGTGAGGAAATTGGTTAAGTGTAGGATTGTGTGTGTTGTTAGTGTACAATAAATTTTTGGAAGTCTGAGCACCAAAATTTGTTCAAAGAGAGGTCAAATTTAAATTGCCTGCAAGATGTTCGACATAATGTTTAAAAGAAATCGATTTGCGATGCATCACAAAAGGGGCCTTAATTGAATCGTGAGTAATGTACTGCACTAATTAAAAGTCTGGAGTATAAAGTTATAAGCCAAAAATTTGTTTAGAGAATGAAAAGTTTGCAAAAAATTTCTGGGCAGTGAAGAAGAAGGCGTAAGTCGCAGAAGCATAACCGCTTCTGTGGTAAAACACACGCAGAAGCGGAAATGAAATAGATGGAAAATTGGAAAAAGTGCTCTAAAGTTCACAAAAGCGACTACGGTTCTGCGATTCTTTTACGCAGAAGCAAAGCGGAATCACTGACAGTTTCACAAAAATTGCAGAAAAGATTAAAACTTCGCAGAAGCGACTGCACTGCTGTATTGTTTCGTAGAAGCAGAAACTGGGAAAATTTTGTGATACCAGTAGCGTTGCACCAGTAGCTTCTCGAGCCCATTCAATCTAAGTTTTTGGCTCAATTCCAGTGTTTTGAATTGCTTAACATGGTTATGTTGCCCGACTGACATTGTATTGATTTTATGTAGGTGTTTCAATTTAAAATGAACCCAAACACAAGCGGACAACAAAGAGAAATCGAAGAAGAGATTGATGAGCCATATGATGAAACAGGTTTCATGGCAGCAGCATGCAAGCGTCATTATTTGCATGAGCTCGTTAATAAGAGGATGATTCTTGAAAAGGGCATCCATTAAGACAAATTGGCAGAAAAACTCCCTGAATTCTATGCCCAACTCAACTTAACAGGATGGTCTTTCTTCATCCCCACTACTTGCAAAGCCAATGAGGAGTGGGTGCATGAGTTTTACGCAAAACCTCAGGTACACAGATTTTAACAGCATGCAAGTACTCATTAGAGGGAAATTGGTAGGGTTCGGGATTGAGAAAATAAATGACACCTTTTGCATTCCGAACTATCCGATAGAGCCAGTCCAGGAGAATGATACTTGTGAAAATGGGGAATGGCATATCTTAAAGATCGTTGCTCCGAGCCTTAGAGCCATATGGGGTAACCGGAGACAAGGGTTCAAATCTACCGACTTCACTACGGAGGGAGATATGTGGCTATACATCCTTTACAACAGGGTTTCTCCTTTCGGAAATGTTATATATGTCCCCTAAACTCTAGCACTGATTGTTGCATGTCTCTTGGATGACATTCCTATGAATGTCGGATACTATATTCTACTAGAGACGAGGGATTACTTGAGAGACAAGGATGCAGGCATGATGTTCCCTTCTCTGATCACACAGCTATGCACCAGAGTAGAGGTTGATGTACGTGACACCGATCGGTGGCTACCTACTGATAGAGCCTTTCATCCTTTGAGAGTGACAGGAAAAGGAGTGTAGTCAAGTGCAAGAAGAGAAAAGGCAGCACCATTACTGAGTCCTAGTCACAGGCAGCTTCATAGGGACCATTTGGGATACTAAACTCCGAGCTTGCATTTATTCGGGAGTTAGTATCACAGCTTCCTAGTGGGCCCTCATTCTCCCAGCCTGGGCCTTCATATTTATCCAAGGACGAAATGCAGAGTTACTTGGATGCGCAAAAAAGCCAAAAGGATTCTCTTGGGAAGATGACCACATCAGTGACTAGACTTGAGGGAGCATACTGCACTTTGGCCAAGGCCCATGCCACCCTTCAGTCAGACTTTGAGAAGGAGAAGAAGAAAAACATGAAGAAGGGAAAATTCATGATAACATGTGGAGAGGCATCAAAGCCATCTTCAAGTGGGGAAAACCAGATACAAAGATCCCAGTAGCGGCCGAATATGATAGTAAGGAGTACTCCTTCATTTCAGAGTCTACTGGAGATGGTGCCGATGATGATGCTGATGAGGATACCGATGATGATGGAGATACGAGTACAACTCAGCACTGATTAACCGTCCTCCCATAGTCTGCTAGTCTGATGCAGACCTCAGGGAGACCCTCAAACTTTTTATGTTTTACATTCGATATTGTGCAGTGAGGACACTGCATTATTCTAGTTAGGGGTGACTATTGTACTGTATTCATGTTTAGGGACTATGTGCCCTTGTCGGGCTTGTGTTTATGTTATGTATACTGTATTCCCTTGCCAGGCTGGTGACTATGCTGTTCTATACACTGTGTGCCCTTGCTGGGCTTGGTTTCATTAGTCATCTTTGTGTTGTTGTTTTTTGCTTTCGTTGTCTATTTTTCTTCTTATTAGCTTATATTTTTTCTTTTTAGTGGTATTAGCGTCCTTTGTTTTAGTATCCTTTATAGTAGTTTTTTTTTCAATTCCTTATATAAAATTTCCTTAGGTTTTCTTCATGCTACTGTTCTTTCCCAAGGAACACTTTAGTGAACCGGGTGACTTTTCCCGACGATGGATAGATTGACAACTTTCTTAAGGGAATTAGTCGTGTTTTGCTAGGATGAGGCTTTTTGATTATTTTCTACTAATAATATTAGTCTCTTGTATGTAAATGGTAAACTAAGAATGCCCCTCCGAAATAATTCTTGTGATAAATTTTGGACATTTTAGTGAATCTTTTGCCACTAGTTTCGATATTGCTAAAGTTGATTCGTATTGATTAATTCATGTGACATGTGTGTTAGTGTTTGTGAAATAAATCTTGTGTTTACTTCTACCATCTAGAACATGAACGGTTGGTCTTTCGATGCTATTGAGAGTATGTATGGTTAGAGGAACGACCTTATGCATTCTTTGTTTATTTACGAAAACCTCTTTTGCTTTTCAAGCCTACCCTTGCTTAAATAATATCACTAGTACCTTATTTCAACTTTTTTTCTTTAGCCAACTCAATACAAACCTTTGACCTTCTTAAAAAAACAATTCCCTCTGTCGAACCCGTCCCTCCTTGAACATTGAGAATCAAGGCTAAAAGCCTAAGTTGGGGGTAAGATCGAAAAATGGCAAGGTTGTATGTTGAGTTTAGGACCTCATGCCTAAAGCATTTGCTTGAACTATTCAAGCTCAAAAAGAAAAAAAAAAGAGAAAGAAAGAAAATATGTGTATAAATTATGGAGTTTTGAATAAAAACTAGAAGAGGTGAGGTGGTCATATTTTGGGAACGAGATAAAAATAAGGTGATGTGAGTTGAAGAGAATCAAAGTGCAAAAAGAATGAAACTTGTGAGTAGTGTTTAAGGAGGGTGAAGTCACTTGTTCCTAAATGTTTATCCAACCCGTCCCGAAACCTACATTACAAGCCCTAAAAGTCTTTATGGGACCTCCAACCAAATATTTTTGAATAAGCGATGAATTAAAATAAGGGCAAGCTTATGGTATGAAATGTTGTAACACTTGAAGTCTTTTGTGAGAGCGAGTGTTCTTGAAAATTTTGTTCCTTATGTTTGATTGTAAATATAGTGATTTTGGAATTTTCTCTTGTGAGGGCACATGAATTAAGAGAGATTGGTGAAATTGAATAAAGTGAGCATTTGTCGTGAACTAGTGAGTTTTAGTCACTTCTTGAGGCTTAGTTTTATCACTTGATTATTTTGAAACTCCCTTGCACATTGTGGAAGTTGTTCATCTTTATGAGGGAGTCATTCGGTAATGATATACATGCTAGAGTCTAATTGTTAGTACCAACCAAATCCAATAGTATGGTGTTTAAATTAGAGAATGTGATATGTAAATAATACCAATACCACTTGTGTAGAAAATGGTGAATCCTCATTGAAGTGTTGGTTTTGATTTGCTTGAGGACAAGCAAAAGCTTTAAGTTAGGGTTGTGATGTCATGACATGCCCTGACCCTTTCCATACCCACGACCTACGACATCTTGACACGTCCTATGGCCACGTCCTGCCACATCCTGACATGTCCTAACCCATGCCATGGCCACACCTTGACATGTACTGAGACATCTTGACACATCATGAAACTTGCCATGGCCATGTCCTGACACATCCTGACATGTCCCATGCCCACATCCTGCCATGTCATGACATGTCCTGTGGCCACGTCCTACAATGTCCTGAAATGTCCTGACCAGTTCTATGGCCACGCCCTAGCAGGTCCTGCAACATCTTAACACCTCCTGAAATGTTCCTTGGCCATGAACTGACACGTAATGACCCGTGACATGCCCATGTCCTGCCATGTACTGTGACGTCCTGACACGTCCTATGGACATGTCCTGTAATACCATAACACATCCTGACCCGTGCCATGGACATGTCTTGACATGTCCTGACTCGTGCAATGCCCACGTCTTGTCATGTCCTGCGAAATCCAACGACGTCCTAAGACATGTTATGGCCATGTCTCGACAAGTCCAGACCCGTGCCATGCCCACATCCTGCAATGTCTTGTAACGTCCTGACATGTTCCATGACCATGTCCTGCGATGTCCTCACACGTCTTGGCCCATGCCATACCCACGACTTGCGACGTCTTGACACATCCTGTGGCCATGTCCTGGACTGTTACATGTCCAGGCCCTGCCATGTCCTGACACTTCATGTGGCATCTTAAAGAGTGCATGGCCATGTCCTCACACGTCCTGACATATCCTATGCCTACGTTCTGCCATGTCCTACGATGTCCTGACATGTCCTTTGGCCACGTCCAACGATGTCCTGACCTATGCCATGGCCATGCCCTGCCATGTCCTGTGACGTCCTGTGACCTTTTGACATGTCCTGAAATGTGCGATGGCCATGTCCTGACACATCTTGATCCGTTCCATGCCCACGTCATCCCATGTCCTGGCACATCATGATGCCACATCCTGCGACGTCCTGACACACCCTGACTTGTGCCATGGACACATCCTAAAACATGCCATGGCCATGTCCTGACACGTCCTGACCTGTGCTATGCCCACGTCCTGCCTTGTCCTACAACATACTGACATGTCCTAAGGCCAGGTCCTGCAACGTACTGACAAGTCCTGAATCGTGCCATGGCCACGCCTTGGCATGTCCTGCGACATCCTGACTCATCCTGAAATGTTCCATGACCATGTCCTAAAACGTCCTAACACGTGACTTGCCCACATTCTGCGATGTCCTGTGACGTTTTTACACATCCAGTGGCCACGTCCTGCGACATCCTAACACATCCTTACCCATGCCATGGCCATGTCTTGACATGTCATGACCCGTGCCACGCCCACGTCCTTCCATGTCATGTCAAATCCAGACACGTCCTATAGCCAAGTGCTGCAACGTCTAGACACGTCGTGACTCGTGCTATGGCCATTCCCTACCATGACCTACGACATCCTGACACATGCTACGGCCATGTCCTGACACGTCCAGACTTGTGCCATGCCCACGTCCTGTCATGTCCTGACACGTCACGTGGCCACGTCCTGCAACATCTTGACACATCTTGACCCGTGGCATGGCCATGCCCTGTTATATCCTACAACATCCTAAAAAGTTCTGAAATATGCCATGGCATATCCTAACATGTCCTGACCCGTGACATGCCCATGTCTTGCCAGGTCATGCGAAGTCTTGACAAATCTTGTGGCCATATTCTGCGATGTCCTAACTGGTTCCATGTCCATGCCCAACCATTTCCTTCAATATCCTGACACATCCTGAAATGTGTCATGGCCATGTCCTGGCATGTCCTATGGCCACGTCCTACGATGTCCTGACACATTTTGACCCATGCCATGGGCACACCCTGCCATGTACTGTGACGTCTCTACCCTTCCTTAAACATGCCATGGCCATGTACTAAGACGTCCTAACCCATGCCATGCCCACATCCTGCCATGTACGGCGACATCCTAACACATCCTGAAATGTGCCATGGCCATGTCCTGACACGTATTAACCCGTGCCATGCCCACGTCCTGCCATGTCCTGACACGTCCTATGACCACATTCTGCGACATCCTGACACATCTTGATCCACTCCATGTCCACACCCATCCATGTCCTACGATGTCCTCCAACCTCCTGACACGTCCTGATATGTGCCATGGCCATGTCCTGACACGTACTGACTCGTGCCATGCTCGTGTCTTTCCATTTCATGACCCGTCACGTGGCCACATCATACAACATCTTGATACATCCTGAATCGTGCCCTAGCCACGCCCTGCGATGTCCTGTGACATCTTGACACATCCTGAAATGTGCCATGGCCATGTCGTGACATGTCCTGACCCGTGCCATGCCCACGTCCTTCTGTGTCCTGCAACGTCCTGACACGTCCTGTGGCCACTTACTACCAAGTCCTAACACGTCCCGACCCATGCCATGGCCATGCCCTGGCATGTCCTACGACATCCTGAGACTTCCTGAAACGTGCCATGGCTATGTCATGACACGTCTTGAACCGTGACATGCCCACGTCCTGCCATGTCCTGCAACATCATGACACATCTTGTGGCTACATCCTATAACATCATGACCCGTACCATGGCCATGTCTTGACACGTCCTAACCCCGGCCATGCCCACGTCCTACCATGTCATGCGAAATCCTGACACATCGTATAGCCAAGTCTTGCAACGTCTGGACATGTCCTGACGTGTGCTATGGCCATGCCCTACCATGTCCTACTACATCCTGACACTTGCCATGGCCATGTCCTGACCCATGCCATGCCGTTGTCCTGATACATCCTGTGGCCACGTCTAGACCCACGCCACGACCATGCCCTACCATGTCTCGCGATATCCTGACACATCCTGAAACTTGCCATGGCCATGTTCTGATATATTCCACGCCCACGTCCTACCATGTCCGGACATATCCTATGGCCACGTCATGCGGCATCCTAATACGTCCTGATTCGTGCCATGGCCATGCCCTGCCATGTCGGGCGACGTCTTGACACATCCTGAAATGTGAAATGGCCATGTCCTGACATGTCCTAACCCTTTCCATGCCCACGTCCTTCCAAGTCATGTGATATCCTGACATGTGGTGTGGCCACGTCCTGACACATCCTGACCCGTGCGATGTTCATGCCTTGCCATGTCCTCTGACATCCTGACACGTCCTAAAATGTGCCATGGCCATGTCCTGACATGTTCTGACCTGTGGCATGCCCATATCCTACCATGTCCTAACACGTCTTGTGGCCACGTCCTGCAATATCCTAACACATCTTGACCCATGCCATGGCCATGCCCTGCCATGTCCTGCGACGTCTTAGCCAGTCCTCAAACATGCCATGGCCATGTCCTGACATGTCCTTACCCCTACCATACCCACATACTATCATGTATTGCGGTATCTTGACACGTCATATGTCCACGTCCTGCAACTTCCTAATACCTCCTGACTTATCATGGCCATGCCCTGCCATGTCTCGCAATGTCTTGACATGTCCTAAAATATGCCATGGCCATGTCCTGACAAGTCCTGACCCGTGCCATGCCCACCTCCTGCCATATCCTGACACATCTTGTGGCTTTGTCATTCAACATCCTGACCTATGCCATGGCCATGCCTTGCCATGTCCTGTGACATCCTTACACGTCTTGACATGTGCCATGGCCAAGTGCTGACATGTCTTGACCTGTGCCATGCCTACGTCCTGCCATGTCCTAACACGTCTTGTGGCCATGTACTATGACATCCTAAAATGTCCTTACCTATGCCATAGCCATGTCCTGGCATGTCCTGTGAGATCCTGACACGTCCTAAAACGTGCTATGGCCATGTCTTGAGACGTCTTGACCCGTGCCATGACCACATCATTCCATCATTTAAGAAGTTCTAAAACTTGTTATGGCCATGTCCTGACACATCTTAACTATGCCATGCCAATGTCTTGCCATGTCGTGTGACCACATTCTGCGACATCCTTACACATTCTGACCCATGCCATGGCCACGCCCTGTCATGTTTTACAACATCCTACGACCTCCTAACACGTCTGATACGTGCCATGGCCAGGTCCTGCCACGTCCTGACCCATGCCATGCTCATGTCTTGCGATGTCTTGACATGTCATGTGGCCACGTCCTGCAATATCCTGACACTTCTTGAACCGTGCCATGGCCACGCCCTACCATGACTTGCGACATCCTGACACATCCTGAAATGTGCCATAGCCATGTTGTGACATGTCCTGACCCGTGCCATGCCCACGTCCTGACACCTCCTGTGGCCCCGTCCTACCAAGTCCTGACCCATGCCATGGCCATGACCTGGCATGTTCTACGACGTCCTGAGACGTCCTGACACGTGCCATGGCCATGTCGTGACATGTCCTAACCTGTGACATGCCCACGTCCTACCATGTTCTGCAATGTCCTAACATATCTTGTGGCTACGTCTAGTTATATCCTAACATGTGCTGACTCGTGCCATGGAAATGTCTTGAATCGTTCTAACCCATGCCATGCCCACGTTCTGCCATGTTCTGCGAAATCCTTACACGTACTGTAGCCAAGTCTTGCAACGTCTTGACACGTCCTGACCCGTGCTATGGCCACTCCCTACCATGTCCTGCTACATACTGACACGTGCCATGGAACTGTCCAGACATGTCCTCACTCATGCCATGCCCTTGTCCTGCCATATCCTTTTACGTCTTGACACATCCTGTGGCCACGTACTTCAACGTCCTAACTCGTGCCATGGCCACGCCCTACCATGTCTTGTGACATCCTGACATGTCCTGAAACTTTCCATGGCCATGTCCTCACATATACCATGCCCACGTCCTGCCATGTCCTTACACATCCTATGGCCACGTCCTACGACATCTTAACACGTCCTGACACGTGCCATGGCCACGCCCTGCGACATCCTAACATATCCTGATATGTGAAATGGCCATTTCCTGACATGTCCTGACCCTTGCCATGCCCACGTCCTGCCATGTCTTGTGATTCACATCCAAGAAGAGGTCGTAGTCAATATAATCCGGTCAATTAAGTCCAGAGTCGATCCCACAGGGAATTAACCTACCAACTGCAACTTTCACAACCCAAGAACACTTCTGAAGTAGCTTCCAAAGTTTTGAGTATATTTTTGTGAAGGTTTCCTAACAACTAACTTTTGCAAGAATTGAAGACTTGAATGAATGAATTGAATGTTGGGTAAAGAATAAAGAGAAAGACTAAGGTATTGATTTCCCCGATTGATGGAATCCCTTCTATTTATGCTCATACAAATTGTCAATATTATTCTATCAATCATGAAAGATATTTCTACTATAATTCTCTCCTGAGCAACTACAATAATTTACTAGTGCACTCTCCCGAGATACCCTAGCTAGATTTAATTTGAATAGTTCAGTTTAGATTGCACCCAAGGTTTCATTATTCCTAATCCCACCTTTACGCCTAAGATTATAGATTCCTCCAATAACCTAGGTGTTGTGTTGTTCAAAATATACCTAATTATGCACTCTTTTCCATGTTATGCACACTAAATATGCACAGCTAATTGGGGATCCTACAAATTAACTTCAACAAGAACGAAGATGAATAAATAGAAATCTAGCTAACCATTTGTAATCATATAAACTAGAAGTTCATCACTCAATATGTTCCATCAAAACCTTAGATAAAGAATTAGCTACTCATAATCAAAGAAACAAGATAGATAATTGAATTCATAATGAAAGATTCAATGTAAAAGAAATAAAGATGTTGAGAGAGTTCTCTCTTACTAATTTACTTGCAAAAGTAGTGAATAATACAATACTTGCCTCTCTTGGGCGAAATCTATTCTTATATTGAGGGTTTAGGTTACAAAAATTGAGTTTTCACAAAGTTAGCCTTTATAAATTTCGGCAGCATCCGCGGTCCGTCCGCGGTCGCGGATGGACTGCGAACAGTCAGGTTCTCTAAAGTTTTAGAGGTTCCGCGAGCCTCTTTTTCTGCGGTTTGTCCACAGTCGCGGATGGACCACAGATTAACAGTATCTCACATTCTTCATCCTATCTTTTTGTGCCAACTTCACTCTTGATCTACACTTGGCCTTTTAACAATCGTATGACTCCAAAAATACTCTTTTAGTCTCCAATGGCTCATGTGTACCTACAACATAAAAGCATTTTGTCATCATAAACAATATCAATTCAACAATAAAGCGCGATTATTTAGGGCATAATTATAGTCAAATTCACCTATTATCAATACCCCACACTTAAACCTTTGCTCATCCTCGAGCAACTTTAATCACACTTTATTCCAATTTTATTAATGTCTCCCCCAAAATATGCCACAAAAGATACCTTTTATGATTAACCTAAGACATGCACAATCCTTACCTAACCGTAAACTCACATGCCAGCACATTATTGTTTACTCTAGTTATTATCACAGACTTGCAAATTTACCGTTTTCTTCTTGAGTTACATGCCCTCACACAATTTATTGAGAGAAGTTCACACACATAAACAATTAGAATATGGAACTTATAGATATAGAAAAAATTTACTCACTCTCAACAAAGAATATTCATATGCATACAGACACACCATAGGCTTGCCCCTAGTGTAATACTCCACTAATTGAGTTATTCAATCATAGATCAAGAGGTCTTTAAGGGTTCTAATGTTGGCTACGGGACGGGTAGGATACTTTTGGTTATAGTGGCTAACTTCCCTAAGCACTTTTCTTTCTTTTTCACAACTTCCCTTTTAGTTTTCTTCCTTTTATCTCCCCTAAGCATTCCTTCACTTTTATTTCCTTTTAATCCCCAATTTTCTTTTGTTGGTGCAATTGGCCTTTCTACTTTACATATATACATTGATATATCCGTTTTTTTTTTGTTTTTTTTTTATCATTGCTTTGCAACGCATTTTCATTATTTTGCCAGTTCACCATTTTCTACCATTCATTCTTGATTTTCCCTTTTTCAACTTCCCTTCACCCCACACTTAGACTTTTGCATATTCATTACAACACAAGTGCTTCTTAGGAGGTAAAGTAGAACAATGTATGATTTCGATTTTTCATGAACATTCAAGGGTTTTCAAAGAATAGGCTTTAAGCTCAAAGGGGTTAACTAGGATATTATGTATAGGTGAATTCATGTCTTATTGATTTATGGGGTTACACAAAGAAATGCCTCTATCATCTCTACAACCAAACAACTTCTATTCCGCTTTGCAAACACACAGGGCAAGCTCTAGGTGTCATGCAAAACATATAATGAAAGTAAAATCTCACACACACATAGCATGCAACTCATTTAGAATTCAGTTCATCGACAAAGTCCTATGATTGTTCAAGCAAGCTGTATTGTGCAATTTAAGGCATATCCTAGAATCTACAGCCAAGCTTAGATAATACATTCTCAAGTTCAATTAAGTTTTGCTAATGTGAATACATGGGGTTACATGTTAACCTTTACCCTCTAATCCTAAAAAGAAAAATCTACCTAACCCGGTTCAATAAAAACCCTTGGAAAAGAACCGTGGTCAAAAGAAAAACCAAAGGGGAGGTGATACACTACCTAGCAAAACAAAATAAAAGAAAGAAAAATTCCTACACGGACTACTTCCCTCAAGAGTACTTGTCTAAATAGTCTGTCATCAGGAAGAGCCCTCTACTCATATTTTTGGATTTTTCAAATTTTGTTTTGTGTTTTTATTCCGACTTAGACCCTTATGAAACCCGTCGCCAAGTGTCCATCATCGGGCCAAGCTAGCTAATATAACTTACAGCTACATATACTATATACAATATACAATACAAGACAAGTCTCCCACCCCACACTTAAAATCATGCCACGTCCTCATGGCATAATAATACATGTATAGCACAGAAGGGTGAGAAAACTTACCTGGGACCTACCCCATGTCTAGCCACTTTATCACCTTCATTTTCACCATATCCTTCATATTCGGGTTCAGTCTTCTTTTGCGTTTCATGGAAGGTTTGTGCCCGTCATCCCGGAAAATCTTTTGAGCCCGTACATCAAGTAAACCAGATGAGATAATAATAGGTAAAGTGGAGTTATGCCCTAGAAATTCATACTTGAGATGGGCTGGTAGTGGCTTAAGCTTCAGCTTTGGTGGCTCTTCAATGGATGGTTTTGCTGAAGGGGTCTCTCTCTTCTCTAAATGTAGAGGTTCAAACTCCAAATATCTATCCCAAAACCCCTTACCTTACAGAGATAGCACCCACTCTGCCAGAATTTCATCATTACCTCTTCTAAGTTCATTAGGCATTCCTGAAGTGGATCTTCAATGGTCAATTCTACATCATCTGTCTCCACTATCACATCAATCACATCAATAAGAGAGCAATTCACGAACTCACTAGGGCGCCTCATGAATTTTTGCACATTCAATATGATCACCTCACCATTCAACTTCATTTTGAGTTCCCCAATCTCACAATCAATCAATGCTCTCCCGGTGGCTAGGAATGGCCTTCCTAAGTTTATAGGAATTTCCTCGTCCACTTTGCAGTCAAGAATAACAAAATCGGCGGGAAACACAAACTTCCCCACCTGGATGAGCACATCATCTAATATACCAAATGGACGCTTAAACGTCCTGTCAGGAAGCCGCAATAACATGGAAGTAGGCCTGGCTCTCTCGATGCCCAGCCTCTTATAAATCACCAAGGGCATAAGATTTATTCTTGCCCCTAAATAACACAATGCCTTTGCAAAGGCAAAGTTTCCTATAGTGCATGGAATGGTGAAGCTACACGGGTCAAATAACTTCTCAACAATGGGTCTGGAAACCACTGAACTACAAGTATGAGTAAGAGTCACGGTGGCCAAGTCTTGGAAATCAAATTTCCGCGAGATGAAGTCTTTCATCATCTTAGCATACCTAGGCATATCAAATAACCTTTTGTATTGCTCTTCTTTCTAGTGCTTGGCCAACCTTTGGTGGAATGGTGCTGGAGGCCTCTTCTTCCCAATCACTTGGGACTTTTCTCTCTCTATCACTTTCTCCTCAACCTGCTGCTCTAGCAGTTCAGCTACTTTCTCCATTCCCTGCTGCTCATCTTTATTTTCAGCTACTGGCTGGACTGTAACTTCTGTCAACCCGGTGGACTCATCCAGTTCAATGGGCACTGGAGTGAGTGTCTCAGCTTGTAAATTACTTCTTTCTCTTTCATGCTCATCATCAAGATCTCTTCCACTTCTCAGATTAACTGCCATCAGCTGCTTTGGGATTTTATCCAATGGGTTTGTTTGTGTATCTGCAGGCAATGTCTCATGAGGACGATTGTTAAGTAACATAGCAATCTGGCCCACATGTACTTCAATATTCTAGATAGCTGGATCATGTGCATCTATCCTCTCATTGGTTTTGGCATGTGACCCAATTACCTGCTGCATCATTGCTTTCAATTTTGCAAACCCATCGTCATATCTACCCCCATGCTGTGGTGGAGGTGGATGATACCTCTGCTGCTGATTGTTGAAATTCTGAGGTTGAAATTCTATAGTTGAGGAGGCTGGTACTGTTGTGGAGCCTGCTGACCCCAATTCTGGTTACCCTGTCGCTGCCCTCCATAATTTTCTACATATATGATATCTTCATACTAGTGATGATGTTCTTTGTCTGCATCACATGGATTACCTATGGGTTGGGTAATGCAAGATGTGCATAAACCACCATTGGTAGTGTCTACAATGTGAACCTGCTACTTGAACCCATATTCTTCCACCTTCTTCGTTAGGATGCTCTAGTGTCAATAAAGTTTCCATGTTCTATTCCATAGTGTTAGACGTATTCAAAGGTATAGAGTGTACCACTGGAGTTATAGGAGCATTCCTGGTCATCCACCTGGAGTTTTGAGCCTTCTTGTCAAGCAAATTTTGGCCTTCTCTCCAAGTCTTGCTCGGAAAAGCCCCACATGCTGAAGCATCTACAATATTCTTCATACTGTCTGAAAGCCCCATGTAGAACATGTGACCCAACATCTGCTCAGGAATCCCATGGTGAGGACACATAACAAGCATACCTTTGAATCTGCCCCAAGTTTCATGTAATGTCTCCATTGGTTTCTGCTTGAAGCTCACAATCTCATCAATTTGCTGAGCTCTGTCTTGTTAGGTGGATGAAACTTGTTGTGGAATTGCTTGACTAACTCATCCAATGTTGCAATAGAGTTTATGGGGAGTGAGTTTAGCCATACCTACGCAGCCCCGGTAAATGAGAATGGAAATAGAAATAGTCGGATGGCTTCCAGTGTTGCATTTGGTTGCCTCTCCGTCTTGCATATAGATAGAAAGTTCTTCAGGTGCTGTTGTGGATCTTCAACTTGAGTCCCAGAGAATAATCCCTTATTTTGCAACACGTGTAGCATGTTGTTAGTAATGTGGAAAGACTCAACTTGAGTCGCTGGCAGAATAATGGCGGTTGCCAAATTATCCGATGTTGGTTGTGCCCAGCCATATAGAGCACCTTCCTGCGCCTCCTGTGCGTTTAACCCAGTTTGCTGGTTTGGATCGTTTACGTCTCCCAGGTCAAAATCTCGTTTAATTGGTTGCTAAGATTGCTGAATTTGTTTGATTGCCCTGTTACGTGCCCGGAAAGTTTACTCTGGGTCTGATATTCCTTTAATTTGTTCTCCAATCCTTGCAGATTTTCTAGGCACGCACCTAAGTACCCAATTCAACAACCGTCAAAATTTTGTGTGCAGAAAGAACCTGACTGCACAAGAATCTTATAGTTTTGTCAATGGCAATTGATAATTCCATTAATTCCCCGGTAATGGCGCAATAATTGATTCACGTCTAAGCAATCCGGTCAGTTAAGCCAGAGTCGATCCCACAGGGGATTAACCTACCAACTACAACTTTCACAACCCAAGAACACTTCTGAAGTAGCTTCCCAAACTTTGACCATATTTTTGTGAAGGTTTTCTAACAACTAACTTTTGCAAGATTTAAAGACTTGAATGAAAGAATTGAATGTTGGGTAAAGAATAAAGGGAAAGACTAAGGTATTGATTTTCCCTATTGATGGAATTCCTTCTATTTAAGCTCACACAAATTGTCAATATTATTCTATCAATCATGAATGCTATTTCTAGTGTAATTCTCTGCCGAGCAACTATAATAATTTACTAGTGCACTCTTCCGAGCTACCCTAGCTAGCTTTAATTTGAATAGTTCACTTTAGATTGCACCCAAGGTTTTGTTATTCCTAATCCCACCTTTACGCCTAAGATTATAGATTTCTCCAATAACTTAGGTGTGGTGTTGTTAAAAAATATACATAAATATGCACTCTTTTCCAAGCTATGCACACTAAATAGGCACATCTAATTGGGGATCCTACCAATTAACTACAACAAGAACGAAGTTGAACATATAGAAATCTAGCTAACCATTTGTAATCATATAAACTAGAAGTTCATCACTCAATATGTTCCATCAAAACCTTAGATAAAGAATTAGCTACTCATAATCAAAGAAACAAGATATATAATTGAATTCATAATGAAAGATTCAATGTAAAAGAAATAAAGATGTTGAGAGAGTTCTCTCTTACTAATTTACTTGCAAAAGTAGTGAATAATACAATACTTGCCTCTCTTGGGCGAAATCTATGCATATATTGAGGGTTTAGGTTACAAAAATTGAGATTTTACAAAGTTAGCTTTTAGAAATTTCGAAAGCGTCCGCAGTCCGTCCGCAGTCCGTCCGCGGTCGCGGATGGACCATGACTAGTCTGGTTCTCTAAAGTTTGAGAGGTTTTGCGAGCCTCTTTCTCCGCAGTTCGTCTGTGGTCGCGAATACACCGCAGATGAATAGTATCTCGAATTCTTTATCCTATTTTTAGTGCCAACTTCACTCTTTATCTACACTTGGCCTTTTTACCATCTTATGACTCCAAAATTGCTCTTTTAGTCTCCAATGGCTCATGTGTACCTATAACACACCAAAAAACACTAATAAAAGCATTTTTCATCATAAACAATATCAATTCAATGATAAAGCGTGATTATTTAGGGCATAATTACAGTCAAACTCACCTATTATCATCTTGCGACGTCCTAACACGTACTGTGGCTACGTCCTGCAACGTCCTGACACATCCTGACCCGTGCGATGTCATTGCCTTGCCATGTCTTATGACGTCCTCACACATCCTGAAACTTGCCATGGCCATGTCCTAACACGTCTTCTGGTCACGTCCTGTAATGTCCTAACACGTCCTGACCGGTGCCATGGCCATGCCTTGCTATGTCTTGACAAGTCCTCAAACATGTCGTGGCCATGTCCTGACATGTCCTAACCCGTGCCATGCCCACATACTATCATGCCTTGCAGGGTCCTAACACGTCATGTGGCTACGTCCTGCAATGTCCTGATACCTCCTGACTCATTCTATGGCCATGCTCTGCCATGTCCTGCAATGTCCTGACATATCCTGAAATATGCCATGGCCATGTCTTGATACTTCCTGACCCGTGCCATGCCCATGTCCTGCCATGTCCTGACACATCTTGTGGCTACATCTTGCAACATCCTGACCTGTGCCATGGCCATGCTTTGTCATGTCCTGCGACGTCCTAACACGTCTTGACACGTGCCATGGCAAAGTTCTAACACGTCCTAACCCGTGCCATGCCTACGTCCTTTCATGTCCTGACACGTCTTGTGGCCATATTGTGACGACCCGGCCCGTCGTCACGGGAATTACCACCCCGTTATGTTGAAATTGTATGTTTTATGCTTTTGATATCAGTGTTAAAGTCTATCGGGTGAGTTAGGAGTGAATTGGATTGAAAATGAGGCATATAGCCTTTTTGAAGGAAACTTGAATAAGGAAAAGTCAACCCGGAGTTGACTATTTGGTTAGAGGGCTCGGAACCGGATTCTGATGATTCGGTTAGTTCCGGAAGGTGATTTGTGACTTAGGGGAGCGATCGGAATTGAATTTGGAGGCCCGGTGTAGAAATAGGTTTGAATTGGCTAAGGTTGAATTTTGGCGAAATCCGAACGGTAGGTGAGATTTTGATTCGGGGGTCGGAATGGAATTCCGATAGTTGCAGTAGCTCCGTTAGGTGATTTTGGATGTGCCTGCAAAATTTCGGGTCATTCGGACGTCGTTTGGTCGGGTTTTTGATTGAATGTGTAATTTGGAATGTTTTAAGGAATTTAGGCTTGAATTCGATGCGAATTATGGGTTTTGATGTTGTTAGACGTGTTTTGAGGATTGGAGCAAGTTCGAATGAGGTATTAAGATGTGTTGGTATGTTTGGATGAGGTCCGGAGGGCCTCAGGGTGTTTTCGGATGGTTAAACGGGAGAAAATTGTGGAAAAATTGCAGGTTGGCATCCTGTTTCTGTTGTTTCCGCTCCTGCGGAATTTTGGACGCAGGAGCGTGTCCGCAGAAGCGGACGAGATGCGCAGGAGCGGCTGGTTACGCAGAAGCGGAAGCCATTCCGCTGAAGCGGGGTCGCTGGTGCGAGCCGGTGATCGCAGAAGCGGACGGGGAGAAATTGGGCATGGTCCGCAGAAGCGGACATTTTACCGTTTGGGCGAGACCGCAGAAGCGGTCCATGATGCGCAGAGGCGGATGTGTCCGCAGAAGCGGAAGCTTCTTCGCAGAAGCGGGTCCGCTTAAGCGGCCCTTTGTTCGCAGAAGCGGAAATGGCCGGCTAGGCCTGGAACCGCTGAAGCGACCCTTTGGTCGCGGATACGGGTGCATAGGAGCGGAAAATATTCCGCAGAAGCGAAAATCGCTGTAAGTAAGTGTATCCGAAGTTAGAAAAATTTCAGAACATTTCACACATTTTGGGTCTCGGCTTTAGAGGCGATTTGGGCGATTTTGAAGAGAAATTCAAGGGAAATCATCAGGGTAATCATCTATGGACTTAAACTATGATTAGTATTGGTAATATTATGCAATTATATCATGAAAATGGAGGAATTTGGGGTAATTTATGGAGGATTTAGCCCTAGGCTTGGACTTTAGAAAATCAAGGTTTTGAATGGGCAAATTGAGTCCGAATTTGGTAAAATTGATATGCTTAGACTCGTATTGAGATGAGGGTTCCGAATATGTGACTTTCGTGATTTTTCGACAAGCGTACCGAAAGTCGGGTTTTGACAACTTTGGGAATTTTGATGTAAATTGAGTTATATTGATTGGGTGTCGTCCCATTGGCCTAATTTGTTGTGTTTCTACTGTATTTGATCAGAGATTCTACACGTGCGGAGCTTGATTCTCGTGGCAAGGGCATTACGGAATAGTCGTCGCGCTATATTGAGGTGAGTAATAGATGTGGGTGATGACCAGCGGGTTCGAAACCCCGGTATACCACTTTGTGACGCTGTATAGCGGCGAGACACGCACACTCTTGAGAGTGCGGGGTCGATCATGATCTGGAGACTACATATTAGTCCGAACCTGTTGATATTGTATTATTGGCTATTCTAGAGCCGTCGAACCTCCTTCTCGGATGGTTGCATATATATATATTGTGATAATGGCCACTCTTGAGCCGAGGAACCCCCTTCTTGGGCGGTTGATTATACATGTGGGCCGTGAGCCAGTTATTGGATCCCGCGAGGATCGTTATCATGGTCTTATCATATAGACATGCTAGTTTACTACTAGTCCGCAGCTATTTTTGTTATTATGCTAATTCCAATCTCTGGAACTTGATATTACTGTTTTCCAACTGAAAAATGATAAAAGAGTTTTCAAAAACTACTTTTGAGCCTGCGAGGTTGTATCTGCATATTAGCTGACTAGTAGTGGATCGGGCTGCACGCCGCAGCGAGATATATGTTGGATCGGACTGCACGCCGCAAGAATATCTCTATGAGATGTGCTTGGGCTGTAGGAGCCCCTCCGGAGTCTGAACCCCCACGGTGAGCACGGGTACCCAAAATTGGAGTCGGGCTACACGCCGTAGCGGTCATATCATGCATTGCATTGCATTTAGCTACATCTGCTAGCTGTTATGCTATTTATTGGTAATTGTTGGAACAGGTACAGTGAAGATTGATTCTATGACAGGGTAGCTGATTATAGCTTTACATAGTGCTTTATTGCGGATTTCTTATCTGCGCTGTCTTACCCTTGTTTATTACCACTGAGTCTGGCAGTACTCATTTTACTCCCCGCACCTTGTGTGCAGATCCAGGTACCTCTCAACAGTGATCCAGTAGCTGTGCGAGGCGACGTTTGTGGATATTCGAGGTAGCTGCAGAGTCCGCAGGACCCGATATTCCTTCCTACTGTCTTTTGATTTTGTATCGACATTTCTTTCCGCACTTGGTATTTTGTAAACCTTTATACACTCATGTTCAGTAGAGGCTCATGACTCTTGACCCTTGGTCTATGGGAGTTGATGTATTATGGGACCTGGTTCCCCGTTTTCGTTACATGTATTGCTTTTATTTCGTCAATTAATTTGCTTAAATGGGTTAAAGAGAGCTTCTAGCTCCGTGGTTGATATGGATTGGTCAGGCTGGCTTAGCAATGTGCTGGGCGCCATCACGACCGGATTTGGGGTCGTGACATGTTGGTATCAGAGCCTAGGTTTACTAGGCCTCACGAGTCTTGAGCCGATTAGTAGAGTCTTGTGGATCGGTACGGGGACGCCTGTACTTATCCTCGGGAGGCTGCGAACCTTTAGGAAAAATTCACTTTTCTTGAACTCTGTCGTGCGATCTTGTTGTTCTGAGAACTGAACTTCTATATTCTATTCTCCCGCAGATGGTGAGAACGCGAGCATCGGGACGAGGTGGACGACCTCCATTGCCACCTGTTAGAGGCCGTGGGCGCGGTCGTGCTAGAGGTAGAGGTAGGGCGGCTGAGGCAGTGCCAGCTGACCCGCCTGTTGTACCAGTTCAGGAGCAGCCCCCAGTGGTTGAAGCTCCAGCAGTCCCAGTTCAGGGCCAGACTATATCTATTGCTATTCCTGGTCTTCAGGAGACTCTTGCTCAGATATTATCAGTGTGTTCCGGTTTGGCTAAGGTAGTTTCAGCTACCGCTACGGTAGCGACATCCCAGTCAGGGGGTGGTCGGCAGATCCCTACAGCTCGCACACCTGACCCGGTTGTTCAGGGACTTCAGACGCCAGAGGCGGTCCCCGCTCAGGTAGTTGCACCGGTTATTCCTCCAGCTGCACCAGCTCCAGCTCCAGAGCATATGGTTCAGGTTATGCCCGAGGATGAGCAGCGTCGTCTTGAGAGATTTGGTAGACTTCAGCCACCCCATTTCAGTGGCGTTGAGGGCGAGGATGCCCAGGGTTTCTTGGATAAGTGTCAGAAGATGCTGCGTACGGCTGGTATTCTTGAGTCCAGCGGAGTTTCATTTACTACATTTCAGTTCACTGGTCCCGCATTTGATTGGTGGGAGGAGTTTGAGAGGCGTAGGCCTGCAAGAGCAGCACCTCTCACATGGCAGCAGTTCTCTACTCTCTTTCTAGAGAAATATGTACCTCGGTCTCGTCGCGAGGAGCTACGTCGCCGGTTCGAGTGGTTGATTCAGGGCGACATGTCTGTGACTCAGTATGAGCTTAGATTCACTCAGGTTGGCTAGGCATGCCACATGGATGATCCCCACTGATAGGGAGAGGATCGGGAGGTTCATTGATGGCCTCAACTACTCTATCCGTATTCTTATGACCAGCGAGCGAGTTCTGTCATCATCGTTTGAGCAGGTTGCTGATATGGCACGCTCCATTGAGGCGGATCGTCGCCGAGAGAGAGGAGCGGGAGGCCAAGAGGCCTCGTGGTTCGGGCAGTTTCAGTGGTGCTCCATCTAGAGGGCATTCCCAGCAGAGCAGAGGTCGCTCATCTAGACCTTCTCATTCAGGCCGCCCAGAGCAGAGCGGAGGTTCTTATGGTCGTGGTCGACATGGGTTTCAGCAGGGTCAGTCATCACTTAGTGCCCTCCCAGCCCAGAGTGCAGCACCTACTTCTCCGGCACCAGGTGCATGTTATGAGTGTGGTGAGTTTGGCCACATGAGGAGACATTGCCCTCGACTACGTAGGGGCAGGACTCAGCAGAGGGATCAGCCCTCCTCTTCAGCACCATCTCAGTCTAGTAGAGGTGGAGGTCAGTCTTCTCGTGGACGCCCCAGGGGCGAGGAGAGATCTGGTGGAGGCCAAGCACGGTTCTATGCACTTCCTGACAGGCGTGATGCAGTTGCCTCCGATGCTGTGATTACAGGTATCATTTCTGTCTGTCACAGAGATGCCTCTGTTCTATTTGATCCGGGGTCCACATATTCTTACGTGTCCTCTTATTTTGCACATCACTTGGGTGCGACTCGTGGTAGTCTTGATTTACCTGTTCATGTATCCACCCCGTGGGTGATACGATTGTTGTGGATCATGTCTATAGATCCTGTGTTATATCTATTGGGGATGGTGGACCCAGGCAGATTTGTTATTGTTGGGGATGGTGGACTTTGATGTTATATTGGGTATGGACTGGTTGTCTCCGTATCATGCTATATTGGACTGTCATGCTAAGACAGTTACGTTGGCTATTCCTGGTATTTCTCAGATTGAGTGGCGGGGTTCGACTGATTTCGTCCCTAGCCGTGTCGTTTCATTCTTAAAGGCTCAGAAAATGGTTGAAAAGGGGTGTTTGTCGTACTTAGCAATTGTGAGAGACATGGGAGCTGAGTCTCCTAGCATTAATTATATACCTGTTGTGAGGGACTTTCCAGATGTATTCCCCTTAGACCTGTCGGGCATGCCGCCGTAGAGGGATATTGATTTTGGCATTGACTTGGTGTCGGGCACTCAGCCCATATCCATTCCTCCTTATCGGATGGCACCAGCTGAGTTGAAAGAACTAAAAGAGCAGCTTCAAGAACTTCTGGATAAGGGTTTCATCCGCCCTAGTGTGTCTCCGTGGGGTGCGCCGGTATTGTTTGTTAAAAAGAAAGATGGTTCCATGCGAATGTGTATTGATTATAGGCAATTGAACAAAGTGACAGTGAAGAACAAGTACCCTCTACCGCGCATAGATGATTTGTTTGATCGGTTACAGGGTGCGAGGGTGTTTTCTAAGATCGATCTTCGTTCAGGCTATCATCAGCTGAAGATCAGGGACTCGGATATTATGAAGACTGCATTCAGGACCCGATATGGTCATTATGAGTTCCTTGTGATGTCGTTTGGGCTGACCAACGCCCCAGCAGCATTTATACATCTGATGAACAGTGTGTTCAGGCCTTATTTGGATTCATTTGTGATTGTGTCCATTGATGACATTCTAGTCTACTCTCGTAGTCAGGAGGAGCATGCTCAGCATTTGAGTATTGTGTTGCAGAGATTGAGAGAGGAGAAGCTTTATGCTAAATTCTCCAAGTGCGAGTTTTGGCTCGAGTCCGTAGCATTTTTGGGACATGTGGTGTCTCGTGATGGTATTCAGATTGATCAGAAAAAGATAGAGGCGGTGCAGAGTTGGCCTAGACCGTCCTCAGCTACAGCGATCAGGGGTTTTCTTGGCTTGGCGGGGTATTATCGCCGGTTCGTTCGGGGATTTTCATCCATTGCTTCTTCATTGACTAAATTGACCCAGAAGGGTGCACCATTCGTGTGGTCGGATGAGTGCGAGGAGAGCTTTCAGAAGCTCAAGACAGCTTTGACCACAGCTCCAGTGTTAGTATTGCCATCAGCTTCAGGTTCATATACCGTTTATTGTGATGCCTCGAGAGTGGGGATAGGTTGTGTGTTGATGCAGGAAGGAAAGGTAATTGCTTATGCTTCTCGGCAATTGAAGCCGCATGAGAAGAACTATCCTGTTCATGACTTGGAGCTAGCCGCCATTGTTCATGCCTTGAAGATTTGGAGGCACTATTTGTACGGTGTGTCTTGTGAGGTGTATACCGACCATCGTAGTCTCCGGCACTTGTTCAAACAGAAAGACCTTAATTTGAGACAGCGGAGATGGCTGGAGTTGCTGAAGGATTATGACATTACTATATTATATCATCCGGGGAAGGCCAATGTGGTGGCCGATGCTTTGAGCCGGAAGGCGGTCAGTATGGGGAGCTTGGCATATATTCCAGCTGAGGAGAGGCCATTTGCTTATGATGTTCAGGTGCTAGCTAATCGGCTAGTGAGGTTAGATATTTCGGAGCCTAGCGGGGTATTGGCTTGTGTTGTATCTCGGTCATCTCTATATGATCGTATTCGTGAGCGCCAGCATGATGATCCACATTTGGCTGTCCTTAGGGACAGGGTTCAGCATGATGATGCTAGAGATGTCACCATTGATAGTGACGGCGTATTGAGGATGCAGGGCCGGATATGTGTGCCCAATGTTGATGGCCTTCGTGAGTTGATTCCGGAGGAGGCCCATAGCTCGCGGTATTCTATCCATCCAGGAGCCGCGAAGATGTATCAAGATTTGAAACAGCACTATTGGTGGAGAAAGATGAAAATGGACATTGTCGGACATGTAGCACGGTGCCTCAACTGTCAGCAGGTTAAGTACGAGCATCAGAGGCCCGGTGGCGTATTTCAGCGCATTGTTATTCCTGAGTGGAAATGGGAGAGGATCACTATGGACTTTGTTACTGGACTCCCTCGGACGGCGAGGAAGTTTGATTCTGTATGGGTGATTGTGGATAGACTAACCAAGTCAGCTCACTTCATTCCAGTTAGTACTACCTACTCATCGGAGCGATTGGCAGCGATCTTTATTCGAGAGATTGTTCGGTTGCATGGAGTCCCAGTGTCTATCATATCCGACAGGGGTACTCAGTTCACTTCTCAGTTTTGGAGAGCATTTCAGCGAGAGATGGGTACACGGGTTGAGTTGAGTACAGCATTTCACCCCCAGACAGACGGGCAGTCTGAGCGTACTATTCAGATCTTGGAGGATATGTTGAGAGCTTGTGTGATTGATTTTGGTGGTTCGTGGGATGAGTTCCTACCACTTGCAGAGTTTGCCTACAACAACAGTTATCAGTCGAGTATTCAGATGGCCCCGTATGAGGCATTGTATGGCAGGCGGTGTAGATCCCCCGTGGGATGGTTTGAGTCTGGTGAGGTTAGATTGATAGGGACCGAGTTAGTCCAGGATGCTTTAGATAGAACAAAGTTGATCCAGGAGAGGCTTCGTACAGCACAGTCTCGTCAGAAGAGTTATGCGGACCGTAGAGTTCGAGAGTTGTCTTTCATGGTTGGTGACAGAGTATTGTTGAAGATTTCACCTATGAAGGGTGTCATGAGGTTTGGGAAGAAAGGAAAGTTGAGTCCCGGGTACATTGGTCCTTTTGAGATACTTAGGAGAGTTGGAGAGGTGGCATATGAGTTGGCCTTGCCGCCCAGCTTATCCAGCGTTCATCCAGTATTCCATGTGTCTATGCTCCGGAAGTACATTGGAGATCCGTCTCATGTATTAGATTTCAGCACCATTCGGCTTGATGGTGATCTATCCTATGATGTGGAGCCTATTGCTATTTTGGGTCGTCAGGTAAGAAAATTGAGGTCCAAGGAGATTGCATCGGTTAAGGTTCAGTGGAGAGGTCGACCCGTGGAGGAGGCCACTTGGGAGATCGAGCGGGAGATGCGGAGCAGATATCCTCACTTGTTTGAGACTTCAGGTATGTTTCTTGACCCGCTCGAGGACGAGCATTTGCTTAAGAGGGGAGAATGTGACGACCCGGCCCGTCGTCACGGGAATTACCACCCCGTTATGTTGAAATTGTATGTTTTATGCTTTTATATCAGTGTTAAAGTCTATCGGGTGAGTTAGGAGTGAATTGGATTGAAAATGAGGCATATAGCCTTTTTGAAGGAAACTTGAATAAGGAAAATCAACCCGGAGTTAACTATTTGGTTAGAGGGCTCGGAACCGGATTCTGATGATTCGGTTAGTTCCGGAAGGTGATTTGTGACTTAGGGGAGCGATCGGAATTGAATTTGGAGGCCCGATGTAGAAATAGGTTTGAATTGGCTAAGGTTGAATTTTGGCGAAATCCGAACGGTAGGTGAGATTTTGATTCGGGGGTCGGAATGGAATTCCGATAGTTGCAGCAGTAGCTCCGTTAGGTGATTTTGGATGTGCCTGCAAAATTTCGGGTCATTCGGACGTCGTTTGGTCGGGTTTTTGATTGAATGTGTAATTTGGAATGTTTTAAGGAATTTAGGCTTGAATTCGATGCGAATTATGGGTTTTGATGTTGTTAGACGTGTTTTGAGGATTGGAGCAAGTTCGAATGAGGTATTAAGATGTGTTGGTATGTTTGGATGAGGTCCCGGGGCCTCGGGGTGTTTTCGGATGGTTAAACGGGAGAAAATTGTGGAAATTTCAGGTTGAGAGTTCTGGTTCTGTCATTTTCGCTCCTGCGGAATTGTGGTCGCAGGAGCGAGTCCGCAGAAGCGGATATTGGTGCGCAGGAGCGGGTGTTTCGCAGAAGCGGACGCCTTTCCGCTGAAGCGGGGTCGCTGGTGCGACCCAATGATCGCAGAAGCGGACGAGGGCAATTGGGGCATGGTCCGCGGAAGCGGACGTTTCTCCGCTTGGGCGATACCGCAGAAGCGGTCAAGGACGCGCAGAGGCGGATTTTTCCGCAGAAGCGGAAGCTTCTTCGCAGAAGCGGGACCGCTTAAGCGGCCCTTGGCTCGCAGAAGCGGAAATGGCCGGCTAGGCCTGGAACCGCTGAAGCGACCCTTTGGTCGCGGATACGGGTGCATAGGAGCGGAAAATATTCCGCAGAAGCGAAAATCGCTGTAAGTAAGTGTATCCGAAGTTAGAAAAATTTCAGAACATTTCACACATTTTGGGTCTCGGCTTTAGAGGCGATTTGGGCGATTTTGAAGAGAAATTCAAGGGAAATCATCAGGGTAATCATCTATGGACTTAAACTATGATTAGTATTGGTAATATTATGCAATTATATCATGAAAATGGAGGAATTTGGGGTAATTTATGGAGGATTTAGCCCTAGGCTTGGACTTTAGAAAATCAAGGTTTTGAATGGGCAAATTGAGTCCGAATTTGGTAAAATTGATATGCTTAGACTCGTATTGAGATGAGGGTTCCGAATATGTGACTTTCGTGATTTTTCGACAAGCGTACCGAAAGTCGGGTTTTGACAACTTTGGGAATTTTGATGTAAATTGAGTTATATTGATTGGGTGTCGTCCCATTGGCCTAATTTGTTGTGTTTCTACTGTATTTGATCAGGATTCTACACGTGCGGAGCTTGATTCTCGTGGCAAGGGCATTACGGAATAGTCGTCGCGCTATATTGAGGTGAGTAATAGATGTGGGTGATGACCAGCGGGTTCGAAACCCCGGTATACCACTTTGTGACGCTGTATAGCGGCGAGACACGCACACTCTTGAGAGTGCGGGGTCGATCATGAACTGGAGACTACATATTAGTCCAACCTGTTGATACTGTATTATTGACTATATATTAGTCCGACCACTATATATTAGTCCGACCTGTTGATACTGTATTATTGGCTATTCTCGAGCCGTTGAACCCCCTTCTTGGGCGGTTGAGTATACTTGTGGGCCGTGAGCCAGTTATTGGATCCCGCGAGGATCGTTATCATTGTCTTATCATATAGACATGCTAGTTTACTACTAGTCCGCAGTTATTTCTGTTATTATGCTAATTCCAATCTCTGGAACTTGATATTACTGTTTTCCAACTGAAAAATGATAAAAGAGTTTTCAAAAACTACTTTTGAGCCTGCGAGGCTGTATCTGCATATTAGCCGACTAGTAGTGGATCGGGCTGCACGCCGCAGCGAGATATATGTTGGATCGGACTGCACGCCGCAGAGAATATCTCTATGAGATGTGCTTGGGCTGTAGGAGCCCCTCCGGAGTCTGAACCCCCACGGTGAGCACGGGTACCCAAAATTGGAGTCGGGCTACACGCCGTAGCGGTCATATCATGCATTGCATTGCATTTAGCTACATCTGCTAGCTGTTATGCTATTTATTGGTAATTGTTGGAACAGGTACAGTGAAGATTGATTCTATGACAGGGTAGCTGATTATAGTTTTACATAGTGCTTTATTGCGGATTTCTTATCTGCGCTGTCTTACCCTTGTTTATTACCACTGAGTCTGGCAGTACTCATTTTACTCCCCGCACCTTGTGTGCAGATCCAGGTACCTCTCAGCAGTGATCCAGTAGCTGTGCGAGGCGACGTTTGTGGATATTCGAGGTAGCTGCAGGAGTCCGCAGGACCCGATATTCCTTCCTACTGTCTTTTGATTTTGTATCGACATTTCTTTCCGCACTTGGTATTTTGTAAACCTTTATACACTCATGTTCAGTAGAGGCTCATGACTCTTTACCCTTGGTCTATGGGAGTTGATGTATTATGGGACCTGGTTCCCCGTTTTCGTTACATGTATTGCTTTTATTTCGTCAATTAATTTGCTTAAATGGGTTAAAGAGAGCTTCTAGCTCCGTGGTTGATATGGATTGGTCAGGCTGGCTTAGCAATGTGCTGGGCGCCATCACGACCGGATTTGGGGTCGTGACACATGTCCTACGACATCCTGACATCTCCTTACTTGTGCCATAGTCATGCCCTGCGATGTCCTGACACGTCCTAAAATGTGCCATGGCAGTGTACCGACACGTCCTGACTCGTTCCATGCCCATATCCTACCATGTCCTACCATATCCTGACACGTCCTAAAACTTTCCATGGCCATGTCCTGACACATCTTAACTGTGTCGTGCCCACATCCTGCCATGTCCTGTGACTACATTATGTGACATTCTTACACATCGAGACCCGTGCCATATCCTACAATGTCCTCCGACATTCTGACACGTCCTGAAACGTGCCATGGCCATGTCCTAACACGTCCTGCCCTGTGCCATGCCCACATCTTGCCATGTCCTAACACGTCATGTGGCCATGTCTTGGATCATCGTGACATGTCCTGAACCGTGCCATGGACACGCCCTACCATTTCTTGTGACATCCTGACACGTCCTGGAACATGAAATGGCCATATCCTGACACGTTCTGACTCGTGCCATGCCCACATCCTGCCATATCACGCAACGTCCTGACACATAATGTGGCCACGTCCTACAACATCCTCACACGTCCTGACCCGTGCAATTTCCACATCCTGGCATGTCCTGTAACGTCCTGACACGTCTTGAAATGTGCCATGGCCATGTTTTGATATGGCCTGACCCGTGACATGCCCATGTCCTGCCATGTCCTGCGACATTCTACCATGTCTTATGGCCATGTCCTACGACATCCTAACACGTCCTGACCCGTGCCTTGGCCATGTCTTAACATGTCTTAACCCGTGCCATGCCTACGTCGTGCCATATCCTGCAAAATCCTAACAAGTCCTATAGCCAAGTCTTGCGACGTCTTGGCACGTCCTGACCCGTGCTATGGCCACGCCCTGCAATGTCCTGCTACATCCTGACACGTGTCGTGGCCATGTGCTGACACGTCCTCACCCGTGCCATGCCTTTGTCCTGCCATATCCTATGACATCCTAACACATCATATGGCCACGTCCTGTGACATCCTGAACCGTGCCAAGGACATGCCCTGCCATGTCTGGTAACATCCTGACACGTCCTGAAATTTGCCATGGCTATATCCCGACATGTGCTATGCCCACATCCTACGATGTCCTAACACATCCTATGGCCACGTCCTACAACGTCCTGACACATCATGACCTGTGCCATCACCGCGCCCTGCCATGTCCTGCAATGTCCTGATAAGTCCTGAAATGTGCCATTGCCATGTTTTTACATGTCCTTACCTATGCCATTCCCACATCCTACCATGTCTTACGACGTCCTGATACGTACTGTGGCCACATCCTGTAAAGTCCTGACATGTCCTGACCTATGCAATGGTCACGCTATGCCATGTCCTGTGACATTCTGACACTTCTTGAACTGTGCCATGGCCATGTCCTAATTCGTCCTGACCTGTGCCATGCCCACGTCCTACCGTGTCTTGACATGTCTTGTGGCTACGTCCTGCAACGTCTTAACACGTCCTAACCTGTGCCATGGCCATGCCCTGTTATGTCTTGCGATGTCCTGACAAGTCCTCAAATGTGCCATGGACATACTCTGACACGTCCTGACCCATGCCATGCCCACGCGCTGCCATATGTTGCGGCATCCTGACATGTCTTGTGGCCACGTCCTTCATTTTCCTAACACCTCTTGACTCGTGCCATTACGATGCCCTGCCATGTCCTGCAACGTCCTGACACGTCCTGAAATGTGCCATGGCCATGTCTTGACACGTCCTGACACATCCAGACTCATGCCATGCCCACATCCTGCCTTGTCCTGACACGTCCTGTGGCTACGTCATGCAACTTCCTGACCTGTGCCATGGCCATGTCCTCCAACGTCCTAACACTTCCTTACATGTTCCATGGCCAAGTTCTAACACGTCCTTACCTGTTCCATGCCTACGTCCTGCCATGTCTTGACACGTCCTGCGGCCACATCCTATGACATCTTGACATGTAATTAGTTGTGCCATTACCAATCCTTGCCATGTCCTACGATGTCCTGACACGTCCCGACACATGCCATGGCCATGTCCTGACACATCCTGACCCAAACTATGCCCACGTCCTACCATGTCCTGACACGTCTTGTGGACATGCCCTATGACGTCCTAACATGTCCTGAAACATCTTGACCCGTTCCATGTCCACGCCCTGCCAGGTCCTGCAACGTCCTAACACGTATTGACACGTGCCATGGAACTATCATATGACATCCTAACACATCCTGATACATGCCATAGTCATGTTATGATATGTCCTAACTTGTGCAATGCCACGTCTTGCCATGTCCTATGACGTGCGACGTCCTGACATGCCCTGACCCGTGCCATACCCACAGCTTGTGACATATTGACATGTCTTGTGGCTACGTCCTTCCACGTCCTGACATGTCATGACCCGTGCCATGGACATGCCCTACCATGTCCTACAATGTCCTAACACGTCATATGGCGTACAGAAATTCATGGCTATGTTCTCACACGTCCTAACCCGTGCCGTGCTCACATTTTTCCATCTCCTACAACATCCTGACATGTCCCGTGGCCATGTCCAATGACGTCCTAACCCATGCCATTGCTATGCCCTCCCATGATATGCAGCGTCAAAACACATCTTGACACGTGCAATGGCCACGTCCTGACATATCCTGACCCGTGCCATGCCCATGTTCTGCGATGTCCTGACACGTGCCATTGCCATGTCGTGACACATCCTGAGCCATGCCATGCCCAAGTCCTACCATTTTCTAACATGTCCTGATATGTCCTGACCCATGGCATGGCCATGCCCTGGCATGTCCTGTGACGTCCTGACATGTCTGAAATGTGCCAATGTCCTGACATGTCTTGATCGATAACATGCCCATATTTTTCCATGTCCTGCGACGGCCTGACGCATCATGTGGACAAGTTCTATGATATCCAGACACATCCTGACTCGTGCTATGGCTATGTCTTGACATGTACCCGTGACATGCCCGTGTCTTGCCATGTCCTGCGACATCCTGACACGTCCTGACACGTTTCATGGCCATGTCTTGACCTGTCCTGACCCGTGCAATGCCCTTGTCCTAACATGTCCTGCGACATCCTGACACATCCTGTGGCCGTGTCCTGTGATGTCCTGACCCGTGCCATGGCCAAACCCTACCATGTCCTGCGACTTCCTTACACGTCCTAAAATGTGCCATGGCCATGTCTAGACACGTCCTGACCCGTGCCATGCCCATGTCCTGCCATGTCCTGACACGTCCTATGGCCACATCATGTGAAGTCCTGGCATATCCTGACTTATGCCATGGCCAAGCCCTGCCATGTCCTAAGACATCTTTACATGTCTTGAAATGTTCCAAGGCCATGTCCTTACACGTCCAAACCCAGCCATGCCTACGTTCGTCCATGTCCTGCAATGTCCTGACACGTCATGTGGCCACGTCCTGCAGTGTCCTAATATATCCTGACCCGTGCCATGGCCATGCCTTGCCATGTCCTGTGACGTCCTAACACATCCTAAAACTTACCACGGCCATGTGCTGACACATCCTAACCCGTTCCATGCCCATATCCTTCCATGTCCTGACACGTCTTATGGCCACGTCCTACAATATCCTGACACATCCTGACTCGTGCCATGGCCATACCCTGCCATGTATTGCGATGTCCTGACACGTACCCTAGCCATATGCTGAAACATCCTGAAGTGTGCCATGGCCATGTCCTGATACGACCTAACCCATGCCATGCCCATGTCCATCCATGTCCTGACACGTCAAGTGGCCATGTCCTACGGCGTCTTGACACGTCCTGACTCGTGCCATGGCCACGCCCTGCCATGTCCTACGAAGTCCCGCCAATTCCATTCCCACATCATGCCATGTCCTGTGACATCTTTACATGCCCTGTGTCCATGTCCTACGATGTCCTGACCCATGCCATGTCGATGCCCTACCATGTCCTGCAACGTCCTGACCCATTCCATTCCCACGTCCTGCCATGTCCTACGACATCCTTACATGCCCTGTGGACACTTCCTACGACGTCTTGACACGTCTTGACCTATGCCATGTCAATGCCCTGCCATGTCATGTAACGTCCAAACACATCCTAACACATGCCTTGGCCATGTAATGACACGTCCTGACCTGTGCCATGCCCATGTCATGCCATATCCCGACAGGTCCTATTGCCACGTCCTGTGACGTCCTTACACGTCCTTTCCCGTGCCATAGCCATGCCCTACCATGTCTTGTGACATCCTGACATGTACTTACACATGCCATGGCCATGTCTTGACATGTCCTAACTCCTTCCATGCTTACGTCTAGCCATGTCCTAACAGGTCCAGTGGCCACGTACTACGACGTCCTGCGATGTCCTTACACGTTCTGAACCATCCATGGCCACACCCTACTATGTCCTGTGACATCCTAACACCTACTTTGGTTATGTCCTACGACGTCCTAGCACATCTTGAGATGAGCCATGACCATGTCGTGACACATTCTAACCCGTGCCATGCCCACATCATACCATGTCCTATGACATTGTCACATGTGCCATGGATATGTCCTTTGACATCCTGACCCGTCCTGACCCATGCCATACCCACGACCTACAACGTCTTTACACGTTCTATGGCCATGTCCTGACCCATGCCATGTCCACACCCTGCCATGTCCTGCCATCTCCTGACACGTCATGTGGCATCCTGAAGAGTCCATAGCCATGTCCTAACATGTCCTATAATGTCCTAACCACTGCCATAGCAATGCCCTGCCATGTATTGTGACGTCCTGACACGTCTTCATATCTGCCATGGCCATGTCCTGACATGTCATGACTCGTGCCATGCCCATGTCTTGCCATGTCCTGTGATGTCCTGACTTGATCTTACATGTGCCATGGCCATGTATTGACATGTCCTGACCCATGCCATGCCTAAATCCTCACATGTCCTGACACGTCCTGTGGCCACATCCTACGACGTCCAGACACGTCCTTACCCGTGGCATGGCCACGCCATGGTATATCCTCCGATGTCCTAACTTGTCTTGAAACATGCCATGGCCATGTCCTAACACATCCTGACCTGTGACATGCCCACATCTTTCCATGTCCTATGACGTCCTCACACGTCCTATGGCCATGTACTACGGCGTCTCGACACGTCCTGACCTATGCTATGGCCATGTCTTGACACGTCCTGACTTGTGCAATGGCCATATCCTGCCACGTCCTGCAACATCCGGACACATCCTGTAGCACGTCATGTGATGTTCTGACACATCCTGTCCCGTGCCATGGCTACACCCTGCCATGTCATGCGACGTCCTAACACGTCCTGACACGTGGCATGGCCATGTCCTAACACCTTGTGACATGTGCCATACCTTTGTCCTGCCATGTCCTACGACGTACTTACACATCCTGTGGCTACGTCCTATGACATCCTAACCCGTACCATGGCATGACCTGCCATGTCCTGTGACATCCTGACACGTCACAAAATGTGCCATGGCCATGTCCTGACACGTCCTGACCCGTGCAACGCCCAAATCCTTTCATGACCTGGCCACATCCTGCAACATTGATACACTCAAAATACACTTTTACAGTTAGTGTAAGGCGGTCGGTGTCAAATATAATAACCCAACTAGGTTGGGGTCGAATCCCACAGGGAATAGGCGTGAATTGATTACTTGAATTAGTGTGTTTCCCAACTAAAATCTTGAATCTATTCCGTTAGAAGTAACATAGAAATGGTGTAAGAGTGATAGTATGAGTTAAGGTTGATTTAGAATATATAACTAGTGAAAATGCTTAATGTAATAATTTAGAGAATCGATTAGACCAAGGTTGTGTTCCCATAAATGTAGTGTAATGCCATCGGTATTAATATGATATATTACTAATGGTTGATTCTTGATATGCAATTGATTTCCAAGCAACTACCCAATATTTCCCAATACTTGAGTAGTATTTCCTCTCTTACTTTTTCCCAAAAGTCTAAGAGTCACAAGGTGTAACAATCAATAAATGCCAAATAAAACCCACTTATCCCTAAGCGATTCTATTAAATGAAGTGTAAGGCCTCGAGTTTTTGTTCTTTACTTCTTCCAAAATCTAACCCACTTTCCCAAGCAAGGTAGGACTTTAATGGCTTTAATTAGTGTTTGCAACCACCAATAATAAATGAAGAATGACAAGTGAAGGAATATCAACCAACCATTATGCATATATTCAATGTTAAACACCCATTTACATAACACCCATGTAGGGTTCACAACCTTAGTATTTAAGCTTAGCCACACATGATAAAATATAAAACACAAGGTGTAATAAATGTCATAAATGCTTACAAAGTAAAAGATTCTTCAACCAAAAGCTTCCAAAAAGATGAGTAATAAAGTCTTGGAGTGTAGTATAAAGTCTGCACAAGATGCCCTTACACAAAATTCTAAAAAGCTATTTATAGAGGGTCCAAGATCTGACAAAAACGGACAAGTTTGCCCTTCCAGGTCACGTATGCGACCGCAGATTTGTCGCATAACAGGTCTGCGGTCCGCAATCTTGAGAGGCGGCGTCGCGGATAGGAACCCTAGCCGTTCATGTGTTGATCGCATCACCATTCTGCGGTCCGCATGTTGATTATGCGACAACAGAAAGCACCGCAGACTTGCCTCCTAGGTTTCCTCTGTGTTCATTATGCGGCAGAAGTGCGGACCACATATTGAATGTGCGATCGCAAAAGATATCGCATTCTTGCCGTGCATTTTAGCTCCATTCACTATTTAGTTCTGCGATTTGGTTGCTTAATTTGCGGTCCGCACATCCAGTCTGCGAATGCATATTGGACCGCAGGTTTGCTCTTTTGCCCAACTTATCCTCTTTCTTATCTTTTTGCGTCTATTTTTGAGTACTTGGTCTTTTCTTCCTCTTTATCTATAAAACCACAAAAATCACATAAGTATGGACTACATTTTGCAGTGAAACAAGCTAATATAAGAGCAATTAGTATGTAAATGTGCAGAATCTCTCCGTCACATCAAACATCCTGGCACATCTTGACCCATGCCATGGCCATACCTTGCCATGTCCTACGACATAATGACACATCCTAAAATGTGCCACTACCATATCCTAATATGTCTTGACCCATGCCATGCCCACGTTCTAGGATGTCCTATGACGTCTTGACACTTCTTGTGGCCATGTCCTGTAATGTCCTAACACATCGTTACCCCTGCCATGGCCACGCCCTGTCATGTCCTGCGATGTTCTGACACATCCTGAAATATGCTATGGCTATGTCCTGACACATCCTGACCCGTGCCATGCCCATATCTTGCCATGTCCAAATACATTATGTGGCTCCATCCTGCAACATCTTGACATGTCCTACCCATGCCATAGCCACGCCTTGCTATGTCCTGCAATGTCCTGACATATTCCATGGCCATGTGCTAACATATCATGACCCGTGCCATGCCCACATCCTGCCATGTCCAGACATGTCCTGTGGCCACGTCCTAACACATTCTGGCTCGTGCCATGACCACGTCCTGCCATCTCCTACGATGCCCTGACATGTCCAATAGCCACATCCTATGACGTCCTAACATGTCCTGACCTGTGCCGTGGCTTCGCCAAGCCCTGCCATGTCCTGCAATGTCCTGATACGTAATTACACGTGACATGGCCATGTCCTAATCATCCTGACTCGTGCCATGCCCTTATCCTACCATGTCATGTATCGTCCAAACACATCTTGTAGCCATGTCCTACGATGTACTGACCCTTGCCATGGCCATGCCCTACTATGTCTTGCGACATCCTGATATGTCCTGAAATTTGCCATGGCCATGTCCTGACCTGCGCCATGCCCGCGTCTTGCCATGTCCTGACACGTCCTGTGGCCACGTCCTGTGATGTCTTGACATGTCCTGACATGTGCCATGGCCATGCCCTGCCATCTCCTACAACGTCTTGACATGGTTGGAAATGTTCTGTGGCCTATGCCATGCCCATATCCTACCATGTCATATGACATCCTGACCCGTCCTGTGGCCACATCCTGCAACATCCTGACACGTCCTGACCTTTGCTATGGTCATGCCCTGGCATGTCCTACAATGTCCTGACACGTCCTGAAACGTGCCATAGCCATGTCCTGATACATCCGGACCCGTGACATGCTCACATCATGCCATGTCCTGCGACATCCTGACACGTCTTATGGCCACGTCTTAAGACGTATTGACACGTTTTGAACTGTGCCATGCCTACGTCCTGCCATGTCCTACGACGTCCTGACATATCCTGTAGCCACGTCCTGTGATGTCCTAACATGTCTTGACCCGTGCCATGGCCATGCCCTGCCATATCTTGCAACATCCAGACACGGCCTGACATGTGCCATGCCCATGTCCTGACACGCCCTGAACCCTTGTCTAGCCATGTCTTGCGTTATCCTGACACATCCTATGGCCACTTCCTGCGACGTCCTTACCTATTCCATGAACATGCCCTTACATGCCTCGTGACATCCTAACACATTCTAAAACATGCCATGGCCATGCCCTAACATGTCCTGACTAATGTCATGCACACGTCCTGCCATGTCCTGACACATCCTGTGGTTATGTCCTGCGATGTCCTGACATGTCCTGATCTGTGCCATGGTCATGTCTTGATACGTCCTGACCCATGCCAAGCCCATGTCCTGCAATGTCTTGCAACATCGTAACACATCCTGACACATGCCATGACCATGTCCTACCATATTCTGCGACGTCCTAACACATCTTATGGCCACGTCCTGCTACATCCTAACCCATGCCATAGGCAAACCCTTCCATGTCCTGTGACATCCTGATATGTCCTAAAACGTTTCATGGCCATGTCCTGACATGTCCTGACCTGTTCTATGCCCACATTCTGCCATGTCCTGACACGTCTTGTGGCCACATCCTGCAACATCCTAACATGTCATGATGCATGCAATGGCTACACCATACCATGTCCTGCAATGTCCTGCGATATCCAGACACGTCTTGAAATATGCCACAGCCATGTCCTAACACGTCCTAACCCATGTCATGCCCACGTCCTACCATGTCCTGTGACGTCCTGACACATCTTGTTGCCACGTCCTGCAACGTTGTGACACGTCCTGACCCATGCCATGGCCATGTCTGGAAACGTCCTGAACCATACTATGCCTACATCCTACTATAACCTGCGATGTTCTGACACATGCTATAGCCACATCTTGCGACGTCCTAACACGTCCTGACCCATACCATGGCCATGCCCAGTCATGTCCTGCGACGTCCTGACACATGCCATGGACAAGTCCTGACACGTCCTGACCCATGACATGCCTTTATCCTGCCATGTCCTACGACATCTTGTGGCCATATCACGTGACATTGTGACCCGTGCCATAGCCATGCCCTGCCATGTCCTATGACATCCTGACACATCCTAAAACATGCCATGGCCATGTCCTGACACGTACTGATCAATGCCAAGCCCACGTCCTGCCATGTCCTTACAGGTCCTGTGGCCGCGTACTTCGATGTCCTAACACGTCTTGACCCATGCCATGGCCACTCCCTACCATGTCCTGTAGTGTCTTGACACGTCCTGAAATGTGCCATGGCCATGTCCTCACTGCCACACCTCCCCTTTTACTACCCTTTTCCGAATAATAAGGTATACCCCGTTAATTACTAATACACCCCGGGATAGGATATAATAATAACAACATGAAAGGCGTTTTTCCATTTTAAGGACAATCGGAATAAGATTTATTTAGATTTCAGAGTCGCCTTTTGGGAAGATAATGATGTCCCAAGTCACCTGTTTAATCCTGAATCTGAGGAAATTTACTCTATTTTAACAGTCTGCGAAACTAGAAATTTGGATAAGGAATTTTGTTAACCCGGGAGAAGGTGTTAGGCACTCCAGAATTCCGTGGTTTTAGCACGGTCGCTCAACTGTCATTTTTTGACTTTTTTGATTTCATTATATTCTTTTACAAAATGTGAATGTCCCATTTTGATATTTTTAACGACTTGCGACGTTGTGAAAATGCATTTCGAGTCACACAGCGACAAGTACGCCTGTGACTTTAATACGTTACAGCTTCGCCGGGATTTTATTTGAGTCACATAAATGTGAACTCGTATTTAGGAATGTATTAAACTGTGTTTTACTAGGTGAGTTAGATCCATGTGTTAACCTGTTTTCGACCTAAGACTAATGATAATTGTATTTAAGTATGTACTACTACTACTACACTATCTACTTATTTTCATTTCGACTGCATTCAAGTGTTAATTATTACAAACATCCTAATGAACTACAGACAATCTAAGGCATGATAATTATAAAACTAAAAGCAAACAGCAGCAGAATTCATCTTAATGCTCATGACACTTTCATTTCTTCAATCAACTTGTAATAACCTGATTCACCAAAATAATCTTATGAGTCTAGGTCGGATGAAGAATAGTCAGCAATAGCAGCAATAGAGCAGTAGAAGAGTAGCAGACAAAGCAGCAAGTATAGCAGCAAAATGGAATTCCAAAGTCCAGCAGTTCAGCAATCAACAGATGGGATTGAAGAGCTCAAATAGAATCCAGCAAAATTGAAAAAGCAATAAACTCCAATAAAACTCCAGATTAATTCCCAAATAAATTCAGCTAGAATTTCAGTATCTAAAGCTTAGAATCACTTTTTCTTAATTTCAAAATCTGAACCTCAGAGATTAACACAAAATCCAGCCTTTTATTTTTGTAACCCACCACTAGCAACCCTTTTTCAGGCTCAATTGAAGCCTATTTATAGACTGTATGGGGTGAAATTTGATGGGGAAATTCAAATAACTTATTTCTAATCACCTCCCCTTTACTTTTTCTATTTTTACAGTTTATTACCCTGAATTGGGTGTCGAAATATCTTCCAGCCCTTGCTGGAAGGTTCTAGGTAGTTCTTCTATGTTCTATTAGGGATGTTTTACTTAGCTACCCTCACTTGCTAAGTGTAATTTCAATTCTGCCTTTTTATTATACCAATCTTACCCTTTATTTTATGATTAATTACAAGAATAATAGTTAGTAAAGTCTTTTATATCCCTATAGGCTCTATTAAATCTTCATTTATGACATTTATTGTTCCTATTATACCCTTATTATTTCCCTTTTATTTACCCGACCTACTAAGGTCTGGGCAGACTAGGTGTAATAGCTATTTAACTAATAACCAATGTCTTATAACTATTTAAAACTTAACCAAATTCAGACCCCAAACCCCTTTTAATTTTAGCCATTTTTAACAGACCTCACTCTTATTTAAAATTTAACCCCTTTATTAACTAATCAGAGATAAGTTGCATAACTAACCAACTAACAGCACAACGAATTCTTAACATTTCAGGAATAGTCACTTTAACAAACAATTCTAATCATTTCAAAATAGCCAGACTTACTTTAACTTTCAGAAACTAACCCTAGATCTTTACAGCTATAAACAAACCATAAAAGTATCAGGATTCAGAATAATCTAACAAATGAATCAGATTACAAATATAAACAATTCATGTTGTATTGCACACATAGCCTTAATCGTAAATAAATTTCCAATTAACTAGAACTCAGAGAGAAGTTTGGATAATGGTTGAATCCCTATTAATCAAAGCATAATTTCAGACAAGGCATGATGAACAGAACACATAAAGAAGCATATTTAATCATGATTCATGTGTAAAACTTATTAAAAACCCTAAAGTGTTAAAACAGACTCAGCATGTGTAAAGAATTAGAATAGATCTTAGGCATGCAATTAACATAACCTAATAAGACGAACAGTCAAAGAACATTTACAGAAGGCAAAACAAGCAAAGAAGATAAAGGGTAGGAAAACTTAGCTTTCAAGATTTCGTTTCCTTTCTTTTTCTTTCTTTCTTTTTCTTTCTTTCCTTCTTCTTTATTTCTTCTTTCTTTTTCTTTTGTTATTTTTAGGATTCAAAACTTGTCACGACCCAAACCCTGGTCGTGATGGCGCCCAACATAATTCTAGGCAAGCCCGACCATATTATCCCTTAAACCAGCCAGTTATTAATCAAATTATACTTAAACAGTAAATGGTCATATCAGGTGATAAGCGAAATGTAAAGCATACAAAATACGGTCCCAACCATATCGTGGTGTCACGAGACTGAGCCTCTACAGAATAACATCCTAATACAAACAAGTCTAGGCAAATAGGTAATCAACAAGATGATAAAGAAGGAGAAAACAAGCTCTGCGGACGCTGGCAACTACCTCGTAATCTCCGCAAAAATAGACAATGATCATCGGCTACAATGTCTCAACTGCTCTCGGGCACCTGTGGATCTGCACAGAAAGTGCAGGGGAGTGGGGTGAGTATATTTCAACTCAGTGAGTAACAATTATAAATAATAACTGAGAGTAAGAACTCCTGTGCTATCACTAAACAGTTCTAAGGCAACCCTCACAGGTACGTCATCACTATAGTAAGTACTCTGATCTCCAGTCCACATCTATCTCTACAAGATCCCACACCGATCAAACCCTCACTCGTACCCCTACGGTGTACGGCCATCTCAATATATGAAGACACATACCTATGTCTATAATGTATAAGTATTTAAGTAGGTAATAGGATATGAATAAGTATAATGCTGCGGCGGCGCGCAGCCCGCTCCAATACATATACCGCTGCGCGCGCAGCCCGCTCCAATACATATACCGCTGCGGCGCGCGCAACCCGCTCCATTTAACGTCGACGGTGCTCACTGGGGGTGTATACGGACTTCGGAGGGGCTCCCTAGGCCCAAGCACTATAATACCGCGGCGTGCAGCCCGATCCACACATGTATTACCTGCGGCGTGCGGTCCGATCCAATATATATATATATATATATATATATATATATATATATATATATATATATATATATATTTATATATTTATACCGCTGCGGCGCGCAGCCCGATCCCATAATATACACCGGTGCTCACCGATATCGTGTGCATACTCGGACTCCGAAGGGGCTCCTACAGCCCAAGCGCAATAATACTGCGGCGTGCCGTCCGTCCCACATGTATATTACATGTATATTACATGTATATTACTGCGGCGTGCAGGTCCGATCCAATATATATACTGCTGCAGTGTGCAGCCCGATCCAATATAGGTATATATATAAATAATACCTCATAATGGGTCCTTGACCCTATCCCAGCCAGTATATACTTGGACTCTCAGGCCCAATATAATATATCACAGTGGGTCCTGGACCCTGTCTCAGTCAATATAGACTTGGCCTTTCAGGCCCACTCACCTAGAACGGGAAATTCCACCCTAGATAAGCTTTCTCAATGTACACATCTAGTACTGGCTCATATTATGCTATACAGCTAGAGCTACGGCTGAGTGAATATTTCCAACACGATATAAGGGTCACCTAGCTCTATAGGTTCCCTAATGCTCTACAGATCGGGACAAGGCCCCAAACATGGCTATTAGCCCCAATTGTACAGTTATAATCTCATTAACAGTCATAAAGCGCAGTATTCTATTAGTCGGGAAGGACCAAGTCCAAGTCCCCAATCACAATGTCACCACGCTCGTCTCAAGACGTGTGTCTCATCTCAACATAGCACTGTGAAGTGCTAGTACGGGGTTTCAAACCCTCAGTACATTGTTTAGTACTACCACTCACCTTGAACCGGTAGAAACTTCAATCCGCCTTGCGCTTGCCTCGCAAATCAATCTCCTCGGATGCCAAATCTGCTCAAAATCATATAGAATGCATCAATATATGCTAATTTCACGCAATTCATTCGAAATAGCCCAAATTATATCAAAACCCACAAGTTGTTAAAACCCGACTTTTGGTGCGCTTCTCGAAAAATTATAAAAGTTATATATTCGGAACCCTCGTCTCAATACGAGTCTAGGCATATCAAATTTACCAAATTCGGACTCCATTTGCCCGCTCAAATCGGTATTTTTCTATAGGGCTTAAACCCACATTTAATCCTCCATTTTCATAGAAATAATCCATGATTTCATGATAAAAGTGTGTAATTAAACCACGAAACTTACCTCCGACAATATCTCGATGATCTCCCAACTATTTCCCGTCACTTTCTCACTCTAGAGCTCAACAATGGTGGAAAAATGACCCAAAATCGATTTTTTTATCAACTTACTGAATTTTTCGGAAATCACTGTTCACGGGGTACTGTTCATGCGCGTCGACACTGTTCACGGGTTACTGTTCATGCGCGTCGACACTGTTCACGGGTTACTGTTCATGCGCGTCGACACTGTTCACCCGCGCGGTTACTGTTCACGCGCGGGAGTTACTATTCATACACTGCAGAAAAATGCAGCAGCAATACAGAAATTGCAGCACACAGCCATTTTCACTAAAATGGCTCTAACACCATCATACGAACTCGGAATTCGATGATTCGTTTTCTTATGGCTCCGTAATTTCGATACGGATCCAGTGGTTCAAACAAAACTGAATTTGGATCTCATTTACTCAGTGCAACATCAATTTTGCTCGTTAAACAATTAACTCACATATCGCGTCAAAAACCTAATCGCGACTAGATGAAATTAAACCAAAATTTCCAGATCAGTCCTATAATTCATGATTTAAATTCTCGAAGTCTCGAAATCAAATTTGGATCTCTAGAACTAAAAGTAGACCTTTGGATCATTATATTTATGCTGAAAACGGCAAAAATCTTCCAAAAATGACCCGTTGGACATCCGAAACACACCCGAGACCCTCGAGACCTCAACCAAATATATAGACATGATCTATTACCGCATTCCAACTTGCTTGAATAATAAAATCACTATCGTTAACATCAAAATCATCCGTTTTCAGCAAATTCAAGCTTAAGTTTAACTATAGCTTTCAAAATTCTTATTCGATCAAAAACCCGACCAAACGACCTCCGAATGACCTAAAATTTTGCAGGCACATCCAAAATCACCTAACAGAACTACTGCAACTGTCGGAATTCCATTCCGACTCCCGGATCAAAATCTCACCTACCGTCCGGATTTCGCCAAAATTCAACCTTAGCCAATTCAAGCCTATTTCTACACCGGACCTCCAAATTCAATTCCGATTGTTCCCCTAAGTCACAAATCACCTCCCGAAACTAACCGAATCATCATAATCCGATTCCGAGCCCTCTAACTAAATAGTCAACTCCGGGTTGACTTTCCTTATTCAAGTTTCCTTCAAAAAGGCTATATGCCTCATTTTCAATCCAATTCACTCCTAACTCACCCGATAGACTCTAACACTGATATAAAAGCATAAAACATGTAATTACAACATAACGGGATGGTAATTCCCGTGACGACGGGCCGGGTCATTACAAAACTCTTGCAGACTTAAAGTCTTCTGACTTCGAGATCTTTCCAATGGGGTTTATTTTGGAGTTTTGGTGGGTAAGAGAGTGGTCTGGGTGTTATTTGAGAGGTATTGGGGGTGGGTTATGTTTTGGGTGCTCGCCAGAGTAGGGTTCCGGTGAGCTTCTTTGCTTTATTCAAATAGTTCTTGCTTGATCCGAGGCTAGACACCTAGATAAGGTGAAAGGCCTCTTTGAGGTGGTCATATGGTGTAAAACTGGGAGCCTAGTTCTTAGGTTAGAGGTCGCCGGCTAGGGTTCCGGCGAATGGATATTCAAGAAAGAAAGGGATTTTGGGGTTTTGGGGTTTTCAGGGTGGTAGTGGTATGTAATGATGAGGGATAAGAGGTTTGATGGTGGTTTGAGCCGAAGACGACCATGGTTCTAGGCCATTCCGGCCAGTCTCTATTAGAGACGAGAAGATGGAGACGATGAAGAAGGAGGCGGCTAGGGTTTGAGTCTGTGTATATGAGTGTATAACGTGTATCTAATGAACGAGACTGCCCTTTATATACCCCTTAGTCTTGCGTTATCCTGACCTTTGGATCAACTGGGATCAATGGACAGGATTGCTTTTCTTAAAACTATGTCGTTTAATTAAATGAAAGGCCTCCTTGTGTCCGTCAGATGTTAAAATGTGGACGGCCAAGATTATTTTATAATACTACGTCGTTTAGTTCTCTAATGAGATTTGAAACCATCCGTTTGATCATTTCCTTGGACAGCCAAGATTAATTCCTTATGTATCATTGTTTAGTTCCTTATTAGGCCGCTTTATGTAGTCCGTTAGATTAATATTATCAACGGCTATGATTGAATACTCTACACGACGTCGTTTTGTTGAGAGCCTAGACTGGACGGCTATTCCCTTGGGTTGTATTACATATTTGGGCTTGTATTTCATATTTCAGCCCAATTTATTATATTTTGTATTTTTCTTGTATTTTAATTATTTTCTTGGTATTTTTCTTTTGTATTTCATTTTCTTTTTTTATATATATTTTCAATTTTTATATTTCTTTTACTTTCCTATTTCTCCTTATTTTTCTATTATTTTATAATATTTTTCCATTTTCTTTTGGTTTTCCGGTATTTTTGTATTTTTATTGATTTTTGCTAATTTTCATATTTTTGTGACATTTTTTAATTAATTCTTTTTTCTTAGTTTTAATTTCAAACTATTTTAACAACAAACACACAAGTATTTCAATTAAAACATAGAATTGCATATCAAAAATCTTATTTTTATATTTATATTGAAATTTGTTTGCTTAGGGCAAAAATCACGTGCTCACAGTTGCCCCTCTTTGCTCGGGAACACGAAGAGTTTCGGTGCAAATATAAGTGAGCAGTAATAAGAGATTTTTGCCCACTGGCATATTCCGTAAGAAGCATTTTGAAAACCTTTTGACCGCACCCTGCCTCAGAGGTTGCCTACATATCCTGGGCTAAATAGGAATCAGGTTAGTGTAGTTCGGGAAGGTCTGGTAGTTTGATACTACCAAGACATGATGTTGCTGCTATTGTTGCTATAATCACTGACTAACTCCTTGTTACACCAGGATAAAAATGAATAAATAAAGAAGCTATTCTAAGCTATGATCTTATGAATTACAATAAATACTATCTATGACTTGTCTTCTTGCATTGCCTTGCTTTTCCATATCACATGTTGCTCTTATTTGCATCCTTCTTTTATGTGGATTTTTTTATTATTTTCTTGTTTCTGATATACTGCTTCCATCCCTTCGTGTGACTTCCGAATGTGCTTCTTGCTTCCAGGTTGATACTTGTTTAAAACAAAAACAAAAAGAAAGAAAACTTTTCCTCTACCCCAGTGTAGGGTTTTCCATGTGTTATGGTTTTACTCATGTTAGAAAAATAATTAAAAATGCAGAAATGTATTCCCTTGTTATACAGGTGGGCACCTGAACAAAAATTAAAATGCTGAAACGTATTCCCTTGTTATACAGGTGGGCGCCTGAACATAAATTATAAAATGATGAAAAGTATTCCCTTCTTATACAGGTGGGCGCCTGAACAGAAATTAATAATGCTGAAAAATATTCCCTTGTTATACAGGTGAGCAACTGAACAGAAATTAAAAATGCTGAAAAGTATTCCCTTGTTATACAGGTGGGCGCCTGAGCAGATATTAAAAAATGCTGAAAAGTATTCCGTTGTTATACAGCTGGGCGCCTGAACAGAAATTAAAAATGCTGAAAAGTATTCCGTTGTTATACAGGTGGGCGCCTGAACAAAAATAAAAAAAGCAAAAACGTATACCCTTGTTATACAGGTGGGCGCTTGATGCATGAAATGAATAAATGCAAAAAAATATTTCTTCATTATCTAGGTGGGCGCCTGATGCATGAAATGAAAAATGCAGAAAAATATTCCCTCATTATCCAGGTGGGTGCCTGATGCATGAAATGTAAAATGCATAAAATATTCCCTGATTATCCAGGTGGGCGTCTGATGCATGAAATGAAAAAAGCAAAAAATATTCCCTCATTATCCAGGTGGGCGCCTGATGCATGAAATGAAAATGCAGAAAAATATTCCCTCATTATCCAAGTAGGCGCCTGATGCGTGAAATGAAAATGAAGAAAAATATTCTCTTAATTTGATAACTAGGGTTTGAATAGACAATACCTCCCTTACTGTTTGGGTAGGTTTCTTGATTACTGAGTGAGTGCTCCTCTACGGATTTCCCCTTTTATTGTTGTTTTCCTCCCACATTGGTCACATTCACTTTAAAGTGATTAGTGAGAATTTAAATCTTTTGTCCCTGTCTAAATCAGCGAACAATCTTCTTAGTTATAAAATGATGATTAGCAACTGGCAATCTTGTTGGCCTTGCTTCCATCGTCTGCCTCTTCTTTTTTCATCCTGTTATGCGGTCCATTGCCAAATTTTCTTCAACTTTCTCTTGTAATCCTTTCTTGCCTTTCCCTTTTTTGTTTCTTATTTTTATTTTCCCTTGGACTTGATTGCCATCCTCTTTCTTTTTATTTTCTTTTTGACCCAGTGTTATTACGCCTCTTAACATGAGAAGCTGGTAGTTAGCTTTCAACGGGCAACTGGTTTTGATCAATGAAATGCAGAAATATGAATTTGAAGGGGTAAGGGTATTTTGGAGTAAAGACAGAACTTATCTGGGTATGACGGCTGATTCCTCTGACCATGCTATGTATTTAAATTCCGACCTAGTCTGTCCAATCGAATTGTTGTTGTCCTAACTTTATCTTCTCTTTCAACCCGAACATTTCTTATTTTTGCTGTTTCACTTCTTTCGACAAAATATTTCTCACATTCGCCTTATGTTCCTGTTAAGGTTCTCAGCAATAAGACTCTCTCATTTTTATTTTATCTCATCTCACAATCGCCTTGTGGCGCCCGTTAGGGTTTTCACCAATAAGACACTCTCATTTTATTATTTTTTTTCTTTATTTTTGTTTTTGAACCTCCGGGTATTGTCGATGCCATGTTTCTCCATATTGTATCCTCATTTGCTTGGAATTAATCAGAAGGTCTTTCTTTGGACTGTAATGTGGCTTTTGGATGGGTTTGGAAAGAAAGGCATAAAGGCTCAAAATTTATATGAGGGTTCAAAAATATTTACACCTCTCGAAATCATAAACATAACTTCTGCCCAGTTTCAATTTTTGGGGAATCTTGGATTTTATTTACATCATGACTGAACATTAGTGAAGCTGCCTACGTACCCTTTCGGGATCAAGTCAGAACGTAGTTCGAATCATATGATCACTTTATTGTTGCGTTTTGACTTTTTCCCGATTTTCTTCTTTTGTATGCATTTTTTTTCTATTTTTTTCATAATTTTTCTTTCATATTTTTTACATTTTTCTTTATCTTGCGTCATTTTTTTTCTCTTTTTTTTTAGTTTCTCTTCTTTTCTTATCCATAATTAATTCCGAGAGAGGGATATGAAAGAATAATACTATAAGGCTCAACAGGGGTATCAATGGATAAAATATTTGGATAGAGAATAAAAATGCCTTCATCATTTCAACTTCAAAATTATGACAAATACAATTATACATATGAAAAAGGAATTATACATAATATCTCTTGACTGCATCTGAATTGATAGCAGTCTCTACATATTTTACTTCAACATCTATGAAATATAAAGCTCCGTTGGACAATACATGGAACACCATGAATGGCCCTTGCCAATTTGGTGCAAACTTTCCTTTTGCTTCGGCCCAGTGAGGCAAAATACGTCTTAGCACCAACTGTCCCACTTCGAATTTCCGTGGACGTACTTTCTTATTATATGCTTTGGCCATCCGCCGCTGATATAACTGTTCGTGGCAAACTGCCGCTAACCTTTTCTCATCAATCAAGCTCAATTGTTCTAGCCGAGCTTTTACACATTCATCATCATCAATTTCAGCCTCAGCTAAGATCCGAAGAGAAGGTATTTCAATTTTTGCAGGTATGACTGCCTCTGTTCCATACACCGATGAGTAAGGTGTTACACCAATTGAAGTACGTACAGTTGTATGATAACCGATGAGAGCAAATGGTAGTTTTTCATGCCATTGCCTTGATTCTTCCGCCATTTTTATGATAATGTTCTTAATATTCTTATTCGTGGGCTCCACTGCTCCATTTGCTTTAGGCCTATAAGGTGTAGAGTTACGGTGTAGGATTTTGAACTTTTAACAAGCTTCTGCCATGAGATGACTGTTTAGATTTGCTCCATTATCTGTGATAATCACCTTACGAGTTCCAAAGTGACAAATGATATTTGTGTGCACGAAATCTACTATCACCTTCTTTGTCACTGCTTTAAATGTTTTTGCCTCCACCCATTTAGTAAAATAATCAATTGCTACCAAGATAAATCTGTGCCCATTAGATGCTGCGGGTGCTGACATTGTTTGCAACTCATAGGGTGGGGAGTGAATCAAATCTCCGCGTATCTGACATTGATGGCGCTTCCGCACATATCTAATGCAATCATGCTCCATGGTGAGCCAATAATATCCTACTCTCAGTATTTTCTTCGCAAAAATATATCCGCTCATATGAGGTCCGCAAGCTCCTGCATGTACTTCAGCCATAATTGTGTCAGCTTGCTATGCTTCTATACATCTCAATAGACCCAGATCCGGTGTTCTTTCGTATACAACTCCTCCCCTTAGGAAATATCCATTTGCTAATCGCCTTATAGCCCTTTTCTGATCCCCCGTGGCCTGGTCTGGGTATACTCCTGTATCTCAAATATTCTTTGATATCATGATACCACGGCTCACCATCAAGTTCTTCTTCCACAACGAAACAATAATCATTTTGATCACGAACTTGTATCTGTAGTGGATCCACATAAGCTTTATATGGATGGTGCAACATGGAGGATAATGTGGCTAGAGCATCTGTTACTTCATTGTGCATTCTTGGGATATGTTTGAACTCTATGGATTGAGATATTTGAGACAATGCATGCAGACATTGTCGATAAGGTATCAGCTTCGAATCCCTTGTCTCCCATTCTTCTTGAATCTAATATATCAAGAGATCCGAGTCACCCATGACCAAAATCTCTTGAACACCCATATCTGGTTCCATTCTCAATCCCAATATGCAGGCTTCATATTTGGCCATGCTATTAGTAAAGAAAAATCGAAGCTGAGTGGTAACGGGATAATGCTGACCCGTTTGTGAAATGAGCACTGCTCCAATTCCGACACCCTTGCTATTGACGGCCCCATCAAAGAACATTCTCCAGCCTGGCTTAACATCTTGCTCTACTTCTTCAATGTTCATTGTCTCCTCATCAGGAAAATATGTCTTTAATGGTTCATACTCATCATCGACCGAATTTTCTGCCAAATGATCTGCAACTGCTTGTGCCTTCATTGACATTCTGGTTACATACATGATGTAAAACTCTGTAAGTAGAATTTTCCATTTAGCAAGTCTTCCTGTAGGCATATACTTCTGGAATATATACTTCAGTGGATCCAACTGGGATATCAAATAATTGGTATAAGCCAAAAAGTAATGTTTCAATTTCTGCGCAACCCATGTTAAAGCGCAACATGTTCTCTCCAACTGAGTGTATTTTACCTCGTAAGATGTAAACTTCTTACTGAGGTAATATATTGCTTGCTCTTTTTCCGTATTTCGTCATGCTGCCCAGTACGCAGCCAAAAGAATTATCCAATACAATCAAACATAGGATTAGAGGTCTTCCCGATTCTGGAGGAACCAATACAGGAGGATTAGCTAGATATTCCTTAATTTTGTCAAATGCTTCTTATCATTCATCATTCAATTCACCGCAGCATTTTTCTTCAACAATTTAAAAATGGGCTCACAAGTCGACGCTAACTGAGCAATAAATCTGCTGATATAAGTCAACCTGCCCAATAAACTCATCACTTCTTTCTTGTTTCGCGGTGGAGGCAAATTATGGATTGCTTTTATCTTTGACGGATCCAATTCGATACCACACCGGCTTACTATAAATCCTAATAACGTTTTTGATGGCACCCTAGAAGCACACTTTGCTGGATTGAGCTTGAGATTATATCTTCGGAGCCTCTGGAAGAACTTTCTTAAATACTTGACTTGATCACGTTGCTTTATGGACTTAATGATAACATCGTCCACATATACTTCAATCTCTCGGTGTATCATATCATGAAACATAGTGGTCATTGCCCTCAAATATGTAGCCCTAGTATTCTTTAACCCGAACGACATCACATTGTAGCAATATATTCCCCAAGGTGTGATAAAAGCTGTCTTTTTTGCATCTTCTTCATCCATCAAGATCTGGTCATAACCCGCATAGCAATCCACAAAAGAACCAATTTCATGCTTGGCGCAATTGTCGATCAATATATAGAAATTTGGCAATGGAAAATCATCCTTTGGACTAGCTTTATTGAGGTCTCGATAATCAACGCACACCCTGGTTTTTCCATCCTTTTTCGGAACTAGCACAACATTAGCTAACCAGGTGGGATATTTTGTAACCCGTATGACCTTCTCCTCTAATTGCTTGTTAACTTCTTATTTTATTTTCATGCTGATGTCTATTTTAAATTTCCTTAACTTCTATTTTACTGGCCGGCATTCTGGATAAATAGGCAATTTATGTACCACCAAATCAGTACTGACCCCAGGCATGTTATCATAGGAACAAGCAAATATGTCCTTGTACTCATGTAACAGCTTGATTAAAACTTCTCCGAGGGAAGCCTCTGAACGCACACTAATTTTTGTTTCTCGGGCATTCTCCTCATTTACCAGATTTATAGACTTTGTCTCATTTAAGTTCGGTTTGGGTTTTTCCTAATAATGACTCAAATCTTTACTAATTTCCTCCAGTACTTCCTCATCCTCAAATTCCACTTCATGTTCACTTCCAATTTCCTGTATAACTATTCCATTACCAAGACTGGACTGGAAATCCTTTATGCATGACATATCATTGGAATTAGCAATTATCGAACTGTACAAAAGAATAAAAATAAAATAAGACAAATATGGAGGAAGAAAAGAAATTGCATTTCGTTGAATTTTCAAAAGGTAACAAGAGTTGTATACATATTATTTGATGGTATGTGGGATAACAATTTTAAAAGCAAGACATCTTTTGGGGAATGAAATATTAAAAGCTAACTACCACAACTGCCTCATAATCGGAAGAGGAGTAATTTCCCAGTTATTTAGCATAGCGTAGGGTCCCCGAAATTGAACATCCATTTTTCTTGTTCATTCACCCTTCTCCAACACATTCACATCTTCAAATAGCCTTTCAAATCTTGCTAGAAGTTCTTCATCCGATTTTATCTTAGCACGGTTTGGCATAACAGTCGCCAGACGTCTCTGTGTACCAGGCTTGACAAAGGAGATGGATAGTTTTGGGATAGGTTTAGGGAGGGACCACCCTTTTTTCTCTATTTTCTTAGCACTCTGGATATCGGCAATGGTTGGCTCAAAACCCAAACCAAAAGTATCAATACTACCCAGAAGGTGTATAGGCTATATTATACCTTGCAAAGTCACTCCTAAGACCTTTCTTGGAGAAAACCCATTCTTTATCATCTCCTTAGCGACCATCACTGCTGCAGGAGCCACTGTGGGTACTGGCATATTTTCTCCCTCAGATATTTTGTTCACCACCACGGTGTCCATTACTTGGTACACCCACGGACCTTTATCTTCTTCAGCATCCTCAAATGGTGTAATAGCATTGCAAACATCATCTTTTCCGTGCAGTATTATTTCCTGTTACTCCCACTCAAATTTTACCATCTGATGCAAAGAGGATGGTACAACATTCGCTGCATGGATCCAAGGACGTCCCAATAAAAGGTTGTATGATACAAGAACATCTAGCACCTGAAACTCCATAGTGAAATCCACCGGTCCGATAGTAATCTCCAGTATGATATCCCCTAATGTGTTCTTACCAAATCCATCAAAACCCCTTACACATACACTGTTCCGATGAATTCTTTCATGATTGACCTTCAAGTTCCTCAAAGTTGACAATGGGCAGATATTGGTACTAGACCCGTTGTCCACCAGAACACGGGTTACTACAGATTCTTCACACTTGACTATGAGGTATAGTTCTTTCTTATGCTCTGTTCCTTCCAGCGGCAACTCACTATCTGAAAATGTTATCTTATTTGTCTTAAAGATCTTGTTTGTGATTTTCTCCAGATGGCATACTGAAATCTTCTCGGGCATATGGGCTTCATTTGAAATTTTCATCAATGCCTTTCTATGTTCCTCAGAAGGGATTAGCAATGATAACAACGAAATCTGTGCGGGCGTCTTTCTCAATTGCTCCACTATAGAATAGTTCTGAGCCTTCATCTTCTTCAAGAATTCTTCCGCTTCCTCTTTATTAACTGCCTTCTTTACATGAGACATGTTTTGCTTTACCACTTTTGTCTTTCTCAATTTTACCGGGGCAAAGCATCGCCCGGAGCGAGTTAAACCATGAGTTTTATTAATTTCTCCTTTAACTTACTTCCCTTTATACATCACTATAATCTTATCATAGTTCCACGGTATGGCCCTGGTATTCACAACTTGCATCAGCACCACTGGTTTGATAACCACAGGCTCCACATAAGCTCTCTTCATGGTCAATAAAGGTTTCACTCAAGGTACTACTACTTTCACGGGCTCAATCACTGATGGCTTCTTTGTTGGTAACTCAGTTGATACTTTCTCCTTTTCAACTTCCCCCTCCATCTTATTGTTCGCTTGAATCATCATCACTGACTGAGAAGGTTTTCTACAATTCTCTCGCTGCTCTAACTCTATCATATGTGTCTCGTGATGTGCTGGCAAAGGATTCTGCGTGATATTGGGAGTTTCTGGAGCTTGCACCTCAATCCTCCTTGTATCAATAAGTTTCTGTATTGCGGATTTTAAATGCCAACACTTTTCTATATCATGTCCTGGTGCCCCGGAATAATACTCACAACGGACTGATTGGTCTAGATTTCTGGGTGGAGGGTTAGGAATTTTTTGTTCAATAGGGCTCAACATCCCTAGTTCTCTCAAACGGTGAAAAAGACTAGTATATGACTCCCCTAAAGGAGTGAATATTCTCTTCCTCTGGGCTATATCACCTTTTACTTCTGAATCTGGACGGAAATTGGGTCGATTTGGTTTTTTGTATGTTTTGGAAGGCGGATAGGCATTTTGTGTGTGGTTGACATTTTGTGGAGCTGGGGTACACCATGGCTGTGGAGGCGGTGGGTTAGGTTGAGCATGTTGGACAGAAAACTGTGGGCTGTTGGAGGATAATATGGTGGAGGTGGATTATATGGTGCTGGTGGATATGGTTGGTATGGGCGAGGTTGATGATATGGGTTGGGGCCCCAGGACCATGAACTACCTTCAATGACCGCAACTTCTTCCTTCTTTTTCTTTCCAATTGACCCTTCGGTTACAGTATGTATTTCTTGGTTTGTGGCCTTGATGGCCGAGTAGCTCATGATCTTATTCGTCTTTAACCCTTCTTCCACAAAGCTTCCCATTTTGACTACCTCGTTAAATGTTTTTCCAATTGCAGACACTAAGTGTCCATAGTATGTTGGCTCCAAATCCTGTAAGAAGCAGCCCACCATTTCTTCTTCTTTCATTGGCGGGTCTACACGTGCAGCGTGCTCCCTCCACTGAATCCGTATTCCTGAAAATGTTCTCCGGGTTTCTTCTCCATCTTAGTCAATGACAACCTGTCAGGGATAACTCCTAGATTGTATTGGAAAATGTTTGCAAAAGATTGAGCTAATTGAGTCACGTCCAAACAATGGTTGCAGTCAATATAACCTAGTCTAATATTTCCAAGATCGATCCCACAGGGAATTAACCTACCAATTAAACTTTCACAACCCAAGAGTACTTCCGAATTAAGTTCCCAAAATTTAGAATATATTTGTGTATGGATTTCGACTAACTACTTTGCAAGAATTAAGAATGCTTAAAAGAAAGAATTGAATATTGAGTAAAAATAATATGGAGAAGGACTAAGGTATTGATTTCCCCTATTGATGGAATCCCTTATCGTTATGCTCATACAAATTGTTAATATATTCCATCAATCATGAACGCTATATGTATCGTAACACTCTCCCGATCAATTACAATAATATACTAGTGCACTCTCCCGAGCTACCCTAGCTAGTTTTAATTTGAATAGCTCACTTAAGATTGCACCCAAGACTTCGTTATTCCTAACCCCGTCTTTACGCCTAAAGTTATAGATTCCTCCAATAACATAGGTGTGGTGTTGTTCAACAATATACCTAAATATGCACTATTTTCCAAGTTATGCACACTCAATAGGCACAGCTAATTGGGGATCCTACCAATTAACTACAACAAGAATGAAGTCGAACAAATAGAAATCTAAGTCACAATTTGTAACCACATAAACGATAAGTTCATTACCCAATAGGTTCCATCAAAACCTTAGAAAAGGATTTAGCTACTCATGCTTAAAGAAACAAGAATAATAATTGAAATCATAAAGAAATACTTGATATAAAATAAAAAGAAGGAGTTGAGAGGATTCTCTCTTACTAAATATCTTGCAAAAGTATTGAAATAAAGACAACATGCCTCTATTGGGCAAACTAGGAGTTTATATAGAGGTTTTAGGGCTAAAAACTAAGTTTGAGTACAATTAGGATTACTGTTGTGTCGCCTCCCGCGGTTGGTTCGCGGCCGCGAGCAGACCGCTAATAGAAAACTTCAGAGGGCTTCATCATTCGCGGTTCATCCACGACCGCGAATGAACCGCGGAGGAATAGTCCTGCGGATATTTCTCTGCTTCTTCCAGCTCTTTTCACTTTAGCTCTTCTCTTGGCCTTTTCATCAACATATGACTCCAAAATAGCTCTTCTTAGCATCCATGGCATCACATGTACCTATAACACACAAACAAACACTAATAAAAGCATTTTGTCCTCATAAACAACATAAATACCATAACAAAGTGTGATTATTTACGGCATAATTACAGTCAAATTCACCTATTATCAATACCCCACACTTAAACCTTTGCTCGTCCTCGAACAACCTTAATCACACTTCAGGCCAATTAAAAAAAATTGTCTCCCCCAAAATATGTCACAAAAGCTATTATTCATGATCAACCTAAGATATGCACAATCTTTACCTATCCATAAACTCTCATGCCAGCACATTATTACTTACTCTACTATTACCAAAAACTTGCAAATTTACCTTCTTCCTCTTGAATTACATGCCCTCACAAAATTTATTGAGAGCAGTTCCCACACATCAACAATTCAAAAATATGGACCTTATAAATATCGGAAAAATTCACTCACTCTCAACAAAGAACATTTATATGCATACAGACACACCATAGGATTGCCCATAGTGTAATACTCCACTAATCGAGTTATTCAATCATAGATCAAGAGGTATCTAAGGGTTGTAATGTTGGCTATGGGACGGGTAGGATACTTTTGGTTATAGTGACTAACCTCCCTAAGCACTTTTATTTTTCTCTTCACAACTTCCCTTTTAGTTTTCTTCCTTATGTCTCCCATAAACATTCCTTCACCTTTATTTGCTTTTAATCCCCACTTTTCTTTTGTTGGTGTAACTGGCCTTTCTAATTTTCATATATACAGTGATATAGTTCTTTGTCTCATTGCTTTGCAACATTATTTTGGGTCAGTTCACTATTTTCTACCATTAATTCTTGATTTTCCCTTATTCAATTTCCCTTCACCCCACACTTAAACTTTTGCATATTCATTACAATACAAGTGCTTCTAGGAGGTAAAGTAGAACATTATACATATGTGATGAACATTCAAGGGTTATCAAAGAATAGGCTTTAGGCTCAAAGGGGTTAACTAAGATATAATGTACGCGTGAATTTATGTGTATTAGTATATGGGGTTACACAAAGAAATGCCTCTATCCTTTCTACAACTAAACAACTTCTATTTCGCTTTGCAAACACACAGGACAAGTTCTAGGCATCATGTAAAGCATACAATGTAAGTAAAACCTCACACACACATGGCATGCCACTCATTTGAAATCCTTTTTATCTACAAAGTCCTATCGATGTTCAAGCAAGCATTATTGTGTAGTGTAAGGCATATTGAGATTCTTCGGTCAAGCCTAGAAGATACATTCTTAAGTTCAATTTACGCTTTTGCTAATGTGCATATTCGGAGTTACATGTTGCCCTTTTTCCTCTAATCCTAAGAAAAGAAAAATCTACCTAACACGGTTCAAATAAACACCCCAGGAAAAGAACTGTGGTCAAAAGAAAAACCAAAGGGGAAATGATACACTACCTATAAAAAGAAAATAAAAGAACAAAAAATTCCTACGTGGACTACTTCCCTCAAGAGTACTTGTCCTAAATAGTCCGTCATCAGGAAGAGTCCTCTACTCATATTTTTGGATTTTTTTAAAATTTTATGATTTTCTTTTGTGTTTTTATTATTTTATATTAACTACTACAACTAATATATACATCATGTACAAGATAAGTGACCCACCCCACACTTAAAAATATGTCATGTCCCCATGACATAAATAAATAATAAAGCACAAGAGGGGCAAGAAAACTTACCTGAGACTCACTCGGAGTCGGAGACGGTGGATGGGTCGACGTGACATGCTCGTCCAAGTGCTCTAAGCCATGCCATAAAACTGCTTTCTGACCGGGCTTGCCTTGTAGACGTAGCGTCTAACCGTGTGTGCAAGCCATCAACGGAGGTACGCAGATCAGCAACCTCCTCCTCCATAGACCTAAGCATAGGTCGTGAGGACTCAGACCTAGACATACTTGCTCCATGAGGAGCAGGTCTGGAAGGTCCAGCTAAATCCGTGAAGTGCCTGGCCCGGGCAACCGGTATAGGATCGTCCTCCTCATCCAAGTCAATTAGGGTTGTGTCTCGTCCAACCCGGATTTGAGCAGCTCTAAATGGAGCTTTTGGTAGTAGCTCACAATTAGTGGCAGTTACTGGGGTCTGATGGAGGAGACACGGTGTCGTGACAAGAGATGGGTAATAAAAACCCTTGGCAGTGAGGGATCCCTTCAATACCATCTCATCACTAACTAAGCGGGCGATGTCAACATCCCACTGTGTTACAAAACACAATGTTAAAAGTGCCCTATTAAAGTTAACATCCGTGGTGTTGCTCGAGGGCAAGATCCGGTTGCATATTATAGAGAACCAACATTTAGCTGTGTGTGTAAAGCAGTTAGAGTGTAGAGTCTTATTTCTAATACACACAGGGATGTCGGCTACACATAAGGCCTCAATTAGCATGTCCCATGTGACACCTGGCCTATCATGGTAATAGTCGACATCACTAGTGTGCATTGGCTGTCTAAGTATCTGTCTAATTATAGGAATATGGGCATCGACATGCTTACCTCTGACAAATACCCTCCTGACCATAGCGTAAGCAGCATTGCCGTAGAAATCCCAGACAAGCATCTTGTTTACATTAGGAGGTGAGTCAAAGAGGAACTCCATCTCGCGCCTTCGAATCTCATCATATATTTCAGGCTTCTCCGAGCGGATAGCTATCCAGTCAACTTCTACCTCTTGGAGCCATTTCTTGGCCGCCTTAATGTGAAATCCATTCTCCGCCTCTTCGCAAGCAAACCTGGACTCATCATAAGTCGGTTGCCTCGAAGAGCTAGCACCGTGTCGAGATATCTTTGGGGCCATGATCCTGCACAAATAAGATAGCCAAAAATATTGCAAAATGTTAGTCATTGGAAGCCTACTCAGGCTTCGCCATACGTGGAATAACACAATTGACCATTTTTTGTGCAATCACCTCATACTCCTATACTTAGTTTCTTATCTAACTATTTTACACATGCCTATTCAAGCACCCCACACTTAATTATTTGAGCACTTTAACATTACCCAATCAGCTTAATACATCCCGAATAATATACAAAAATAACTAATGCATGAGTTGGGCATTAAACTCCTAAAACTACATTCATCCATTATTATCAAGAATAATTTCCCAACTTGGCTTACCAACTAACACATATAGTCAAAACACTATTTGGGTCTCCAAATCACTAATTTAGCATCATAAACTCAATTAGAGACCCAACAACCCATTTTTTACCAAACTTCAATCATATAACAAGGTTCCTTAAGAGAAATTGATGGAAACATTAAATGTGCAAATAGAAACCAAGTAATATTCGTGAACTACCCTAAACTAACATTATCTAATTAATTCTACAAAATAAACAATCAAGAACTAAAATAAAAACAAAATAAAAGAGAAAAAGTAGAGATACTTACTAGTTATAGCAATGGAGGAGTAGGGTGGAAGAAGGGGATGATTTGGAGAAGAAGGGGTTAGGAATTTGTAGAGAGAAGGGAGAGGATTTTGAGTTAGAGAGAGAGATATTTGGAGGGGGGGGGGGGCGGCTGTTTTTGAGTTATGGGAGTGAGGGGTTGGGATTTTAGGGTTTAAAGAAGGGGGGGGGGAACAAAATAAAAACAAAACTTTAATTTTCACTGACCGCGGAGCTGGCCGCGATTGTTCGCGGTTCGTTCGCGGCCGCGGATGGACCGCGAACAGTCGCGATTCAGAAGGGTAATATTTTTGCGGTTGGTTCCCGGCCGTGAATGGACCGCAAACAGAGAAAATTCAGAGAGGTCACTTTTCTACGGTTCATCCGCGGTCGCGGATGGACCGCGAACAGTGAGGTGCTCTGAATTTTTTTTTTCGTGGTTCAGCAAATTTTTTTTGTTTTTTCTTTTATTTTTCGAAATACTAACTATAATGAAAATACTTACAACATGTTCGTGGGTTGCCTCCTACGTAACGCCTAATTTAACATCGCGACACGACTCAACTTAGCGCATTTTAAGGCTCGCTAGACCTTTGAGGTTCATCCAACCGCAATTCTACCATGTCCTTAGTGTCATCCAGGCCTATGTAAGGTTTCAACCGTTGTTCGTTTACCTTGAATGTGCGTGATCCATCCATAGTTTGAATTTCCACAGCTCCTGACTCAAATGCCTCAATTACCTTGAAGGGTCCTGACCACCTTGATTTCAATTTACCTGGGAACAATCGTAATCTTGAATTGTATAATAGTACTTTTTCCCCCTTATGAAGTTCCGCTCAATGATATTTTGATCATGAATCCACTTTATTCTCTCTTTATATAATCTAGCACTTTCAAATGCCATATACCGAAATTCTTCTAATTCATGCAACTTAGTCAGCCTTGATTTACCTGTTTCGTCCAAGTTGAGATTCAATTGTTTCAGTGCCCACCAAGCTTTGTGCTTTAATTCAACCGGTAGGTGACAAGCTTTCCCAAACACCAATTTGTATGGCGATATGCCAATTGGTGTCTTGAATGTTGTTCTATAAGCCCATAGTGCGTCATCAAGCTTCCTGGACCAGTCGGTCCTCGTGGTGTTCACTGTTTTAGTCAGTAAACTCTTTATCTCCCTATTGAAGACCTCAACTTGACCGCTAGTCTGTGAGTGATATGTAGTGGCCACCCAGTGTTTAACATCAAACTTGGCCAATAATTTCTCAAAACCCCGGTTGCAAAAGTGTGTGCCCCCGTCACTGATGATGGCCCTTGGAGTCCCGAACCAGATGAAAATATTCTTTTTAAAAAACCCCACCACCACCTTAGCATCATTGGTGGGTAATGCTGCAGCTTCCACCCATTTGGACACGTAGTCAACTGCAACAAGTATGTATTTATTGACGTATGAGCTAATAAAGGTACCCATGAAATCTATTCCCCAGACATCGAACACTTCAACTTGCTGGATTGGGTTCATTGGCATTTAATGACGCTAGAAGATGTTCCCGGTGCGTTGACATTCATTGCAACCTTTCACCCACAAGTGTGCATCTTTAAATACCGTTGGCCAATAGAAATCGGCCACAAGTATTTTGGCAGCTGTACGTATTCCTCCAAAGTGACCGCCATATGCTACAACGTGACATGCCTGCAAAACAGAAGATTGTTCTATCTCGGGGACGCATCTCCGGATCATGTTTTCTAGACATATCCTAAACAAATATGGTTAATCCCAATAATAAAGCTGACTTTCACGAAAAAATCTATTCCTCTGGACCGATGAGAGGTCATGAGGAACAATACCACTGGCTAGGTAATTAGCATAATCAGCATACCATGGTGTTTCAAGGAGAGTGGTGGTGAGCAGCTTCTCGTCTGGAAAGGTTTCCAGAATTTCCCCACTCTCTTTGACAATTTCAGCTCCTTCAAGTCATGACAAATGATCAGCGACTTGATTTTCAGTACCTTTCCTATCCCTAGTTTCGAGGTCAAACTCTTGGAGAAGCAACACCCAACGAATCAGGCGTGGCTTAGAGTCCTTTTTATCAATTAGATATTTTAAAGCTGCATGGTCTGTGTATACGATTACCTTGGATCCTATCAGATAGGACCAGACTTTGACAAATGCGAACACGACCGCAAGCATCTCCTTTTCTTTCACTATGTAGTTTAGCTATGCTCCACTCAAAGTTCTACATGCATAGTATATTGGATGCATCAACTTGTCTTTCCTTTGGCCCAGCACTGCCCCCACCGCATAGTCACTTGCATCACACATTAGCTCAAATGGTTGCTCCCAGTCGGGGGCAATGATGATGGGTGCTCTGACCAACCACTTCTTCAGTTCCTCAAAAGCAATCCTACATTCATCAGAAAAAATAAAAGGGTGATCTTTTTCAAGTAACTTACAGAGAGGGTTTGATATATTGGAGAAGTCTTTGATGGACCTTCGGTAAAAACTGGCGTGTCCAAGAAAGCTTCTTATGGCCTTGATGGATGTTGGTGGAGGAAGCTTTGCGATGACCTCAACTTTAGCACGATCTACCTCAATGCCTTTGCTTGAAACCCGGTGCCCCAATACTATACCTTCTTGTACCATAAAATGGCACTTCCCTTAGTTTAGCACAAAGTTTGTTTCCATGCACTGTTTCAGCACTCTTGTCAGATTGGCAAGGCATTCATCAAATGAATTCCCTACCACTGAGAAATCATCCATGAACACCTCCATAATGTCTTCCACCATATCGGTGAAAATAGCCATCATGCACCTTTGGAATGTGGCATGTGCATTTCATAGTCCGAATGGCATCCTCCTAAAGGCAAAAATGCCATATGGGCATGTGAAAGAGGTCTTTTCTCTATCTTCGGGAGCTATAGAGATTTGATTGTACCCCGAGTATCCATCAAGAAAGCAAAAGTGGGACCTCCATGCCAACCTATCAAGCATTTGATCAATCAAGGGAAGTGGGAAGTGATCCTTACGGGTGGCTAGATTCAACTTCCTGTAGTTCATGCATATTCTCCATCCGGTGACGGTTCTTGTTGAATCAATTCATTTTTCTCATTTTTCACTACCGTCATGCCTCCTTTGTTTGGCACACATTGGACCGGGCTAACCCAGCTGCTGTCTGAGATTGGGAAGATGATTCCCGCATCTAGCCACTTTATTACTTCTTTCTTCACCATTTCCTTCATGTTGGGGTTCAGCCTTCTTTGATGTTCCCTAGAAGGTTTGTGTCCGTCTTCCAGGAAAATTTTATGCATGCAATAGGCGGGGTTGATACCCTTTATATCTGCCATGGTCCACCCGATGGCAGTCTTGCATTCCTTGAGTACCTGTATAAGCGTTTGGGCCTGCACATCTAACAAACTAGATGAGATAATAACAGGTGACATGCAGTTAGGACATAGAAATTCATACCTGAGATGTGATGGTAGTGGTTTAAGCTCAATCTTTGGTGGCTCTTCTATGGATGGCTTTGCTGGCGGGGTTTCTCTTTTCTCTAAGTGTAGAGGCTCGAACTCAAGCTCTCTCTGCCAAAATCCCTTGCCTTCCAGAGAGAGTACCCATTCAGCTAAACTTTCGCCATTTACCTCTTCCATGTTCATCAGGCATGATTGAAATGGATCTTCAATGGTCAACTCTGCATCGTCGGTCTCCACTATCACATCAACCGCATCAATAAGAGAGCAATTCGCAAACTCACTAGGGCGCCTCGTGGATTTTTGAACATTGAATATGATCTCCTCATCATTCAACCTCATCATGAGTTCCCAGTTTCATAATCAATTATAGCTCTCCCGGTAGCTAGGAATAGTCTTCCTAGGATTATGGGAATTTCTTCGTCGACCTTGCAATCAAGAATAAAAAAATTAGCGGGAAACACGAACTTCCCAACCTGGATAAGCACATCATCTATAATACCAAATGGACGCTTAACCATCATGTCAGCAAGCTGTAAAATCATAGAGGTTGGCCTGGCTCTCCCAACGCCTAACCTCTTATAAAAAGCTAAGGGCATGAGATTAATGCTTGCCCCCAAATCACACAAAGCCTTAGTAAAGGCATAATTCCCTATAGTGCATGGGATGGTGAAGCTGCCTGGATCAGATAGCTTCTTAACAATGGGTCTGGAGACCACCGCACTACAAGTCTAGGTAAGTGTTACAGTGGCCAAGTCTTGGAAATCAAATTTCCACGACATCAAATCTTTCATCATCTTAGCATAACCAGGCATTTCTTTTAAAGCTTCAATTAAGGGAATGTTTACCTGGATTTGCTTGAGCATTTCAAAGAACTTTTTGTCTGGTGTTTGGCCAACCTTTGGGGGAATGGTGGTGGATGCCTCTTTTTCCCAGTGACTTGGGACTTTTCTTTTTCTATCACTTTCTCTCCAATCTACTGCTCTACCTGTTCAGCTACTTTCTCCGTTCCCTACTTTGCTTATTTATTTTCAGCAACTGGCTGGACTGTAACTTGTGTCAGCCCTGTGGACTCATCCAGTTCAATGGGTAATGGAGTAGGTGTCTCTGCGTGTCTGTCAATTTTCTCACTTTCATTCTCAGCATCAAGATCTCTACCGCTTCTCAGAGTCACTGCCATCATCTGCTTTGGGACTTGGTCCTTTGGGTTTGTTTGTGTATCTGCAGGCACTGTCCCGTGAGGACTATTGTTGAGAGACATAGCAATCTGACCCACCTGTACTTCAATATGCTTTATGGCGGCATCATGTGCATCCATCCTCTCATTTGTTTTGGAATTTGACCCAATTACCTACTGCATCATAGCTTTCAACTCTGCGAACCCATCGTCATGTCTACCCCCATGTGGTGGTGGAGGTGAATGATATCCCTACTACTGATTGCCGAAATATTGAGGTCTAGGATATGGGGCCATGTTGTGTGGTGGCCTCATACCTGCTGCATTAAATTGTGGCTCTGGGGAGGTCTGTACTGCATTGGAGCCTGTTGGCCCCAGTTTTGATTACCTTGTCGCTGCCCTACAAAGTTAGCCACATAGTTCATATTCTCATACTGATGATAATGTTCTTGGTCTGCAGCCCATGGATTACCTATGGATTGGCTAATGGAAGATGTGCATAAACCATCATTGGTAGTATCTACAATGTGAACCTGCTGCTTGACCCCTGATTCTTCCACCTTCTTTGTTAGGATGCTCCTTTGTGTCAATAAAGTTTCCATGTTCTCGTCTAGTGTGTTGGATGGATCCAGAGGTACAGAGTGTACCACTAGTGTGATAGGAGCATTCCTGGACGTCCACCCGGAATTTTGAGCCATCTTTTCTAGCAAATTTTGGCCATCTCTCCAAGTCTTGCTCAGAAAAGCCTCACCTGCTGAAGCATCTACAATGTTCTTCATGCTGTCTGAAAGCCCCATGTAGAATCTTTGGCCCAACATCTGCTCAGAAATCCTATGATGAGGACACATAACAAGCATACCCTTGAATCTGCCCCAAGTTTCATGTAATGTTTCCATTGGTTTTTGCTTGAAGCTCACGATCTCATCAATTTGTTGAGTTGTCTTGTTAGGTGGATGAAACTTGTTGTGGAATTGTTTGACTAACTCATCCCAAGTTGCAATGGAGTTTATTGGGGGTGAGTTTATCCATATATGTGCTTCTCCTGTAATTGAGAACGGAAAGAGTAATAATCTGATAGCTTCCGGAGTTACATTCGGTTGCCTATGTGTTTTGCATATTGAGAGAAAGTTCTTTAGGTCCTGCTGTGGATCTTCAACCTGAGACCCAGAGAATAATCCCTTCTTCTGCAACAAGTGAAGCATGTTGTTAGTGATCTGGAAAGACTCAGCTTGAATTGTTGGCACAACGATGGCAGTTGCCAAATTATCTGCTGTGGGTTGTGCCGAGTCATATAGTGAACCTTCCTGTGCCTCCTGCGCCTCTTGCATATTTTACCCCGCTTGCTAGTTTTGTTCGTTTACGTCACCCATGTCGAAGTCTAATTTGATTGGTTGTTCAGATTGTTGAATTTGTTTGATAGCTTTACTACATGCCCGGAAATTTTGCTCGGGGTCTGAGAGTCCTTCAATTAGTTCTCTAGTCCTTGCAGATTTTCTAGGCATGTACCTGAGTACCCAAATCAACAACCATCAAAATATTCAATGTAAAGTGTAGAAAGAACCTGACTACACAAGAATCTTGAAGTTCTATCAATGGCAATTGATAATTTCGTTAATTCCCCGGCAACGGCGCCAAAATTGATTCACGTCCAAGCAACGGTCGCAGTCAATATAACCTGGTCTAATAAGTCCAAGATCGATCCCACAGGGAATTAACCTACCAATTACAACTTTCACAACCCAAGAGTACTTCCGAATCAAGTTCCCAAAATTTATAATATATTTGTGTATGGATTTCGACTAACTACTTTGCAAGAATTAAGAATGCTTAAAAGAAAGAATTGAATATTGAGTAAAAATAATATGGAGAAGGACTAAGGTATTGATTTCCCCTATTGATGGAATCCCTTATTGTTATGCTCATACAAATTGTTAATATATTCTATCAATTATGAACGCTATGTGTATCGTAACCCTCTCCCGAGCAATTATAATATTTTACTAGTGCACTCTCCTGAGCTACCCTAGCTAGCTTTAATTTGAATTGTTCACTTAAGATTGCACCCAAGACTTCATTATTCCTAACCCCGTCTTTACGCCTAAAGTTATAGATTCCTCCAATAACCTAGGTGTGGTGTTGTTCAACAATATACCTAAATATGTACTCTTTTCCAAGTTATGCACACTATATAAGCACAGCTAATTGGAGATCCTACCAATTAACTACAACAAGAACGAAGTTGAACAAATAGAAATCTAAGTCACAATTTGTAATCACATAAACGATAAGTTCATCACCCAATAAGTTCCATCAAAACCTAAGAAAAGGATTTAGCTACTCATGCTTAAAGAAACAAGAATAATAATTGAAATCATAAAGAAATACTTGATATAAAATAAAAAGAAGGAGTTGAGAGGATTCTCTCTTACTAAATATCTTGCAAAAGTATTGAAATAAAGACAATATGCCTCTATTGGGCAAACTAGGAGTTTATATAGAGGTTTTAGGGCTAAAAAACTATGTTTGAGTACAATTAGGATTACTGTTCCATCGCCTTCCGCGGTTGGTTCGCGGCCACGAGCGGACCGCGAACAGAAAACATCAGAGGGCTTTATTATTCGATGTTCATCCACGACCGCGAATGAACCGCGGAGGAACAATCCTGCGGATGTTTCTCTGCTTCTTCAAGCTCTTTTCACTTTAGCTCTTCTCTTCGCCTTTTCATCAACATATGACTCCAAAATAGCTCTTCTTAGCATCCATTGCATCACATGTACCTATAACACACAAACAAACTCTAATCAAAGCATTTTGTCCTCATAAACAACATAAATACCATAACAAAGTGTGATTATTTAGGGCATAATTATAGTCAAATTCACCTATTATCACTAATCATCCCAGATGAACCATCTGGTATGATCCTGTTGAGTATACCATTCCAAAGCCGAACTGCTTAATCTTTGGATAAAATAAGCCATAAGCAACTCATCCCTTCCTCCTGCTCTGCGCATTTTACTACAGTAACCCCTCAGATGGGCAACTGGATTTCTGTGACCGTCATACTTATCAAACTTGGGCAACTTAAACCCAATAGGTAACTGTACCTCCGGAACAAGCATAGATCTTTGTACGCAACACTCACTTGGCCTCCTAACCCTTGCATGTTACGAAATGACTGCTCAATACTTTTAATCTTACGGGCCATCTTGATAATAGGTGAATTTGACTATAATTATGCCCTAATAATCACACTTTGTTGTTGAATTAATGTTGTTTATGAGAACAAAATGCTTTGATTAGTGTGTATCTGTGATTTATAGGTACATATGATACATTGGATGCTAAAAGGAGCTATTTTTGAGTCACATGTTGATGAAAAGGCCAAGAGAAGAGTTAAAGTGAAGTGAGCTTGAAGAATCAGAAAAAAAATCAGACGGGGTGTTCATCCGCGGTTCACTCGCGACCGCGGACGAACCGCAAAAAAAGAGGCTCTCTGAAGTTTACTGTTCACGGTCCGTCCGCGACCGCGGACGAACCGCGAAAGATGCCGCAGCAGCAATCCTAATTGTATACAAACTTAGTTTTTTATCCCTAAAGCCTCTATATAAACTCCTAGTTTGCCCAATAGAGGGATGTGGTCTATTTTTCACTACTTTTTCAAGATAATTAGTAAGAGAGAATCCTCTCAACAGATTCTTTTCTTTTATATCAAGTATTTATTTATGATTTCAATTATTATTCTTGTTTCTTTGAGCATGAGTAGATACATCCTTTTCTAAGGTTTTGATGGAACCTATTGGGTGATGAACTTATCGTTTATGTGATTACAAATTGTTAGCTAGATTTCTATTTGTTCAACTTCATTCTTATTGTAGTTAATTGGTAGAGCTCCCAATTAGCGGTGCCTATTAATTTTGCATAACTTGGAAAAGAGTGCATATTTAGGTATATTGTTGAACAACGCCACACCTAGGTTATTGGAGGAATCTATAACTTTAGGCGTAAAGACGGGGTTAGGAATAACGAAGCCTTGGGTGCAATCTTAAGTGAACTATTCAAATTAAAGCTAGCTAGGGTAGCTCGGGAGAGTGCACTAGTAAATTATTGTAATTGCTCGGGAAAGGGTTGCGGTACAAATAGCGTTTATGATTGATAGAATATATTAACAATTTGTATGAGCATAACAATAAAGGATTCCATCAATAGGGGAAATCAATACCTTTGTCCTTCTCCATATTATTTTTACCCAATATTCAATTCTTTCTTTTAAGCCTTTTTAATTCTTGCAAAAGTAGTTAGTTGAAAACTCACTCAAATACATATTCGAAATTTTGGGGACTTGATTCGGAAGTACTCATGGCTTGTGAAAGTTGTAATTGGTAGGTTAATTCCCTGTGGGATTGATCTTGGACTTATTAGACCAGGTTATATTGACTACGACCGTTACTTGGACGTGAATCAAATTTGGCACCGTTGGCGGGGAATTAACGGAATTATCAATTGCCATAGACAGAACTTCAAGATTCTTGTGTAGTCAGGTTCTTTCTGCACTTTACATTGAATATTTTGACGGTTGTTGATTTGGGTACTCAGGTGCATGCCTAGAAAATCTGCAAGGACTGGAGAACTAGTTGAAGGACTCTCAGACCCCGAGCAAACTTTTCGGGCACGTAACAAAGCTATCAAACAAATTCAGCAATCTCAACAACCAATCAAACTAGACTTTGACATGGGTGACGTAAACGAACAAAACCAGCAAGCCAGGTTAAATATGCAAGAGGTGCAGAAGGCCCAAGAAGGTGCACTGTTTGACTGGGCACAACCCACACCGGATAATTTGGCAACTACCATCGTTGTGCAAGCAATTTAAGCTGAGTCTTTCCAGATGACTTACAACATGCAACACTTGTTGCAAAGCAAGGGATTATTCTTTGGGTCTCAGGTTGAAGGTCCACAACAACAACAGAAGAACTTTCTCTCGATATGCAAGACACAGAGGCAACCGAATATAACTCCGGAAGCCATCAGATTATTACACTTTCCGTTATCAGTTATAGGAGCAATACAGATATGGCTAAGCTCACTCCCCATAAACTCCGTTGCAACTTGGGATGAGTTAGTCAAGCAATTCCACAACAAGTTTCATCCACCTAACAAGACAACTCAACAAATTGATGAGATTGTGTGCTTCAAGCAGAAATCAATGGAGACATTACATGAAACTTGGGGCAGATTCAAGGGTATGCTTGTTATGTGTCCTCACCATGGGATTCCTGAGCAGATGTTGGGTCAATGGTTCTACATGGGGCTTTCAGATAGTGTGAAGAATATTGTAGATGCTTCAGCAGGTGGGGCTTTTTTGAGCAAGACTCGGAGAGATGGCCAAAATTTGCTAGACAAGATGGCTCAAAATTCCGGGTGGACGAACAAAAACGCTCCTATCACACCAGTGGTACACTCTGTACCTCTGAATCCATCCAACACTATGGACGAGAACATGGCAACCTTATTGACACAAATGAGCATTCTAACAAAGAAGGTGGAAGAATCTGGGGTCAAGAAGCAGGTTCATATTGTAGATACTACCAATGGTGGTTTATGCACATCTTGCATTAGCCAACCCATAGGTAATCCATGGGCTGTAGACCAAGAACATCATCAGCATGAAGACATGAATTATATGGCTAACTATGGAGGGCAACGTCAAGGTAACCAGAGTTGGGGTCAGCAGGCTCCAATGCAGTACATGCCTCCTCAGCCACAATTTAATGCAACATGTATGAGGCCACCACACAAAATGGCTCCATATCCTAGACCTCAGAATTTCGGCAATCAGCAGCAGGGATATCATCCACCTCCACCACCACATGGGGGTAGACATGATGATGGGTTTGCAAGATTGGAAGCTATGATGCAGCAGGTAATTGGGTCAAATGACAAAACCAATGAGAGGATAGATGCACATGATGCAGCCATCAAGAATATTGAAGTACAGGTGGGCCAGATTGCTATGTCTCTCAACAATCGTCCTTAAGGGGCATTGCCTGCAGATACACGAACAAACCTAAAAGACCAAGTCCCAAAGCAGATGATGGCAGTGACGTTTAGAAACGGTAGAGATCTTGATGCTGAGAATGAAAGTGAGACAATCGACAGACAGGCTGAGACACCCACCTCATTGCCCATTTAACTGGATGAGTCCACAGGGTTGACAGAAGTTACAGTCTAGCCAATTGCTGAAAATAAAGAGGCAAAGCAGGGAACGGAGAAAGTAGCTGAACATGTAGAGTAGCAGATTGAAGAGAAGGTGATAGAGAAAGAAAAGTCACAAGTCATTGGGAAGAAGAGGCCTCCACCACCATTCCCCCAAAGATTGGTCAAACACCAGAAAGAAGAGCAATACAAATATTTTTTTGAGATGCTCAAGCAAATCCAGGTAAACATTCCCTTAATTGAATCTTTAAAATAAATGCCTGGGTATGCTAAGATGATGAAAGATTTGATGTCGCGGAAATTTGATTTCCAAGACGGCCACCGTAACACTTACCCAGACTTGTTGTGCAGTGGTCTCCAGACCCATTGCTGATAAGCTATCTGATCCAGGTAGATTCACCATCCCATGCACTATAGGGAATTATGCCTTTACAAATGCTTTATATGATTTGGGGGCAAGCATTAATCTCAAGCCCTTAGTCATTTATAAGAGGTTATGCATTGGGAGAGCCGGGCCTACCTCTATGTTATTACAGCTTGCTGACAGGACGGTTAAGCGTCCTTTTGGTATTATAGATGATGTGCTTATCCAGGTAGGGAAGTTCGTGTTTCCCGCCGATTTTTTTATTCTTGATTGCAATGTCGACGAACAAAATCCCATAATCTTAGGAAGACCATTCCTAGCAACCGGGAGAGCTATAATTGATTGTGAAACTGGGGAACTCAAGATGAGGTTGAATGATAAGGAGATCATCTTCAATGTGCAAAAATCCATGAGGCGCCCTAGTGAGTTCACGAACTGCTCTCTTATTGATGCGGTTGATGTGATAGTGGAGACAGATGATGCAGAGTTGACCATTGAAAATCCACTTCAAGCATGCCTGATGAACATGGAAGAGGTAAATGGTGAAAGTTTAGCTGAATGGGTACTATCTCTGGAAGGCAGTGGATTTTGGCAGAGAGAGCTTGAGTTCGAGCCTCTACACTTAGAGAAAAGAGAGACCCCGCCTGCAAAGTCATCCATAGAAGAGCTACCAAAGCTTGAGCTTAAACCACTACCATCACATCTCAGATACGAATTTCTAGGTCCTAACTCCACTTTACATGTTATTATCTCATCTAGTTTGTTAGATGTGCAGGCCCAAAAGCTTATACAGGTACTCAAGGAATGCAAGACTGCCATTGGGTGGACCATAGCAGACATAAAGGAGATCAGCACCACATATTGCATGCATAAAATTCTCCTGGAAGAGGGACACAAACCTTCCAGGGAACATCAAAGAAGGCTGAACCCTAACATGAAGGAAGTGGTGAAGAAAGAGGTAATAAAATGGCTAGACGCGGGAATCATCTTCCCAATCTCTGACAGCAGCTGGGTTAGCCCGGTCCAATGTGTACCAAAGAAAGGAGGCATGACAGTAGTGAAAAACAAGAATAATGAATTGATTTCAACTAGAACCGTCACCGGATGGAGAATATGCATGGACTACAGGAAGTCGAATCTAGCCACCTGCAAAGATCACTTCCCACTTCCCTTCATTGATCAAATTCTTGACTAAACAATTCCACAACAAGTTTCATCCACCTAACAAGACAGCTCAACAAATTGATGAGATTGTAAGCTTCAAACAGAAACCACTGGAAACATTACATGAAACTTGGGGCAGATTCAAAGGTATGCTTGTTATGTGTCCTCACAATGGGATTCCAGAGCAGATGTTAGGCCAAAGATTCTACATGGGGCTCTCAAACAGCATGAAGAACATTGTAGATGCTTTAGCAGGTGGGGCATTTCTGAGCAAGACTTTGAGAGAGGGCCAACATTTGCTAGACAAGATGGCCCAAAATTCCAGGTGGACGTCCAGGAATTCTCCTATCACACCAGTGGTACACTCTGTACCCCTGGATCCATCCAACACTCCGGAGGAGAACATGTCAACTCTATTGACACAAATGAGCATCCTAACAAAGAAGGTGGAAGAATCAGGAGTCAAGCAGCAGGTTCACATTATAGACACTACCAATGGTGGTTTATGCACATCATGCATTAGTCAACCCATAGGTAATCCATGGGCTGCAGACCAAGAACATCATCATCAGCACGAGGATATGAACTATGTGGCTAACAATGGAGGGCAGCGACAAGTTAATCAAAACTGGGGCCAACAGGCTCCAATGCAGTATAGACCTCCCCAGCCACAATTTAATGCAGCATGTGTGAGGTCACCACACAACATGGTCCCATATCCTAGACCTCAAAATTTTGGTAATCAGCAGCAGGGATATCATCCACCTCCACCACCACATCGGGGTAGACATGATGATGGGTTCGCAGAGTTGAAAGCTAGGATGCAGCAGGTAATTGGGTCAAATGCCAAAACAAATGAGAGGATAGATGCACATGATGCCGCCATAAAGAATATTGAAGTACAGGTGGGTCAGATTGCTATGTCTCTCAACAATCTTCCTCAAGGGACATTGCCTGCAGATACACAAACAAACCCAAAAGACCAAGTCCCAAAGCAGATGATGGCAGTAACCCTAAGAATCGGCAGAGATCTTGATGCTGAGAATGAAAGTGAAAAAATTGACATACAGGCTGAGACATCCACTCCATTGCCCATTGAACTGTACGAATCCATAGGGTTGACAGAAGTCACAGTCCAGCCAGTTGCTGAAAATAAAGAAGCAAAATAGGGAACGGAGAAAGTAGTTGAACAGGTAGAGCGGCAGATTGATGAGAAAGTGATAGAAAAAGAAAAATCCCAAGTCACCGGGAAGAAGAGTCCTCCACCACCATTCCCCCAAAGGTTGGCCAAACACCAGAAAGAGGAGCAATACAAAAAGTTCTTCGAGATGCTCAAGCAAATCCAGGTAAACATTCCATTAATTGAATCTTTAAAAGAAACGCCTGGTTATGCTAAGATGATGAAGGATTTGATGTCGCGGAAATTTGATTTCCAAGACTTGGCCACAGCAACACTTACCCAGACTTGTAGAGCAGTGGTCTCTATACCCATTACTGAGAAGCTAGCTGATCCAGGTAGTTTCACCATCCCATGCACTATAGGGAATTATGCCTTTGCTAAGGCTTTATGTGATTTGGGGGCAAGAATTAATCTCATGCCCTTAGTTATATATAAGATGTTAGGTATTGGGAGAGCCAGACCCACCTCTATGCTTTTACAGCTTGCTGACAGGACGGTAAAATGTCCATTTGGTATTATAGATGATGTGCTTATCCAGGATGGGAAGTTCGTGTTTCCCGCCGATTTTGTTATTTTTGATTGCAAGGTCGACGAAGAAATTCCCATAATCCTAGGAAGACCATTCCTATCCACCGAGAGAGCCATAATTGATTTTGAAACTGGGGAACTCAAGATGAGGCTGAATGATGAGGAGATCATTTTCAATGTGCAAAAATCCATGAGGCGCCCTAGTGAGTTCGAAAATTGCTCTCTCATTGATGTGGTTGATGTGATAGTGGAGACTGACGATGCAGAGTTGACCATTGAAGATCCACTTCAAGCATGCCTGATGAACATGGAAGAGGTAAATGGTGAAAATTTAGCCGAATGGGTACTATCTCTGGAAGGCAAGGGATTTTGGCAGAGAGACCTTGAGTTCGAACCTTTACTCTTAGAGAAAAGAGAGAGCCCGCCAGCAAAGCCATCCATAGAAGAGCCACCAAAGCTTAAACTTAAACCACTACCATCACATCTCAAGTATGAATATCTAGGTCCTAACTCCACCTTACCTGTTATTATCTCGTCTAGTTTGTTAGATGTGCACGACCAAAAGCTTATACAGGTACTCAAGGAATGCAAGACTGCCATCAGGTGGACCATGGTAGACATAATGGGGATCAGCCCAGCCTATTGTATGCATAAAATTCTCCTAGAAGATGGACACAAACCTTCCAGGGAGCATCAAAGAAGGCTGAACCCCAACATAAAGGAAGTGGTGAAGAAGGAAGTAATAAAGTGGCTAGATGCAGGAATCATCTTCCCAATCTCAGACAGCAGCTGGGTTAGACCGGTCCAATGTGTGCCAAAGAAAGGAGGCATGACGGTAGTGAAAAACGAGAACAATGAATTGATTTCAACAAGAACCGTCATCGGATGGAGAATATGCATGGACTACAGGAAGTTGAATCTAGCCACCCACAAAGATCACTTCCCACTTCCCTTCACTGATGAAATGCTTGACAGGTTGGCAGGGAGGTCCCACTTTTGCTTTCAGGAGGATGCCATTCGGACTATGCAATGCGCCTGCCACATTCCAAAGGTGCATGATGGCTATTTTTACTGACATGGTGGAAGACATTATGGAGGTGTTCATGGATGATTTCTTCGTGGTAGGGAATTCATTCAATGAATGCCTTGCCAATCTGACTAGAGTGCTAAAACGGTGCATGCAAACAAACTTAGTGCTAAATTGGGAGAAGTGCCATTTTATGCTAAAAGAAGGTATAGTATTAGGGTACCGGGTTCCAAGCAAAGGCATTGAGGTAGACCGTGCTAAAGTTTATGTCATTGCAAAGTTGCCTCCACCAACATCCGTCAAGGCCATAAGAAGCTTTCTTGGACACGTCGGTTTTTACCGGAGGTTCATCAAAGAATTCTCCAAAATATCAAACCCTCTCTGTAAGTTACTTGAAAAAGATCGCCCTTTTGTTTTTTCTGATGAGTGCAGGATTGCTTTTGAGGAACTAAAGAAGAAGTTGGTGACAACACCCATCATCATTGCCCTAGACTAGGAGCAACCTTTTGAGTTAATGTGTGATGCAAGTGACTATACAGTGGGGGCAGTGCTGGGCCAAAGGAAAGATAAGCTGATGCATCCAATATACTATCCAAGTAGAACTCTGAGTGGAGCACAGCTAAACTACACAGTGACGGAAAAGGAGATGTTTACGGTCGTGTTCGCAATCGACAAATTTCGGTCCTATCTCATAGGATCAAAGGTAATCGTATACACAAACCATGCAGCTTTAAGATATTTAATTGATAAAAAGGACTCTAAGCCGCGCCTAATTCATTGGGTGTTTCTTCTCCAAGAGTTCGACCTCGAAATTAGAGATAGATAAGGTACTGAAAATCAAGTCGCTGACCACTTGTCAAGACTTGAACGAGCTGAACTTGTCAAAGAGAGCGGTGAAATTCTGAAAACCTTTCCAGACGAGCAGCTGCTCACCGCCACTCTCCTTGAAACACCATGGTATGCTGACTATGCTAACTACCTAGCCAGTGGTATTGTTCCTCATGACCTCTCATCAGTCCAGAGGAAAAGATTTTTTTGTAAAAGTCAGTTTTATTATTGGGATGAACCATATTTGTTTAGGATATGTCTTGATAACATGATCCGGAGATGCATCCCCGAGATAGAACAATCTTTTGTTTTGCAGGCATGTCATGCTTCAGCATATGGCGGTCACTTTGGAGGAATACGTACAGTTGCCAAAATACTTGAGGCTGGTTTCTATTGGCCAACGGTGTTTAAAGATGTGCACTTGTGGGTGAAAGGTTGCAACGAATGTCAACGCACCGGGAACATCTCCATGCATCATGAAATGCCTATGAACCCAATCCAGCAAGTTGAAGTGTTCGATGTCTAGGGAATAGATTTCATGGGTCCCTTTATTAGCTCATATGGCAATAAGTACATACTTGTTGCAGTTGACTACGTGTCCAAATGAGTGGAAGCTACAGCATTACCCACCAATGATGCTAAGGTGGTAGTGGGATTTTTGAAGAAGAAAATTTTCACCTGGTTCGGGACTCCAAGGGCTATCATCAGTGACGGGGGCACACACTTTTGCAACCGAGCTTTTGAGAAATTATTGGCCAAGTATGATGTTAAACACCGTGTGGCCACTCCATATCACCCGCAAACTAGCGGGCAAGTTGAGGTCTCCAACAGGGAGATAAAAAGTGTACTGACTAAAACAGTGAACGCCACAAGAACCATTTGGGCCAGAAAGCTTGATGACGCACTATGGGCAGATAGAACAGCATTCAAGACACCCACTGGCATGTCTCTATAAAAATTGGTGTTTGGGAAAGCTTATCACTTACCGGTTGAATTAGAGCACAAAGCTTGGTGGGCACTGAAACAATTGAATCTCAACTTGGATGAAGCATGTAAAGCAATGCTAACTGGGTTGCATGAATTAGAAGAATTTCGGTATCTGTCATTTGAAAGTACTAGATTGTATAAAGAGAGGATGAAGCGGATTCATGATCAAAATATCGTTGAGCAAAAATTCAAAAACGGGGACAAAGTACTACTATACAATTCAAGATTACGATTGTTCCCAGGGAAATTGAAATCAAGGTGGTCAGGACCCTTCAAGGTAATTGAGGCATTTGAGTCAGGAGCTGTGGAAATTCAAACTATGGATGGATCACGTACATTCAAGGTAAACGGACAGCGGTTGAAACCTTACATAGGCCTGGATAACATGGAGGACAAGGTAGAATTGCGGTTGGATGAACCTCAAAGGTCTAGCGAGCCTTAAAATGCGCTAAGTTGAGTCATGCCGCGACGTTAAATCAGGCGTTACGTGGGAGGCAACCCACGAACATGTTGTAAGTATTTTTATTTTAGTAGTATTTAATAAAATAAAATAACAAAAAAACAAAATTTTAGCTAAACAATTGAGAAAAATAATTCAGAGAGAGGCACTGTCCGCGGTCCATCCGCGACCGCGGATGAACCGCAGAAAAATGACCTCTCTGAACTTTCCCTGTTCAGGGTCCATTCGCGGCCGCGAACCTTCCGCGAAAAAATGACCTCTCTGAATCTCGACTGTTCGCGGTCCATCCGCGGCTGCGAACGAACCGCAAACAGTCGCGGCCAGTTCCGCGGTCAGCTAAAATAAACGTTTATTTTTATTCCCCCCCCCCTCTTTAAACCCTAAAAACCTAAACCCCCTCTCCCATAACTCAAAGTAGCCGCCCCCTACTCTCCAAATCTCTCTCTCTCTAACTTCAAATCCTCTCCCTTCTCTCTAAAATTTTCCCAAACCCCTCTTCTCCAAATCATCCCCTTAATCCTCCATTTCTCCTCCATTGTTATCACTTGTAAGTTTCTCTACTTCTTTTCTCTTTTATTTTGTTTTTATTTTTAGTTCTTGATTATTTATTTTTTAGAATTAATTAGATATTGTTAGTTTAGGATAAATCTTGAATATGACTTGGTTTCTTTTTGCACATTACAGGTTTCCATGAATTTCTTCTAAATAACCTTGTTATATGATGGAAGTTTGGTAAAGGATGAGTTGTTGGGTCTTCAATTATGTCTATAATGCTAATTTTATGGTTTGGAGACCCAAATAGTATGTACACCATGTATGTTGATTGGTTAGCCAAGTTGGGCAAATGATCATTGTTCATAATGTATTAATGTAGTTTTAGGAAAATTTTATGCATGCAATAGGCGGGGTTGATCCCCTTTATATCTGCCATGGTCCACCCAATGGCAGTCTTGCATTCCTTGAGCACCTGTATAAGCTTTTGGGCCTGCACATCTAACAAACTAGATGAGATAATAACAGGTGACATGCAGTTAGGACCTAGAAATTCATACCTGAGATGTGATGGTAGTGGTTTAAGCTCAATCTTTAGTGGCTCTTCTATGGATGGCTTTGCTGGCGGGGTTTCTCTTTTCTCTAAGTGTAGAGGCTCGAACTCAAGCTCTCTCTGCCAAAATCCCTTGCCTTCCAAAGAGAGTACCCATTCAGCTAAACTTTCGCCATTTACCTCTTCCATGTTCATCAGGCATGATTGAAGTGGATCTTCAATGTTCAACTCTGCATCGTCGGTTTCCACTATCACATCAACCGCATCAATAAGAGAGCAATTCGCAAACTCACTAGGGCGCCTCGTGGATTTTCGAACATTGAATATGATCTCCTCATCATTCAACCTCATCATGAGTTCCCAGTTTCATAATCAATTATAGCTCTCCCGGTAGCTAGGAATAGTCTTCCTAGGATTATGGGAATTTCTTCGTCGACCTTGCAATCAAGAATAACAAAATTAGCGGGAAACACGAACTTCCCAACCTGGATAAGCACATCATCTATAATACCAAATGGACGCTTAACCATCATGTCAGCAAGCATAAGCATAGAGGTTGGCCTGGCTCTCCCAACGCCTAACCTCTTATAAAAGACTAAGGGCATGAGATTAATGCTTGCCCCCAAATCACACAAAGCCTTAGTAAAGGCATAATTCCCTATAGTGCATGGGATGGTGAAGCTACCTGGATCAGATAGCTTCTTAACAATGGGTCTGGAGACCACTACACTACAAGTCTAGGTAAGTGTTACAGTGGCCAAGTCTTGGAAATCAAATTTCCACGACATCAAATCTTTCATCATCTTAGCATAACCAGGCATTTCTTTTAAAGCTTCAATTAAGGGAATGTTTACCTGGATTTGCTTGAGCATTTCAAAGAAATTTTTGTAATTCTGTTCTTTCTGGTGTTTGGCCAACCTTTGGGGGAATGGTGGTGGATGCCTCTTTTTCCCAGTGACTTGGGAATTTTCTTTTTCTATCACTTTCTCTCCAATCTGCTGCTCTACCTGTTCAGCTACTTTCTCCGTTCCCTGCTTTGCTTCTTTATTTTCAGCAACTGGCTGGACTGTAACTTGTGTCAACCCTGTGGACTCATCCAGTTCAATGGGTAATGGAGTAGGTGTCTCAGCGTGTCTGTCAATTTTCTCACTTTCATTCTCAGCATCAAGATCTCTACCGCTTCTCAGAGTCACTGCCATCATCTGCTTTGGGACTTGGTCCTTTGGGTTTGTTTGTGTATCTGCAGGCACTGTCCTGTGAGGACTATTGTTGAGAGACATAGCAATCTGACCCACCTGTACTTCAATATGCTTTATGGCGGCATCATGTGCATCTATCCTCTCATTTGTTTTGGAATTTGACCCAATTACCTACTGCATCATAGCTTTCAACTCTGCGAACCCATCGTCATGTCTACCCCCATGTGGTGGTGGAGGTGGATGATATCCCTACTACTGATTGCCGAAATATTGAGGTCTAGGATATGGGGCCATGTTGTGTGGTGGCCTCATACCTGCTGCATTAAATTGTGGCTGGGGAGGTCTGTACTGCATTGGAGCCTGTTGGCCCCAGTTTTGATTACCTTGTCGCTGCCCTACAAAGTTAGCCACATAGTTCATATTCTCATACTGATGATAATGTTCTTGGTCTGCAGCCCATGGATTACCTATGGATTGGCTAATGGAAGATGTGCATAAACCATCATTGGTAGTATCTACAATGTGAACCTGCTGCTTGACCCCTGATTCTTCCACCTTCTTTGTTAGGATGCTCCTTTGTGTCAATAAAGTTTCCATGTTCTCCTCTAGAGTGTTGGATGGATCCAGAGGTACAGAGTGTACCACTAGTGTGATAGGAGCATTCCTGGACGTCCACTCGGAATTTTGAGCCATCTTTTCTAGCAAATTTTGGCCCTCTCTCCAAGTCTTGCTCGGAAAAGCCCCACCTGCTGAAGCATCTACAATGTTCTTCATGCTGTCTGAAAGCCCCATGTAGAATATTTGGCCCAACATCTGCTCAGGAATCCCATAATGAGGACACATAACAAGCACACCCTTGAATCTGCCCCAAGTTTCATGTAATGTTTCCATTGGTTTCTGCTTGAAGCTCATGATCTCATCAATTTGTTGAGCTGTCTTGTTAGGTGGATGAAACTTGTTGTGGAATTGTTTGACTAACTCATCCCAAGTTGCAATGGAGTTTATTGGGAGTGTGTTTAGCCATATATGTGCTTCTCCTGTAATTGAGAACGGAAAGAGTAATAATCTGATAGCTTCCGGAGTTACATTCGGTTGCCTATGTGTTTTGCATATTGAGAGAAAGTTCTTTAGGTCCTGTTGTGGATCTTCAACCTGAGACCCAGAGAATAATCCCTTCTTCTGCAACAAGTGAAGCATGTTGTTAGTAATCTAGAAAGACTCAGCTTGAATTGTTGGCACAACGATGGCAGTTGCCAAATTATCCGCTGTGGGTTGTGCCCAGTCATATAGTGAACCTTCCTGTGCCTCCTGCGCCTCTTGCATATTTAACCCCGCTTGCTAGTTTTGTTCGTTTACGTCACCCATGTCGAAGTCTAATTTGATTGGTTGTTCAGATTGTTGAATTTGTTTGATAGCTTTACTACATGCCCGGAAAGTTTGCTCGGGGTCTGAGAGTCCTTCAATTAGTTCTCCAGTCCTTGCAGATTTTCTAGGCATGTACCTGAGTACCCAAATCAACAACCATCAAAATATTCAATGTAAAGTGTAGAAAGAACCTGACTACACAAGAATCTTGAAGTTCTGTCAATGGCAATTGATAATTTCGTTAATTCCCCGGCAACGGCGCCAAAATTGATTCACGTCCAAGCAACGGTCGCAGTCAACATAACCTGGTCTAATAAGTCCAAGATCGATCCCACAGGGAATTAACCTACCAATTACAACTTTCACAACCCAAGAGTACTTCCGAATCAAGTTCCCAAAATTTATAATATATTTGTGTATGGATTTCGACTAACTACTTTGCAAGAATTAAGAATGCTTAAAAGAAAGAATTGAATATTGAGTAAAAATAATATGGAGAAGGACTAAGGTATTGATTTCCCCTATTGATGGAATCCCTTATTGTTATGCTCATACAAATTGTTAATATATTCTATCAATCATGAACGCTATGTGTATCGTAACCCTCTCCCGAGCAATTATAATATTTTACTAGTGCACTCTCCTGAGCTACCCTAGCTAGCTTTAATTTTAATTGTTCACTTAAGATTGCACCCAAGACTTCATTATTCCTAACCCCGTCTTTACGCCTAAAGTTATAGATTCCTGCAATAACCTAGGTGTGGTGTTGTTCAACAATATACCTAAATATGTACTCTTTTCCAAGTTATGCACACTATATAAGCACAGCTAATTGGAGATCCTACCAATTAACTACAACAAGAATGAAGTTGAACAAATAGAAATCTAAGTCACAATTTGTAATCACATAAACGATAAGTTCATCACCCAATAAGTTCCATCAAAACCTAAGAAAAGGATTTAGCTACTCATGCTTAAAGAAACAAGAATAATAATTGAAATCATAAAGAAATACTTGATATAAAATAAAAAGAAGGAGTTGAGAGGATTCTCTCTTACTAAATATCTTGCAAAAGTATTGAAATAAAGACAATATGCCTCTATTGGGCAAACTAGGAGTTTATATAGAGGTTTTAGGGCTAAAAAACTATGTTTGAGTACAATTAGGATTACTGTTCCATCGCCTTCCGCGGTTGGTTCGCGGCCACGAGCGGACCGCGAACAGAAAACATCAGAGGGCTTTATTATTCGATGTTCATCCACGACCGCGAATGAACCGCGGAGGAACAATCCTGCGGATGTTTCTCTGCTTCTTCCAGCTCTTTTCACTTTAGCTCTTCTCTTGGCCTTTTCATCAACATATGACTCCAAAATAGCTCTTCTTAGCATCCATTGCATCACATGTACCTATAACACACAAACAAACACTAATCAAAGCATTTTGTCCTCATAAACAACATAAATACCATAACAAAGTGTGATTATTTAGGGCATAATTATAGTCAAATTCACCTATTATCAGTAATCATCCCAGATGAACCATCTGGTATGATCCTGTTGAGTATACCATTCCAACGCCGAACTGCTTAATCTTTGGATAAAGCAAGCCATAAGGAACTCATCCCTTCCTCCTGCTCTGCGCATTTTACTACAGTAGCCCCTCAGATGGGCAATTGGATTTCTGTGACCGTCATACTTATCAAACTTGGGCAACTTAAACCCAATAGGTAACTGTACCTCCGGAACAAGCATAGATCTTTGTACGCAACACTCACTTGGCCTCCCAACCCTTGCATGTTACGAAATGACTGCTCAATACTTTTAATCTTACGGGCCATCTTGATAATAGGTGAATTAGACTATAATTATGCCCTAATAATCACACTTTGTTGTTGAATTAATGTTGTTTATGAGAACAAAATGCTTTGATTAGTGTGTATCTGTGTTTTATAGGTACATATGATACATTGAATGCTAAAAGGAGCTATTTTTGAGTCACATGTTGATGAAAAGGCCAAGAGAAGAGTTAAAGTGAAGTGAGCTTGAAGAATCAGAAAAAAAATCAGACGGGGTGTTCATCCGCGGTTCACTCGCGACCGCGGATGAACCGCAAAAAAAGAGGCTCTCTGAAGTTTACTGTTCACGGTCCGTCCGCGACCGCGGACGAACCGCGAAAGACGCCGCAGCAGCAATCCTAATTGTATACAAACTTAGTTTTTTATCCCTAAAGCCTCTATATAAACTCCTAGTTTGCCCAATAGAGGGATGTGGTCTATTTATCACTACTTTTTCAAGATAATTAGTAAGAGAGAATCCTCTCAACAGATTCTTTTCTTTTATATCAACTATTTATTTATGATTTCAATTATTATTCTTGTTTCTTTGAGCATGAGTAGATACATCCTTTTCTAAGGTTTTGAAGGAACCTATTGGGTGATGAACTTATCGTTTATGTGATTACAAATTGTTAGCTAGATTTCTATTTGTTCAACTTCATTCTTATTGTAGTTAATTGGTAGAGCTCCCAATTAGCGGTGCCTATTTATTGTGCATAACTTGGAAAAGAGTGCATATTTGGGTATATTGTTGAACAACGCCACACCTAGGTTATTGGAGGAATCTATAACTTTAGGCGTAAAGACGGGGTTAGGAATAACGAAGCCTTGGGTGCAATCTTAAGTGACTATTCAAATTAAAGCTAGCTAGGGTAGCTCGGGAGAGTGCACTAGTAAATTATTGTAATTGCTCGGGAAAGGGTTGCGGTACAAATAGCGTTTATGATTGATAGAATATATTAACAATTTGTATGAGCATAACAATAAAGGATTCCATCAATAGGGGAAATCAATACCTTGTCCTTCTCCATATTATTTTTACCCAATATTCAATTCTTTCTTTTAAGCCTTTTTAATTCTTGCAAAAGTAGTTAGTTGAAAACTCACTCAAATACATATTCGAAATTTTGGGGACTTGATTCGGAAGTACTCATGGCTTGTGAAAGTTGTAATTGGTAGGTTAATTCCCTGTGGGATTGATCTTGGACTTATTAGACCAGGTTATATTGACTACGATCGTTACTTGGACGTGAATCAAATTTGGCACCGTTGCCGGGGAATTAACGGAATTATCAATTGCCATAGACAGAACTTCAAGATTCTTGTGTAGTCAGGTTCTTTCTACACTTTACATTGAATATTTTGACGGTTGTTGATTTGGGTACTCAGGTGCATGCCTAGAAAATCTGCAAGGACTGGAGAACTAGTTGAAGGACTCTCAGACCCCGAGCAAACTTTCCGGGCACGTAACAAAGCTATCAAACAAATTCAGCAATCTCAACAACCAATCAAACAAGACTTTGACATGGGTGACGTAAACGAACAAAACCAGCAAGCCAGGTTAAATATGCAAGAGGTGCAGAAGGCCCAAGAAGGTGCACTGTTTGACTGGGCACAACCCACACCGGATAATTTGGCAACTACCATCGTTGTGCAAGCAATTTAAGCTGAGTCTTTCAAGATGACTTACAACATGCAACACTTATTGCAAAGCAAGGGATTATTCTTTGGGTCTCAGGTTGAAGGTCCACAACAACAACAGAATAACTTTCTCTCGATATGCAAGACACAGAGGCAACCGAATATAACTCCGGAAGCCATCATATTATTACAGTTTCCGTTATCAGTTATAGGAGCAACATAGATATGGCTTAGCTCACTCCCCATAAACTCCGTTGCAACTTGGGATGAGTTAGTCAAGCAATTCCACAACAAGTTTCATCCACTAACAAGACAACTCAACAAATTGATGAGATTGTGTGCTTCAAGCAGAAATCAATGGAGACATTACATGAAACTTGGGGCAGATTCAAGGGTATGCTTGTTATGTGTCCTCACCATGGGATTCCTGAGCAGATGTTGGGTCAATGGTTCTACATGGGGTTGTCTGATAGTATGAAGAATATTGTAGATGCTTCAGTAGGTGGGGCTTTTTTGAGCAAGACTCGGAGAGATGGCCCAAATTTGCTAGACAAGATGGCTCAAAATTCCGGGTGGACGAACAAAAACGCTCCTATCACACCAGTGGTACACTCTGTACCTCTGAATCCATCCAACACTATGGACGAGAACATGGCAACCTTATTGACACAAATGAGCATTCTAACAAAGAAGGTGGAAGAATCTGGGGTCAAGAAGCAGGTTCATATTGTAGATACTACCAACGGTGGTTTATGCACATCTTGCATTAGCCAACCCATAGGTAATCCATGGGCTGTAGACCAAGAACATCATCACCATGAAGACATGAATTATATGGCTAACTATGGAGGGCAGCGTCAAGGTAACCAGAGTTGGGGTCAGCAGGCTCCAATGCAGTACAGGCCTCCTCAGCCACAATTTAATGCAGCATGTATGAGGCCACCACACAAAATTGCTCCATATCCTAGACCTCAGAATTTCGGCAATCAGCAGCAGGGATATCATCCACCTCCACCACCACATGGGGGTAGACATGATAATGGGTTTGCAAGATTGGAAGCTATGATGCAGCAGGTAATTGGGTCAAATGACAAAACCAATGAGAGGATAGATGCACATGATGCAGCCATCAAGAATATTGAAGTACAGGTGGGCCAGATTGCTATGTCTCTCAACAATCGTCCTTAAGGGACATTGCCTGCAGATACACGAACAAACCTAAAAGACCAAGTCCCAAAGCAGATGATGGCAGTGACTTTTAGAAACGGTAGAGATCTTGATGCTGAGAATGAAAGTGAGACAATCGACAGACAGGTTGAGACACCCACCTCATTGCCCATTTAACTGGATGAGTCCATAGGGTTGACAGAAGTTACAGTCTAGCCAATTGCTGAAAATAAAGAGGCAAAGCAGGGAACGGAGAAAGTAGCTGAACATGTAGAGTAGCAGATTGAAGAGAAGGTGATAGAGAAAGAAAAGTCACAAGTCATTGGGAAGAAGAGGCCTCCACCACCATTCCCCCAAAGATTGGTCAAACACCAGAAAAAAGAGCAATACAAATATTTTTTGAGATGCTCAAGCAAATCCAGGTAAACATTCCCTTAATTGAATCTTTAAAATAAATGCCTGGGTATGCTAAGATGATGAAAGATTTGATGTCGCGGAAATTTGATTTCCAAGACGGCCACCGTATCACTTACCCAGACTTGTTGTGCAGTGGTCTCCAGACCCATTGCTGATAAGCTATCTGATCCAGGTAGCTTCACCATCCCATGCACTATAGGGAATTATGCCTTTACAAATGCTTTAAATGATTTGGGGGCAAGCATTAATCTCATGCCCTCAGTCATTTATAAGAGGTTATGCATTGGGAGAGCCGGGCCTACCTCTATGTTATTACAGCTTGCTGACAGGACGGTTAAGCGTCCTTTTGGTATTATAGATGATGTGCTTATCCAGGTAGGGAAGTTCGTGTTTCCCACCGATTTTTTTATTCTTGATTGCAATGTCGACGAACAAAATCCCATAATCTTAGGAAGACCATTCCTAGCAACCGGGAGAGCTATAATTGATTGTGAAACTGGGGAACTCAAGATGAGGTTGAATGATAAGGAGATCATCTTCAATGTGCAAAAATACATGAGTCGCCCTAGTGAGTTCATGAACTGCTCTCTTATTGATGCGGTTGATGTGATAGTGGAGACAGACGATGCAGAGTTGACCATTGAAAATCCACTTCAAGCATGCCTGATGAACATGGAAGAGGTAAATGGTGAAAGTTTAGCTGAATGGGTACTATCTCTGGAAGGCAGTGGATTTTGGCAGAGAGAGCTTGAGTTCGAGCCTCTACACTTAGAGAAAAGAGAGACCCCGCCTGCAAAGCCATCCATAGAAGAGCCACCAAAGCTTGAGCTTAAACCACTACCATCACATCTCAGGTACGAATTTCTAGGTCCTAACTCCACTTTACATGTTATTATCTCTTCTAGTTTGTTAGATGTGCAGTCCCAAAAGCTTATACAGGTACTCAAGGAATGCAAGACTGCCATTGGGTGGACCATAGCAGACATAAAGGAGATCAGCACCACATATTGCATGCATAAAATTCTCCTGGAAGAGGGACACAAACCTTCCAGGGAACATGAAAGAAGGCTGAACCCTAACATGAAAGAAGTGGTGAAGAAAGAGGTAATAAAATGGCTAGACGCGGGAATCATCTTTCCAATCTCTGACAGCAGCTGGTTTAGCCCGGTCCAATGTGTACCAAAGAAAGGAGGCATGACAGTAGTGAAAAACAAGAATAATGAATTGATTTCAACTAGAACCGTCACCGGATGGAGAATATGCATGGACTACAGGAAGTCAAATCTAGCCACCTGCAAAGATCACTTCCCACTTCCCTTCATTGATCAAATTCTTGACTAAACAATTCCACAACAAGTTTCATCCACCTAACAAGACAGCTCAACAAATTGATGAGATTGTAAGCTTCAAGCAGAAACCACTGGAAACATTACATGAAACTTGGGGCAGATTCAAAGGTATGCTTGTTATGTGTCCTCACAATGGGATTCCAGAGCAGATGTTAGGCCAAAGATTCTACATGGGGCTCTCAAACAGCATGAAGAACATTGTAGATGCTTTAGCAGGTGGGGCATTTCTGAGCAAGACTTGGAGAGAGGGCCAACATTTGCTAGACAAGATGGCCCAAAATTCCGGGTGGACGTCCAGGAATTCTCCTATCACACCAGTGGTACACTCTGTACCCCTGGATCCATCCAACACTCTGGAGGAGAACATGTCAACTCTATTGACATAAATGAGCATCCTAACAAAGAAGGTGGAAGAATCAGGAGTCAAGCAGCAGGTTCACATTATAGACACTACCAATGGTGGTTTATGCACATCATGCATTAGTCAACCCATAGGTAATCCATGGGCTGCAGACCAAGAACATCATCATCAGCACGAGGATATGAACTATGTGGCTAACAATGGAGGGCAGCGACAAGTTAATCAAAACTGGGGCCAACAGGCTCCAATGCAGTATAGACCTCCCCAACCACAATTTAATGCAGCATGTATGAGGTCACCACACAACATGGTCCCATATCCTAGACCTCAAAATTTCAGCAATCAGCAGCAGGGATATCATCCACCTCCACCACCACATCGGGGTAGACATGATGATGGGTTCGCAGAGTTGAAAGCTAGGATGCAGCAGGTAATTGGGTCAAATGCCAAAACAAATGAGAGGATAGATGCACATGATGCCGCCATAAAGAATATTGAAGTACAGGTGGGTCAGATTGCTATGTCTCTCAACAATCTTCCTCGAGGGACATTGCCTGCAGATACACAAACAAACCCAAAGGAGCAAGTCCCAAAGCAGATGATGGCAGTAACCCTAAGAATCGGCAGAGATCTTGATGCTGAGAATGAAAGTGAAAAAATCGACATACAGGCTGAGACATCCACTCCATTGCCCATTGAACTGGACGAATCCATAGGGTTGACAGAAGTCACAGTCCAGCTAGTTGCTGAAAATAAAGAAGCAAAACAGGGAACGGAGAAAGTAGTTGAACAGGTAGAGCGGCAGATTGATGAGAAAGTGATAGAAAAAGAAAAATCCCAAGTCACCGGGAAGAAGAGCCCTCCACCACCATTCCCCCAAAGGTTGGCCAAACACCAGAAAGAGGAGCAATACAAAAAGTTCTTCGAGATGCTCAAGCAAATCCAGGTAAACATTCCATTAATTGAATCTTTAAAAGAAACGCCTGGTTATGTTAAGATGATGAAGGATTTGATGTCGCGGAAATTTGATTTCCAAGACTTGGCCACAGCAACACTTACCCAGACATGTAGAGCAGTGGTCTCTATACCCATTACTGAGAAGCTAGCTGATCCAGGTAGTTTCACCATCCCATGCACTATAGGGAATTATGCCTTTACTAAGGCTTTATGTGATTTGGGGGCAAGAATTAATCTCATGCCCTTAGTTATATATAAGATGTTAGGTATTGGGAGAGCCAGACCCACCTCTATGCTTTTACAGCTTGCTGACAAGACGGTTAAGCGTCCATTTGGTATTATAGATGATGTGCTTATCCAGGATGGGAAGTTCGTGTTTCCCGCCGATTTTGTTATTTTTGATTGCAAGGTCGATGAAGAAATTCCCATAATCCTAGGAAGACCATTCCTAGCCACCGAGAGAGCCATAATTGATTTTGAAACTGGGGAACTCAAGATGAGGCTGAATGATGAGGAGATCATTTTCAATGTGCAAAAATCCATGAGGCGCCCTAGTGAGTTCGAAAATTGCTCTCTCATTGATGCGGTTGATGTGATAGTGGAGACCGACGATGCAGAGTTGACCATTGAAGATCCACTTCAAGCATGCCTGATGAACATGGAAGAGGTAAATGGTGAAAATTTAGCCGAATGGGTACTATCTCTGGAAGGCAAGGGATTTTGGCAGAGAGACCTTGAGTTCGAACCTTTACACTTAGAGAAAAGAGAGAGCCCGCCAGCAAAGCCATCCATAGAAGAGCCACCAAAGCTTAAACTTAAACCACTACCATCACATCTCAAGTATGAATATCTAGGTCCTAACTCCACGTTACATGTTATTATGTCGTCTAGTTTGTTAGATGTGCAGGACCAAAAGCTTATACAGGTACTCAAGAAATGCAAGACTGCCATCGGGTGGACCATGGTAGACATAATGGGGATCAGCCCAGCCTATTGTATGCATAAAATTCTCCTAGAAGATGGACACAAACCTTCCAGGGAGCATCAAAGAAGGCTGCACCCCAACATAAAGGAAGTGGTGAAGAAGGAAGTAATAAAGTGGCTAGATGCAGGAATCATCTTCCCAATCTCAGACAGCAGCTGGGTTAGCCCGGTCCAATGTGTGCCAAAGAAAGGAGGCATGACGGTAGTGAAAAACGAGAACAATGAATTGATTTCAACAAGAACCGTCATCGGATGGAGAATATGCATGGACTACAGGAAGTTGAATCTAGCCACCCACAAAGATCACTTCCCACTTCCCTTCACTGATGAAATGCTTGACAGTTTGGCAGGGAGGTCCCACTTTTGCTTTCAGGAGGATGCCATTCGGACTATGCAATGCGCCTGCCACATTCCAAAGGTGCATGATGGCTATTTTTACTGACATGGTGGAAGACATTATGGAGGTGTTCATGGATGATTTCTTCGTGGTAGGGAATTCATTCTTTGAATGCCTTGCCAATCTGACTAGAGTGCTAAAACGGTGCATGCAAACAAACTTAGTGCTAAACTGGGAGAAGTGCCATTTTATGCTAAAAGAAGGTATAGTATTGGGGCACCGGGTTTCAAGCAAAGGCATTGAGGTAGACCGTGCTAAAGTTTATGTCATTGCAAAGTTGCCTCCACCAACATCCATCAAGGCCATAAGAAGCTTTCTTGGACACGTCGGTTTTTACCGGAGGTTCATCAAAGAATTCTCCAAAATATCAAACCCTCTCTGTAAGTTACTTGAAAAAGACCGCCCTTTTGTTTTTTCTGATGAGTGCAGGATTGCTTTTGAGGAACTAAAGAAGAGGTTGGTCACAACACCCATCATCATTGCCCTAGACTAGGAGCAACCTTTTGAGTTAATGCGTGATGCAAGTGACTATACAGTGGGGGCAGTGCTGGGCCAAAGGAAAGATAAGCTGATGCATCCAATATACTATCCAAGTAGAACTCTGAGTGGAGCACAGCTAAACTACACAGTGACGGAAAAGGAGATGTTTGCGGTCGTGTTCGCAATCGACAAATTTCGGTCCTATCTCATAGGATCAAAGGTAATCGTATACACAAACCATGCAGCTTTAAGATATTTAATTGATAAAAAGGACTCTAAGCCGCGCCTAATTCATTGGGTGTTTCTTCTCCAAGAGTTCGACCTCGAAATTAGAGATAGATAAGGTACTGAAAATCAAGTCGCTGACCACTTGTCAAGACTTGAACGAGCTGAACTTGTCAAAGAGAGCGGTGAAATTCTGAAAACCTTTCCAGACGAGCAGCTGCTCACCGCCACTCTCCTTGAAACACCATGGTATGCTGACTATGCTAATTACCTAGCCAGTGGTATTGTTCCTCATGACCTCTCATCGGTCCAGAGGAAAAGATTTTTTCGTGAAAGTCAGCTTTATTATTGGGATGAACCATATTTGTTTAGGATATGTCTTGATAACATGATCCGGAGATGCATCCCCGAGATAGAACAATCTTTTGTTTTGCAGGCATGTCACGCTTCAGCATATGGCGGTCACTTTGGAGGAATACGTACATTTGCCAAAATACTTGAGGCTGGTTTCTATTGGCCAACGGTGTTTAAAGATGTGCACTTGTGGGTGAAAGGTTGCAATGAATGTCAATGCACCGGGAACATCTCCCTGCATCATGAAATGCCTATGAACCCAATCCAGCAAGTTGAAGTGTTCGATGTCTAGGGAATAGATTTCATGGGTCCCTTTATTAGCTCATATGGCAATAAGTACATACTTGTTGCAGTTGACTATGTGTCCAAATGAGTGGAAGCTACAACATTACCCACCAATGATGCTAAGGTGGTAGTGGGATTTTTGAAGAAGAAAATTTTCACCTGGTTCGGGACTCCAAGGGCTATCATCAGTGACGGGGGCACACACTTTTACAACCGAGCTTTTGAGAAATTATTGGCCAAGTATGATGTTAAACACCGTGTGGCAACTCCATATCACCCGCAAACTAGCGGGCAAGTTGAGGTCTCCAACAGGGAGATAAAAAGTGTACTGACTAAAATAGTGAACGCCACAAGAACCGTTTGGGCCAGAAAGCTTGATGACGCACTATGGGCAGATAGAACAGCATTCAAGACACCCACTGGCATGTCTCTATAAAAATTGGTGTTTGGGAAAGCTTGTCACTTACCGGTTGAATTAGAGCACAAAGCTTGGTGGGCACTGAAACAATTGAATCTCAACTTGGATGAAGAATGTAAAGCAATGCTAACTGGGTTGCATGAATTAGAAGAATTTCGGTATCTGTCATTTGAAAGTACTAGATTGTATAAAGAGAGGATGAAGCGGATTCATGATCAAAATATCGTTGAGCAAAAATTCAAAAACGGGGACAAAGTACTACTATACAATTCAAGATTACGATTGTTCCCAGGGAAATTGAAATCAAGGTGGTCAGGACCCTTCAAGGTAATTGAGGCATTTGAGTCAGGAGCTGTGGAAATTCAAACTATGGATGGATCACGTACATTCAAGGTAAACGGACAGCGGTTGAAACCTTACATAGGCCTGGATAACATGGAGGACAAGGTAGAATTGCGGTTCGATGAACCTCAAAGGTCTAGCGAGCCTTAAAATGCGCTAAGTTGAGTCATGCCGCGACGTTAAATCAGGCGTTACGTGGGAGGCAACCCACGAACATGTTGTAAGTATTTTTATTTTAGTAGTATTTAATAAAATAAAATAACAACTAAACAAAATTTTAGCTAAACAATTGAGAAAAATAATTCAGAGAGAGGCACTGTCCGCGGTCCATCCGCGACCGCGGAAGAACCGCGGAAAAATGACCTCTCTGAACTTTCCCTGTTCGCGGTCCATTCGCGGCCGCGAACCTACCGCGAAAAAATGACCTCTCTGAATCTCGACTGTTCGCGGTCCATCCGCGGCTGCGAACGAACCGCGAACAGTCGCGGCCAGTTCCGCGGTCAGCTAAAATAAACGTTTATTTTTATTCCCCCCCCCCCCTCTTTAAACCCTAAAAACCTAAACCCCCTCTCCCATAACTCAAAGTAGCCGCCCCCCACTCTCCAAATCTCTCTCTCTCTAACTTCAAATCCTCTCCCTTCTCTCTAAAATTTTCCCAAACCCCTCTTCTCCAAATCCTCCATTACTCCTCCATTGTTATCACTTGTAAGTTTCTCTACTTCTTTTCTCTTTTATTTTGTTTTTATTTTTAGTTCTTGATTATTTATTTTTTAGAATTAATTAGATATTGTTAGTTTAGGATAAATCTTGAATATGACTTGGTTTCTTTTTGCACATTACATGTTTCCATGAATTTCTTCTAAAAAACCTTGTTATATGATGGAAGTTTGGTAAAGGATGAGTTGTTGGGTCTTCAATTATGTCTATAATGCTAATTTTATGGTTTGGAGACCCAAATAGTATGTACACCATGTATGTTGATTGGTTAGCCAAGTTGGGCAAATGATCATTGTTCATAATGTATTAATGTAGTTTTAGGAGAAATAATGCCCAACTCATGAATTGGTAATGGTGTATTTTATTGGGCATGGATTAAGTCAATTGGGTAATGTTAGAAGTGTTCAAATAACTAAGTGTGGGGTGCTTGAATAGGCATGTGTAAAATAGTTAGATAAAGAATCTAAATATAGGAGTATGAGGTATTTGCACGAAAAAATGGTCAATTGTGATATCTCACGGATGGCGAAGTCTGAGTAGCCTTCCAATGACTAACTGTTTACAAAATTTTTGGCTATCTTATTTGTGCAGGATCATGGCCCCAAAGAGAGCTCGACATGGTGCTAGCTCATCTAGGAAACCGACTTATGACGAGTCTAGGTTTGCTTGTGAAGAAGCGAAGAATGGATTTCACATTAAAGCAACCAAGAAGTGGCTCCAAGAGGTAGAAGTTGACCGGATAGCTATCCGCTCGGAGAAGCTAGAAATATATGATGAGATTCGGAGGTGCGAGATGGAGTTCCTCTTTGACTCACCTCCTAAGGTGAACAAGATGCTTGTCCGGGAATTCTACACCAATGATCCTTATGCTATGGTCTGAGAAGTATTCATCAGAGGTAAGCGGGTCAATTCTCATATTCCTACAATTCGGCAGGTACTTAGACTGGCATTGCACACTAGTGATGTCGACTATTACCATGATAGGCCCGGTGTCACATGGGACATGCTAATAGAGGCCTTATGTGTAGACGGCATCCCGGTGTGGATTAGAAATCAAACTCTGCACTCTAACTGCTTTACACACACAGCTAAATGTTGGTTCTCCATAATTTGCAACCGTATCTTGCCCTCGAGTAACACCACGGATGTTAACTTTAATAGGGCTGTTTTGACTTGGTGTTTTATAACACATCGGGATGTTGATATCGCCCGAGTAATTAGTGATGAGATGGTATTGAGGGGATCCCTCACTGCCAAGGGTTTTTATTACCCATCTCTTTCACTACGTTGTGTCTCCTCCATCAGACCCCAGTAACTGATGCTGACGGTCTGCTACCAAAAGCTCCATTTAGAGCTGCTACTATCCGGGTTGGACGAGACACAACCCCAATTGACTTGGATGAGGAGGACGATCCTGTGCCGGTTGACCGGGCCAGGCACTCCATGGATTCAGCCGGACCTTCCAGGCCTGCTCCTCGTGGAGCAAGTATGTCTAGCTTCGAATCCACACGACCTATGCTAAGGTCCATGGAGGAGGCGGTTGCTGATCTGCGCACCTCCGTTGATGGCTTGCACACACGGCTAGACGCCATGTCTACAAGACAAGCCCGGTCAGAAAATAGGTTTATGGCATGGTTCAGAGCACTTGGACGAGCATGTCATGTCGACCCATCCACCGTCTCCGACTCCGAGTGAGTCTCAGGTAAGTTTTCTTGCCCCTTTTGTGCTTTAATTTTTATTTATGTCATGAGGACATGACATATCTTTAAGTGTGGGGTAGGTGACTTATCTTGTACATGATGTATATATTAGTTGTAGTAGTAATATAAAATAATAAAAACACAAAAAAAATCATAAAATTTTAAAAATTTTTTAGTGGTAGTAGTAATATAAAATAATAAAAAAACAAAAAAAATCATAAAATTTTAAAAATAAAAAAAAAATGAGTAGAGGACTCTTCCTGATGACGGACTATTTTGGACAAGTACTCTTGAGGGAAGTATTCCACGTAGGAATTTTTCTTTCTTTTATTTTCTTTTTATAGGTAATGTATCATCTCCCCCTTGGTTTTTCTTTTGACCACGGTTCTTTTCCAAGGGTTTTTATTTGAACCGGATTAGGTAGATTTTTTTTATTTTTCTTTTTTTAGGATTAGAGGCAAAAGGGCAACATGTAACCCCGAATATGCACATTAACAAAAGCGTAAATTGAACTTGAGAATGTATCTTCTAAGCTTGACTGTAGAATCTCAATATGCCTTAAATTGCTCAATAATGCTAGCTTGAACATCGATAGGACTTTGTAGATAAACTGGATTCCAGATTAGTTGCATGCTATGTGTGTGTGAGGTTTTTACTTACATTGTATGTTGTACATGATGCCTAGAACTTGCCCTGTGTGTTTGCAAATAGAAATAGAAGTTGTTCGGTTGTAGAAAGGATAGAGGCATTTCTTTGTGTAACCCCATATACCAATAGACATGAATTCACTCGTACATTATATCTTAGTTAACCCCTTTGAGCTTAAGCCTATCTTTTGATAACCCTTGAATGTTAATCAAATATGTATAATGTTCTACTTTACCTCCTTGAAGCACTGGTATTGTAATGATTATGCAAAAGTTTAAGTGTGGGGTGAAGGGAAATTGAAAAAGGTAAAATCAAGAATTAATTTAAAAAAAATATAGTGGACTGGTCCAAAAGAATGTTACAAAGCAATGAAAAAAAGAGCTATATTGATGAATATGTAAAAATCATAGAAAGGCCAGTTACATCAATAAAAGAAAAGTGGGGGTTAAAATTGAACAAAGGTGAAGGTATGTTTATGGGAAACATAAGGAAGTAAACAAAAAGGGATGTTGTGAAAAAGAAAAGAAAAGTGCTTAGTGAGGCTAGTCACTATAACCAAAAGTATCATACCCGTCCCATAGCCTACATTACAACCCTTAAAGACCTCTTGATCTATGATTGAATAACTCGATTACTCGAGTATTACACTAGGGGCAAGCCTATGGTGTGTCTGTATTCATATGAATGTTCATTGTTGAGAGTGAGTGAATTTTTCCGATATTTATAAGTTCCATGTATTTGAATTGTTAATGTGTGGGAACTTCTCTCAATATATTTTGCGAGGGCATGTAATTCAAGAGGAAGAAGGTGAATTTGCAAGTTTTTGGCAATAAGTAGAGTAAGTAATAATGTGCGGGCATGAGAGTTTGCGGTTAGGTAAAGATTGTGCATATCTTAGGTTGTTCATGTATAATAGCTTTTGTGACATATTTTGGGGGAGACAAATTTTTGTTAATTGGCCTAAAGTGTGATTAAAGTTGCTCGAGGACGAGCAAAGGTTTAAGTGTGGGGTATTGATAATAGGTGAATTTGACTATAATTATGCCCTAAATAATCACACTTTGTTATGGTATTTATGTTGTTTATGAGGACAAAATGCTTTGATCAGTGTTTGTTTGTATGTTGTAGGTACATGTGATGCAATGGATGCTAAGAAAAGTATTTTTAAGTCATATGTGGATGAAAAGGCCAAGAAAAGATCTAAGGTGAAAAGAGCTGGAAGAAGCAGTCAAACATACGCAGCACTGTTCATCCGCAGTTCATTCGCGGATGAACCGCGAAAAAAGACGCATTCTGAAGTTTGACTATTCGCGGTTGGATCACGGCCGCGAACGAACCACGGAAGTCGGCGCCTAGTTCTCCTAATTGGATTCGAATTTAGTTTTCTAAGCCCTAAAACCTCTATATAAACTCCTAGTTTGCCCCATAGAGGCATGTTGTCTTTATTTCACTACTTTGCGAGATATTTAGTAAGAGAGAATCCTCTCAACTCCTTCTTCTTATTTTATATCAAGTATTTCTTTATGATTTCAATTATTATTGTTGTTTCTTCAAGCATGAGTAGCTAAATTCTATTCTAAGGTTTTGATGGAACCTATTGGGTGATGAACTTATCGTTTATGTGATTACAAATTGTGACTTAGATTTCTATTTGTTCAACTTCATTCTTGTTGTAGTTAATTGGTAGACGTCCCAATTAGCGGAGCCTATTTAGTGTGCATAACTTGGAAAAGAGTGCATATTTAGGTTTATTGTTGAACAACACCACACCTAGGTTATTAGAGGAATCTATAACTTTAGGCATAAAGACAGGGTTAGGAATAACGAAGTCTTGGGTGCAATATTAAGTGAACTATTCAAATTAAAGCTAGCTAGGGTAGCTCGGGAGAGTGCACTACTAGTTATTTTAATTGCTCGGGAGAGGGTTATGATACACATAGTGTTCTTGATTGATAGAATATATTAACAATTTGTATGAGCATAAAGATAAGGGATTCCATCAATAAGGGAAATCAATACCTTATTCCTTCTCCATATTATTTTATTCAACATTCAATTCTTTCTTTTAAGCATTCTTAATTCTTGCAAGTAGTAGTTCGAAAATCATACACAAATATATTCTAAATTTTGGGAACTTGATTCGGAAGTACTCTTGGGTTGTAAAAGTTGTGATTGATAGGTTAATTCTTTGTGGGATCGATCTTGAACTTATTAGACCAAGTTATATTGACTACGACCGTTGCTTGGACGTGAATCACCTGTACTGCTGTGGAGCTTGTTGTCCCCAACTCTGGTTACCCTGTCACTGCCCTTCATAATTAGCCACATAGTTCATGTTTTCATGCTGGTGCTGATGTTCTTGGTCTGCAGCCCATGGATTAACTATGGGTTGGCTGATGCAAGATGTGCATAAACTACCATTGGTAGTGTCTACAATATGAACCTGCTGCTTAACCCCTGATTCTTCCACCTTCTTAGTCAGGATGCTCATTTGTGTCAGTAAAGCAGCCATGTTCTCCTCCAGCATGTTGGAAGGATTCAGAGGTACAGAGTGTACCACTAGAGTGATAGGAGCATTCATGGTCGTCCACCCAGAGTTTTGAGCCATCTTGTCAAGTAAATTTTACCCTTCTCTCCAAGTTCTGCTCAGAAAAGCCCCACCTGCTGAAGCATCTACAATATTCTTCATACTATCTGAAAGCCCCATGTAGAACCTTTGACCCAATATCTGTTCAGGAATCCCATGGTGACAACACATAACAAGCATACCTTTGAATCTGCCCCAAGTTTCATGTAATGTCTCTATTGGTTTCTGCTTGAAGCTCACACTCTCATGAATTTGTTGAGCTGTCTTGTTAGGTGGATGAAACTTGTTGTGGAATTGCTTGACCAATGCATCCCAAGTTGCAATAGAGTTTATGGGGAGTGAGTTTAGCCATACATGCGCTGCTCCTGTAACTGAGAACAGAATTAGCAATAGTCTGATGGCTTCCGGAGTGATATTCGGTTGCGTCTGTGTCTTGCATATTGAGAGAGAGTTTTTTAGGTGTTGTTGTGGATCTTCAACCTGAGACCTAGAGAATAATCCCTTGTTTTGCAACAAGTGTAGCATGTTGTTAGTAATCTAGAAAGACTCAGCTTGAATCGTTGGCATAAAGATGGCAGTTACCAAATTATCCGTTGTGGGTTGTGCCCAGTCAAATAGTGCACCTTCTTGTGCCTCCTGCGCCTCTTGCATGTTTAACCCAGTTTGCTGGTTTGGGTTGTTCACGTCACCCATATCGAAATCTAGTTTGATTGGTTGTTGAGATTGCTGAATTTGTTTGATTGCCCTGTTACGTGCCCAGAAAGTTTGCTCGGGGTCTGAGAGTCCTTCAATTAGGAAAGAACAGTCTTTTGAATCTTGTGAATCTTGTGAGGTTCCGCGAGCATGTTTTTTCGCTGTTCATCCGCGGTCGCGAGTGAACTGCGGATGAACAGTGATCCGGATTTCTTCTTCAATTTTTGAAGATAACTTTACTTAAACTCTTCACTTGGCCTTTTTACCATCTTGTGACTCCAAAATAGCTCCTTTAGTATCCAATGGCTCATGTGTACCTATAACACACCAATAAACACAAATAAAAGCATTGTGTCATCATAAACAATAATAATTAAACAATAAAATATGATTATTTAGGGCATAATTATAGTCAAATTCACCTATTATCAGTGGGCATCATCATCATTATATTATACCCGGCCTTAAAGAGGACACGGTAAAAACATACCCGGCCACGTGGAGCTCAGTAAACCCAACTGATCAGTCGTACCCGGCCAACTATAGCGCGACTCGGTAGAGTAAAATAGATACATATATAAAATGCATGCTCGACTCATGGAATCAAGTTCTAACCCTTTTGGAGTGACCTAAGAATATTATGGACATCCCTACCATCAATATGAACCTTAGTAGGATTTAAGGATCATACACACTAGTTTAGAATAACTTTATAAGGAAAGAACAACATGGACAACCTTAGTTTCTAGGAGTAGATCCGTTATGAATTAGCGTACCATTTATGTTCATATCACTTTAGATCATGCCAAAAGAAAGAAGTAAGTGCCTTAACATACTTGAACTCTCATTTTGGCATAGAGATTACTTTGGATCGGTATGCTGTTGGATTGCTTATTGTGTTCGTAACACGTCACAGAAGATAATAACAATCCTAGGCAAAACTTTTCGTGTTTCAAATTTATTTACTTGTAAAAGTTCGTATCAAAGATGTACCTGATGAAGAGAGTCTTGTTTCAAAATTTTTCTTCGATAGTGCGAAGACTCTATGCGTATCACATCGAGACCGATCCTTGCTATCAACTCTTTGATCAATGAAGACCCGAGAACAAATTGAACAAAAAATATTATGCTGAAATTTTTCTAAAAAATCTCAACATAATGTTACATGACAAGAACTATTATTGTAAGAATGTTTTTCTCTTGATTTTTAACGCTTCTCAAACCTTTATTTTTTACTTCAAAAATGGAGGATGAAAAATATGGAAGAATTAAGAGTTTTTGCTACTACAATGTAATGTCTTACATTCTAAATCAAGACTAAGTCTTTTTGTATGTAGGTTGAATCCATTTAAAATATATCTTTTTCTAAATGGAATAACTATGACAAACTTTATTTAATAACTTTATAAAAGTTTTCCATTGATTATTATATCTCATTCTATATGGAATGAATATGACAAACTTTCATTATTAACTTTATAAAAGTTTTTCATTGAAAAATATATCTCATTTTAAATGGAATGAATATGACAAAACTTTCATTATTAACTTTATAAAAGTTTTTCATTAAAAATTACATCCTATTCTAAATGGAATGAATATGACATACTTCCTTTATTAACTTTATAAAAGTTTTCCATTGAAAAATATATCTCATTCTAAATGGGATGAATATTTCAATATCTTGAGGAGTTTGAATTGAATTCTTCTGTAGGAATTCTTTCATGGAATTCCATGTCCAATCAAACTTGGATCAAGAGTTCTTCATTAATATTGTGTGTGTGTGTGTGTGTGTATATATATATATATATATATATATATATATATATATATATTTCCACCAAGAGATACAATTCAATATTGTCCAAATAGAAACTTTAATTTATTCACAATATTAATTATATCCTATGTGCTAGCAAAGAATATAATAATATTTCATTTGGACTAATAACTAAATTTATTTGACTAAGTAAATTCCTTAATTAATTATCAAATAACAAAGTAATTAATCCTTTTGCAATGATTAGAACACTCGTTAGTGTACGACCTCACATGTTTAGTACTAAACCGGTAGTAAATTGATCACATCAATATACTAATCAAGGGTGGCGTCTAGCAACACTCCTTAACGACTGAATAGAACGAAGTATACAATTTATCTCAAGAACCAGTAGAAGAATAATGTAGTAATTCCTTCTGTCCTAATAGCTCTAGATCACCCTAGGATATAGTTCAACTGTCAAATCCAAATAGTCGACCAACTATGTGTTCATGTCAAATATAATCGACCATTAAATGACCTAATAAATGCATTTCTTCTTTCATTCAGTTGCCCTGGCCAAGGTCTTAATTTGGACGTTTATAATTCATGACAACATGGAACTTAAACTTATTATCAAGAGTTGACAGATTCTATCTTGATCAATCACTAATTCAACAAGTATTTAATCGTACCCAATATCCTTTCAACTATCGCCCTAGGGCCATAGGTGTCCAGTATAAAAAAACAATAAATAACTTGTCATTACTATGATGATCTTAGGTCAAAGAAAATTCTTACATCACATTCTTCAAGAAATATCATATTGACAATTTATGGTATTTCTAACCATTAAGAGTTATCCAATGAGTCTGCGCAATGATCATATCTTTATACGCATCATCTATATATGCGAATTAGTTAATGAGAGCAACTAATCTTTATCTAATAAAGACGGTCATATAAATATTGATCTTACCAGATTACCAATGTCCGAATTAATAATCCTACGATCAAGAATAAATTTAGATTAAATTATAAAAAACTTGACTCTTATTATCATGATCTTCATCACAATGTCAAATCTCAAAATTTAATCAAGGACTGTATTAAGTTAATCAAATAATTAATAATAACTATGATAAAAGAATATCAAATGCCATAAATATATTTTATATCAAATAACCTTCACAAAATATGTTCAAAATCATCAAATATGATATTGGATCTAGGGAATATATATACTATATCCCTAACAATCTCTGACTTGCACTAGAGTCAATCGCTCTTGTACTTCATCCCCAATTTTTAATTGCGCTTTTCTAACTCTTTTGCACCAAGAGATTTAGTGAATGGGTCTGCTACATTTTCCTTATCATCAACTTTTTGAATCTCCATATCTCCACGTTCAATGACCTCTCTGATCAAGTGATACCTTCGCACAACGTGTTTGGACTTTCGGTGTGATCTTGGTTCTTTTGCTTGAGTAGTGGCTCCTGTATTGTCACACAATAGTGGAACCGCACCTTCTATTGATGGAACCACACCTAGTTTAGTTAAGATCTTTTTCATCCATACAGTTTCCTTAGCAGCCTCACTAGATGCTATATATTCTGCTTCAGTTACTGAATCAGCTACTGTAGCTTGTTTGAAACTTTTCCAACTCACTGCACCACCATTTAAGGTGAATACATAACCAGAAATAGATTTGCTATCATCTCTATCTAAAGATAAACTTGCATCAGTATAACCTTCAAGTTTCAACTTAGAGTCTCCAAAGATGAGAAATTGGTCTTTAATCCTTCTTAAGTGCTTAAGAATGGTCACCACCTTCCAATGTTCCTCACCAGGATTTGCCTGGTATCGGCTAGTCACTCCAAGTGTGTAAGCCACATCAGGACGTGTACATGTCATGGTATACATGATAGCTTCCACTACACTAGCATATGGGATCCTACTCATATGTTCTCTCTCTTCAGGTGTTTTAGGACAATCCTCCATACTAAGAGTAATTCCAGTGCCTATCGGTAGATAGTGTGATGATCCGGCCCGTCATCATGTGAGTTATCAACCCTTTTTCCACATTATATGCTTGTTCATGTTTCAATATGTGTGTTTGGTGAGTTTGAGTCAATTCGGATCGCGTTTGGTTGGAAATGAAAGTAATAGTCTCTTAGAAGAAAGAATAGTTAGGAAAAGTAAATCAGATGTTGACTTGTGAGTTAGAGAGCTAGAAATCTAATTCTGATGATTTGGCTAGCTTTTGGAGGTCATTTATGGCTTAGGAGAGTGATCGGAATTGAATTTGGAGGTCCGGTGTTGAAATAGGCTTGAATTGGCTAAGTTAGAATTTTGGCGGAATCCGATTGATAGGTTATATTTTGATCCGGAAGTTGGAATGGAATTCCGATAGTTACAGTAGCTTCGTTAAGTGATTTGGGATATGTCTGCAAATTTTCAAGTCATTCGGACATCGTTTGGTCGGGTTTTTGATAGAATGTAGGTTTCGGAAGTTTCTGTTGAATCTTAGGCTTGAACCGGCCTTAATTTGATGATTCGTGTGTTTGAGAGTGTGTTTTTATGATTGGAATAAGTTCATGCGATGATTTAGAGTGGATTTATATTTTTGGTTTAGGTCCAGGGGGCCTTGGGATGATTTTGGAAGGTCAAACGGAAGAATTTTGGCATTATGGAATTGCTATCGTAAATTTCAGTAGTGATTCCGCTTCTGCGGATGGGGAACCGCAGAAGCAGATGCGCAATGGTGAAGTTTCTCTCGCATAAGCAATTTTCGACCAGGCAGGCAATTCCGCAGAAGCAGCTAGAGACTCGCAGGAGCGGGCTCGCAGAAGCGAGCCCTTGGCCGCAGAAGCGAAATTGGTTGACTGAGGTTGTATCGCAGAAGCTAAACATTATTCACTTAAGCGGTTCCACAGGTGCGATACCTAGGCCGCAAAAGCGATAGGTGCGCTTAAGTGACAAAAATGTCCCAGAAGCGAACTTGCAGGTGCGAGTCTAAGACCACAGAAGCGGAAATTGTGTCTATGTGAAAAATAGAAGGGTCGAAAATTTCATAAGTTATAACACATTTAGGGCTTGGTTCTAAGAGACGACTTGGGCTATTTTGAGGATAAAATTGAGAGGATTCTTTAGGTAAACAACTATGAACTCAATTTATGACTTTACATTGATAAATTATGAATTTAACACTTGAAAATGAAGGTATGGAGGTGTATCGATGGAGATTTTTGTCTAAGCCTGGGTTATTGAAATTCATCAATTTGAATGTGCAAACAGAGTCCAATTTTGATAAACTTTATATGTATGGATTTGTGTTGAGATAAGGATTCTAAAAATGTAACTTTTGTAATTTTTTGAGAAGCGTACCGAGTGTCAGATTTTGGCAACTTCATGGGTTTTGATGTAATTCGAATTATTTCGATTGGGTTATGACCATTTAGCCTATTTTGATGTATTCTTGTTGATTTTTATCAGATTTGGCATCCGAGGAGGTTGATTTGCAAGGCAAGCGCAAGTCGAGCTAGGACCTCTGCAGATTCGAGGTGAGTGGTGGTAATAAATAATGTACTGAGGGTTTGAAACCCCGTACTTGCACTATACAGTGCTATGCTGAGATGGAACACGCGTCATGTGATGAGTGTGGTGGTATTGTGACTGGGGGTTTGGACTTGGTACTTCTCGATTGATAGATTAATGTGTATAATGACTAAGACTGGACTTATATCTATGTATTTGGGCTAGTAGCCATGTGTGGGGCCTTGTGCCGATCTATAGAGTATTAGGGAAGCCTGTAGAGTTAAGTGACCCTTATATCATGTTGGACACATATATTCAGCCGTATTCATAACTGCATAGCATATCATGAACTAGTACTAGAGGTGTACTCTGAGTGAGACTACCTGGGGTTGAATACCCTGTTCTAGCTGAGTGGGCTCGAGAGGGCAAGTCTATATTGACTGAGATGGGGTCAAGGACCCGTTGTGAGGTATTGATATATATACTGGATCGGGCTGCACGACGCAGCAGTATATACATATACTTATATTGGATTGGACTGCACGCCCCAGTAATTTTTAAATATATATATATATGGATCGGACTGCACGCCACAGTAATATATATATATATATATATATATATATATATATATATGGATCGGATGGCGCACTGCAACAATATATATGTGAATCGGACTGCACGCTGCAGTATCATAGCGCTTGGGCTGAAGGAGCCCCTCCGGAGTCTGCACACACCCCCAGTGAGCGCACAATATATATTGGATCGGGCTGCACATCCCTATCAAAGATGTTCAAGTTACAGAGGATCTATCATATGAAGAAGTGCCAGTGGCTATATTAGATCGACAAGTCCGCAAGCGGAGAACAAAAGATGTAGCTTCCGTCAAAGTATTGTGGAAGAACAAGAATATGAAAGAAATGACATGGGAAGCGGAAGAAGAGATGAATTCTAAATACACTTACCTATTCTAGAATGATGATAACAAGGATGTTGGTGGAACGCAAGATACATTGTAAAGGTGAAACGACTTTATGAGGTATGCAATAACTTGAGAACACTCTTCCTTAGTACAAAATGGTGATATGTAAATAATGTCCACGTCCATAATGCTTTGTGTAGCCTTCTGAGGCCATACTTTGAGGTTCTCTACTTGCCAACTTTGCTAGTGACCATTTTATAGGGGAAAATTGACCAAAGATTTCCGCTGGATTTCACGATGATTTGGACCCCCCATAAACCCTTACATTCGATGACGAATGTTCCTAAGGGGGGAGGGTGTTACCAACCATATCCACACACGTTAGTTCATGCCATATGTTAGTTAACACAAATCCAAGAAGGAATTATCCTTGAGATGATAAGAAGTTAATATGATTGATCTTAAGTGATACAAGGCTGCATAAGGGTGATTAAGAAGTATTAGAAGTTAAACGAATCAAGGATGCTGTAACTCGTACTTTTGGGTAAACTTATAGATGCTTAATATACTTAGGAGGTCATTATTTAAGGTATTTTAATCATATAATATGCATATCATAAGTCTTGAAGTCAAACGAGTTATGAAACAAAAGTCGACAAAAGTTGTTGCAACTTAGGTTCATAGTTTTACTTAAACTTTAGGTCAAATGTTATTAAGATTTTCTCCAAATATACTTGGATTAACGGAGTGATCTAACCACCAAATTGAGTATCTATGAGTCTAGTTTCCAACGCACTAAACTGTTTATCAATCCGACATTGGAATACAGAGATATAGATATCTTCGTGAGACTGCACAAGCTGCTAGGTGACAAGTAGGTGGGTCAGCTAGTTAGTTAAATGACGACCCAAAAGAGGCTATTTCGGGTCAGAAAAGGAGCCCATTAAAAGGCTTATCTTCTGCAGTATATCCCTTATTCTATTTCACAAATAACCAGACCTAAAACCCTACAAACATCCTCCCAAAAAGTATCCACAAACCCTAATTGATTTTCCCTCTCTTTGAAGTTCAAATTGGGGATAAACACTAGAGTTTGAAGAACCAAGATAAAGGCTGAGTTATCCAACAAGTAAGGTGAGTTTACTGCTATATTTCATACATTTATTCTGCTGTGATTTCATGGTAATTCGTTATATACACATAAGAACTCACGGGACGGTGATCGGAAGCCGTGAGTTCAAGTTATTCACTTGTAGCGGACTGTTTTGTGGACTGTTTTGTGTTGCTGTTGGGCTGCGTTTTTTATTAGTTTTTTGTGGAGTTTTGGAGGAGTCAGGGTGTGGAGAAACACCATATATATGTTGGGTTGTGGTCTGCTAGTTCTTCATAATATTTTTGGGTCGTTTGATACGACTATAGTGGCCGTCGTATGTATGATGTGATTAGGTTGTGTGTGGACTGTTTTGGGAGGCTCAATATGTTTATTATTGATGTTGTTTAGGCTGTTTGGTGATTGTTTTGAATGGTGTGAAGTCATATATATAGGGGAGGTGCTGTCCGTTTCATCACAAGATAGGTTGTGGTTGGTACATAATAGTTGCGACGCTTAAACGTTAACGATAGTGTCATTTCTCCAATTGTAGACTAAGGAGTCGTGACGTTTGCATAGCTTGAGGTTGTGGAAGTATATACAAGGTATGTGAGGCTATCCCTTTCCTTCTTTTGCACGACTCTGATTGTATATAATGTAATGAACGAGCTTCCAAGGATACTCTATTCTTAGAAGCTAAGCAGTACTTACATTATTTCGCCTCTTATGGAAAGATTGATATTGATGTTGCTTCTCTTATTCTTATGTTATCAATCTTGTTGGTACTTCATGATTCCTATAAGGTTCATAGTGAAGAGTTAGTCCTAATAAGGTGTACATAGGATACCGACCTTGCATCACTCCGAAAGGTCTACAAGGTGATTCCATGAGTCGAGCATGCATTATATATATGTATCTATTTTACTCTACCGAGCCGCGCTATATTCGGCCGGGTACGGCACCTATTGTGCAACCACTGATCAGTTGGGTTTTACCGAGCTTTATGTGGCCGGGTATGATTCTACCGAGCTTTATAATTGCCGGGTACGTTTTTACCGAGCCTATTATGGCCGGGTACGATATGATAATGATGCCCACAGAGGCGTATGTTTTAAAAGATTATGTATTTATACATATGTATCATGCATTTCATGTCAGTAGCCCTCAGAGGTACTCAGATGTTACAGGTTGTATATTCTCTATCCCTCCTTACATTACTGTTCGTATTTATGGTTCTCTGCCTTACATACTCAGTACTTTATTCGTACTGACGTCTTTTTATTTGTGGATGCTGCATGTCGTGCTGCATGTCCTAATAGACAGGCAGGTACAGCTCCCCCATCACAGTAGGTTGTCCAGTTCAGCGGTGATTGGCGAGATCCCTTCTCCGGACTTGCCTTGGTTTTGGTATGCATTTTTGTTATAGACATTATGGGTATGTCGGGGCCCTGTTCCGGCTATGTTGCAGCACTTATGTTCCTTTAGAGGCTCATAGACATGTGTCGACTCATGTATATCTTGGTGCTGGTTTTTGTTGTATAGTCTTTCACTTTAGCGTGGTAGCTTGTACCATATGTATATAGTTTCTTGATTGTCTGGTTATCCCATGTTATGTAGGTTCATGCAATCTTATTTTATTGTTGGTTGTCCATGATCCATGTCTACCATTTATATTGGTCTCGTCAGCCCTAAAAGATAATAAAGAAGGTTAGATAAAATGTACGTTGGTGCTCGGCAAGTATGGTCGGGTGCTAGTCATGGTCCTCCAGTTTGGGTTGTGACAAACTTGGTATCAGAGCGAGTCTGTCCTAGGGATTGTCTATGAGCCATGTCTAGTAGAGTCTTGATTATGGATGTGTAGCGCCCCACATTTATAATCAGGAGGCTACATGACATCTAGGGTTGTTACCTTCTTCTTAAATCTAGATCATGCATAGAGTTGAGTGGTAAGTGTTCGTCTATAATATTCACCTTGTTTTCTTTTAGCGATGCCTTCAACTAGGAAGCAAACAATTAGTAGATGGCTTGATACAGCTGCGGGAGAGGGTACTAGTCAGGTGCCCCAAGCCAGAGTAGGCCAAAGTGAGGCTCAGAGTGAGATGCCGTCTCATACCTCATCTACGCCATCTCCCCCAGAGGATATTAGGAGACACCCAGCACCTCCATCTCCTCCGTCTGGCACTACAGACCAGGATATGCGTAGTGCTTTGTAGTAATTGACTAGCTTGGTAGCTGCTCAGGCTCAGAGGCAGAATACAGGTGCTGCTGATAAACCAGTTAGTACGAGAGTTCGTGATTTTATTAATTTAGACCCTCCAGTGTTTACCGGATCAGATCCCAAGGAGGATCCGTAGACTATTATTGACCAGGTTCATCGTACACTACGGTTTATGCAAGTTACTGATACAGAGGTAGTAGAGTTGGCTTCTTATCGGCTACGGGATTTAGCGGTTCTTTGGTATGATAGTTGGGAGAGATCTAGGGGTACGAACGCTCCTCTAGCTCTGTGGAAGGATTTTTCTGAGGCCTTTTTTTGTCACTATTTGGCAGTTGAGATACGACGAGCTAGAGCTGATAAGTTCTTGAACCTTAGACAAGGTAATATGAGTGTGCGAGAGTATAGTATGCAGTTTGATTCTTTAGCAAGGTATGCTCCCCATATGGTGGCCGAGATGAGTGATAGGGTGCATTTGTTCATGAACGGGTTGGGACCCCATCTGATAAATGAGTGTATGACAGCCTCCTTGGTAGAAGGCATGGATATTTCCCGTATTCAAGCTTATGCCCATACCCTAGAGGATCGTAAGCGCCAACAGAGGGCAGATAGGGAGCAGGATAGGGGCCAGCATAAGAGGGCGAGATTTGCAAAGTATTCTGATGACTTCAGAGGCAGCGCCAGGCCCTAGTCTTCCAGGAGTTCGGCACCATCTGTAGCTAGTGCTCCTTCACAGTTTCAAAGCCCTCGATATGATCGATCCTATTTTGGTCCAGGTCAGAGTTCGCAGGCATCCGGATCGCAACATCACAGGGATACTAGTCAGACAAAACCCCCAACACCACGTTGTGATCAGTGCGGCAAGGCCCACTTTGGACTGTGCCATCGAGGTTCTGATGCGTATTATTCTTGCGGACAGCCTGGCCATATGATGCGGGATTGTCCTAACAGGGGAGGTGATGGTATGGCTCAGCCGACTAGATTTGTGTCTGGTTCTTCCTCATCAGTTTGACCTCTAGCACGGGGTTTTCAGCAGTGGACAGGTCGTGGTATAGGTAGAGGTGCAGGGCCGAGTTCGAGTAGTGATCAAAATCGAACATATGCTCTAGTAGGTCGACAGGATCTCGAGTCATCTCCAGATGTTGTTATAGGTATATTGTCTGTGTTTTCTTATGATGTATATGCGTTGATTGATCCGGGATCTACATTATCATATGTTACGCCCTTTGTGGCTAATAAGTTTGGCAATGAACCTGAATTGATAAGTAAACCCCTTGCGGTATCTACTCCAATAGGAGATTCTGTGATTGCTAGAAGGGTATATAGAGGTTGCACTGTGATGATTTGTAGTCGTCAAACCTCGGCAAATTTATTTGAGTTAGTAATGGTTGATTTTGATGTGATACTGGGAATGGACTGGTTGGCCTCATGCTATGCAAATGTTGACTGTCGTATGAAGATGGTTAGGTTTCAATTTCCTGGTGAACCCGTCATTGAATGGAAAGGGAATATTGCTACATCAAAAGGTAGGTATATTTCCTATCCTAAGGCAAGGAAAATGATCCCAAAAGGTTACATTTATCATCTATTCGCGTTAGGTATGCGGAGGCGAAGCTGCCTACTCTACAATCTATCCCCGTGGTCAATAAATTTCTAGATGTTTTCCCAAATGAACTCCCGGGCCTTCCTCCAGAAAGGGAGATTGATTTTAGCATTGATGTGGTGCCTGACACTCAACCGATCTCTATCCCTCCATATAGAATGGCCCCGGCAGAGTTGCAAGAGCTGAAGGTACGGTTAAAGGACTTGCTGGATAAGGGCTTCATTAGGCCTAGCACTTCACCTTATGGTGTGCCAGTTCTACTTGCGCGGAAGAAAGATGGGTCATTACGGATATGTATCAACTATCGGCAGTTCAATAAGTTTACAATAAAGAACAAGTATCCACTTCCAAGAATTGACGACCTGTTTGACCAACTCCAGGGTGCCAAGTATTTCTCTAAGATTGACTTACGTTCAGGGTATCATCAGGTGAGGGTTAAGGAGAAGGATATTCCAAAGACAGCCTTTCGGACAAGATATGGGCACTTTGAGTTCTTGGTGATGTCGTTCGGGCTAACAAATGCCCCAGCAGCTTTTATGGATCTCATGAATACTGTATTCAGGCCCTATCTTGATGTGTTCGTGATTGTATTCATTGATGACATTCTGGTGTATTCTCGTTCAGAGGAGGAACATGCGGGCCACTTGCGGATAGTATTACAGATGCTTCAGGATCGTAAGTTATATGCTAAGCTCGCCAAATGTGAATTCTGGCTGAACTCAGTAGCATTCCTTGGCCATGTGATATCTGACGAGGGTATTAGTGTCGACACTCAGAAGATTGATGCAGTAAAGAATTGGCCGAGACCTACAACACCATCAGAAGTTCGTAGCTTCCTGGGGCTAGAAGGATATTATAGGCGGTTTGTAGAAGGGTTTTCCTCTATATCAGCCCCATTGACTAAGTTAAAACAGAAAGCTACCAAGTTCCAGTGGTCTAACACTTGTGAACGTAGTTTTCAGGAGCTGAAGGATCTATTGACATCCGCACCGGTGCTCACTCTCCCTGAAGGAACAGAAGGATATGTGGTATATTGTGATGCCTCAAGTATAAGTTTGGGGTGCGTGTTGATGCAGCATGGGAGGGTGATTTCATATGCATCAAGACAATTAAAAAAGCATGAAAAGAATTATCCAACCCATGATTTGGAATTGGCTGCAGTAATGTATGCTTTGGAGATATGGTGGCACTACTTATACGGCATCCATGTTGACATCTACACAGATCACAAGAGTCTACAATACATCTTCAAGCAGAAACATTTGAATTTGAGGCAGCGTAGGTGGCTTGAATTACTGAAAACTACGACGTCGAGATATTGTATCATCCCGGTAAAGCCAATGTTGTGGCAGATGCTCTCAGCCGTAAGTCAATGGGATGCTTAGTACATATTGATGCAGGTAGATGGGGTTTGACTAAAGAGATTCATCAGCTAGCCAATATGAGAATCAGATTGTTAGACTCTGATGACGGAAGTGTTACTTTACAGAATACATCAGAATCATCTTTGGTAGCCGAGGTAAAAGCACGGCAATATGAAGATCCTATCTTACTACGATATAGAGAGAACATTTAGCAGTGTAAAATTATGGCTTTTGAGATCAGAGGAGATGGGGCATTGAGATACCAGGGCCGATTATGTGTGCTGAATGTGGCAGGGTTGCGAGAAAAGATTATGAATGAAATTCATCAATCCCGATATTCCATCCATCCTAGCTCAATAAAGATGAATCATGATGTCAAGGAGCAGTATTGGTGGGATAACATGAAAAAGTCTATTGCAGAATTTGTAGCCCAGTGTCCAATTGTCAACAAGTAAAGATAGAACATCAGAAACCCAGTGGATTGCTTCAGAATATAGAGATTCCAACCTGGAAATGGGAGGTTATTAATATGAACTTCGTTATTGGATTACCTCGCTCTTATCATAAGTTTGACTCTATCTAGGTGATAGTTGATCGACTTACAAAATGTGCTCATTTTCTGCCAGTTAAGACAACTTACTCGGCTGAAGATTATGCGAAGTTGTATATCAAGGAGATTGTTAGGCTTCATGGTGTGCCGGTATCTATTATATAAGATCGAGGAGCTCAATTTACGGCTAACTTTTGGAGGTCTTTTCAGAAAATTTTACGCACATAGGTGAATCTCAGCACTGCATTTCATCCGCAGACTGACGGACATGCTGAACGTATCATTCAGACATTGGGAGATATGCTACGAGCATGTGTTCTAGATTTTAAGGGAAATTGGGATTACCATCTTCCACTCATAGAATTTGCCTACAATAATAGCTACCATTTCAGTATTAAAATGGCCCCATATGAGGCATTATATGGGAGGAGATGTAGACCACCAGTTGGATGGTTCGAAGTCGGTGAAACAGAATTATATGGGCCAGATTTGATTCACCAAGCGATTGAGAAGGTCAAAGTAATACAGGAACGATTGAGGACGGCACAAAGCAGGCAAAAGTCTTATTCCGATGTCCGACGTCGTGATCTAGAGTTTGAGGTTGGTGATCGGGTTTTCCTGAGGATATCACCAATCAAGGCTGTTATGCATTTTGGGAAGAAAGGTAAGCTGAGTCCAAGGTATATCGGTCTATATAAAATTCTTCAACGAATTAGACAAGTTGCTTATGAGTTAGAATTTCCATCCGAATTAGAATTTGTCCACCCGGTATTCCATGTATCTATGTTGAGAAAATGCATTGGAGACCCTTATCGAGTTGTCCCTATCAATGATGTTCAAGTTACAGAGGATCTATCATATGAAGAAGTGCCAGTGGCTATATTAGATCGACAAGTCCGCAAGCTGAGAACAAAAGATGTAGCTTCCGTCAAAGTATTGTGGAAGAACAAGAATATGAAAGAAATGACATGGGAAGCGGAAGAAGAGATAAAGTCTAAATACCCTTACCTATTCCAGAATGATGATAACAAGGATGTTTGTGGAACGAAAGATACATTGTGAAGGTGAAACGGCTTTATGAGGTAAGCAATAACTTGAGAACACTCTTCCTTAGTACAAAATGGTGATATGTCCATAATGCTTTGTGTAGCCTTGTGAGGCCATACTTTGAGGTTCACTGCTTGCAAATTTTGCTAGTGACCATTTTGTAGGGGAAAATTGACCAAAAATTTCCGCTGGAATTCACGATGATTTAGACTCCCCATAAACCCTTACATTCGAGGACGAATGTTCCTAAGGGGGGGAGGGAGTTACAACCCATATCCACACACGTTAGTTCATGCCATATGTTAGGTAACACAAATCCAAGAAGGAATTATCCTTGATATGATAAGAAGTTAATATGATTGATCTTAAGTGATACAAGGGTGCATAAAGGTGATTAAGAAGTATTAGAAGTTAAACGAATCAAGGATGCTGTAACTCGTACTTTTGGGTAAACCTATAGATGCTTAATATTCTTAGGAGTTAATGATTTAAGGTATTTGAATCATATAATGTCCGTATCATAAGTCTTGAAGTCAAACGAGTTATGAAACAAAAGTCGACAAAAGTTGTTGCAACTTAGGTTCATCGTTTTACTTAAACTATAGGTCAAATGTTATTAATATTTTCTCCCAAAATACTTGGAATTACGGGGTGATCTACCCACAAAATTGACGATCTATGAGTTTAGTTTCCAACTCATTAAACCGTTTATCAATCCGACATTGGAATAGAGAGATATAGATATTTTCGTGAGACTGCTAAAGCTGCTAGGTGACAAGTAGGTGGGTCAGCTAGTTGGTTAAATGACGGCCCAAAAGAGGCTATTTCGGGTCAGAAAAGGAGCCCATTAAAAGGCTTATATTCTGCAATATATCCCTCATTATATTTCACAAATAACCTGACCTAAAACCCTACAAACTTCCTCCCAAAAATTATCCACAAACCCTAATTGATTTTCCCTCTCTTTCAAGTTCAAATTGGGGATAAACACTAGAGTTTGAAGAACCAAGATAAAGGCTGAGTTATGCAACAAGTAAGGTGAGTTTACTGCTATATTTCATACATTTATTCTGCTGTGAATTCTTGGTAATTCGTTATATACACATAAGAACTCACGGGACGGTGATCGGAAGCCGTGAGTTCAAGTTATTCACTTGTAGCGGACTGTTTTGTGGACTGTTTTGTGTTGCTGTTGGGCTGCGTTTTTTATTGCTGTTTTGTGGAGTTTTGGAGGAGATAGGGTGTGGAGAAATACCATATATATGTTGGGTTGTGGTCTACTAGTTCTTCGTAATATTTTTGGGTCGTTTGATACGACTATAGTGGCCATCGTATGTATGATGTGATTAGGTTGTGTGTGGACTATTTTGGGAGGCTCAATATGTTTATTATTGATGTTTTTAGGCTGTTTGGTGATTGTTTTGAATGGTGTGAAGTCATATATATAGGGGAGGTGCTGTCCGTTTTATCACAAGATAGGTTGTGGTTGGTACATAATAGTTGCGACGCTTAAACGTTAACGATAGTGTCATTTCTCCAATTGTAGAATAAGGAGTCGTGACGTTTGCATAGCTTGAGGTTGTGGAAGTATATACAAGGTATGTGAGGCTATCCCTTTCCTTCTTTTGCACGACTCCGATTGTACATAATGTAATGAACGAGCTTCCAAAGATACTCTACTCTTAGAAGCTAGCAGTACTTACATTATTTCCCCTCTTATGGAACGATTGATATTGATGTTGCTTCTCTTATTCTTATGTTATCAATCTTGTTGGTACTTCATGATTCCTATAAGGTTCATAGTGAAGAGTTAGTCCTAATAAGGTCTACATAGGATACCGACCTTACGTCACTCCGAAAGGTCTACAAGGTGATTCCATGAGTCGAGCATGCATTATATATATGTATCTATTTTACTCTACCGAGCTGCGCTATAGTCGGCCAGATACGGCACCTATTGTGCAACCAGTGATCAGTTGGGTTTTACCGAGCTCTACGTGGCCGGGTACGATTCTACCGAGCCTTATAATAGCCGGGTACATTTTTACCGAGCCTATTATGGCCGGGTATGATATGATGATGATGATGCCTACAGAGGCGTATGTTTTAAAAGATTATATATTTATACATATGTATCATGCATTTCATGTCAATAGCCCTCAGAGGTACTCAAATGTTACAGGTTGTATATTCGCTATCCCTGCTTACATTATTGTTCGTATTTATGGTTCTCTGCCTTACATACTCAGTACTTTATTCGTACTGATGTCCTTTTATTTGTGGATGCTGCATGTCGTATTGCATGTCCTGATAGACAGGCAGGTGCACCTTCCCCATCACAGTAGGTTGTCCAGTTCAGCGGTGATTGGCGAGATCCCTTCTCCGGACTTGCCTTTGTTTTGGTATGCATTTTTGTTATAGACATTATGGGTATGTCGGGGCCCTGTTCCGGCTATGTTGCAGCACTTATGTTCCTTTAGAGGATCATAGACAAGTGTCGACTCATGTATAGTTTGGTGCTGGTTTTTGTTGTATAGTCTTTCATTTTAGCGTGGTAGCTTGTACCATATGCATATAGTTTCTTGATTGTCTGGTCGTCCCATCTTATGTACGTTCATGCAATCATATTTTATTGTTGGTTGTCCATGATCCATGTCTACCATTTATATTGGTCTCGTCAGCCCTAAAAGATAATAAAGATGGTTAGATAAAATGTATGTTGGTGCTCGGCAAGTATGGTCGGGTGCTAGTCATGGTCCTCCAGTTTGGGTCGTGACATTGAGTTTATGTGTAAATTGATATATGTGGAGTCCGACGTATAGGCATGGTGTCGAGTATCTATACATTGGAGGTCGAGCATGACCGTGGGTCTTAAATGGATTATATTCTTATTAATCCTATGTGATTATGTGAAAGGAAATTATTATTGGTTTTATACCGGTAATATATATAAATTGTTGATTAAGAGTTATTGGTGTCACACCGGTTACGGAGATATATTGTTGATTTATTATCATTTATTGGTTTTACACCGGTAATATAAATACTATTGAAAGTGAAGATTATTGGTTTAATACAGGTAATACTTTTATATACTTACTATTGATTAGAGATTATTGGTTTAATGCCAATAATATACATTATTAAAGAACTGGGATCGTGTGGCACGCCGACCACTTATATATTAAAGAATTGGGATTGTGTCGCACGCCGACCACTTATATACTAAGAAATGGGATCGTGTGGCACGTCGAACACAAAGTTATTTGAATATTGACATTGGCCATAGTTGCCGGTAGCCTATTGTTAAATCTGGGAGCGAGTGGTACGCCAACCACAAGATATGCAATGAAAAAATGAATTGAGTCATGAAAGTAAGTTGTTTCATTGTTCAGATCACTTCGGATATTATAAATTATTGTTTGCTAATTCAGAGCAGATTCTTTCCTTATAAATGTTCGTTAATGTTTTCATGTTGTTGCATATATATATATATATATATATATATATATATATATGTATGTCCCAACTGTACAGGTTTATGTGGGTGTCTGGTCCTAGCCTCGTCACTACTTCACCGGGATAGGCCTGGCACTTACCAGCACATGGGGTCGGTTGTGCTGATATACACTCTGCGCTCTTTTTGCGCAGATACAGGTTGCGGACAGCAGCAGCGGCAGTAGCACAATTGTGGATATTTCGACTACAGAGATTTCGAGGTAGCCTTGCAGGCGTCCGCAGGACCCGTTGTCTCCTCTATCTACATTTTTCATTCTGCTATCTCATGTATTCGAGATAAACAGCTTATATTTCTTTCAGACGATCATGTGTATTATTGTTAGAAGTTCGTAAGTATTGTGATACCAGTCTTGGGTAGTGTATCATGTTTGGGTTTTCAGTATCGTATTTAGTAAAATTTGCTAAGTCTTCCGCTAAGTTTAATTATTCCGCTGTAATTATATGATTTTATTTAAAGTCTTAAGAAGAGAGTTATAACTAATGAAAATGTAAGTAAGAATTGGCTTGCCTAGCTTCCACTAGTAGGCACCATCATGACTCTCGATGGTGGGAAATTCGGGTCGTGACAAGTTTGTATAAGAGCTCTAGGTTGTACATGTATCACAACTCACGAACAACCTTAGTAGAGTCTGAGGGATTGGTACAGAGATGTCTGCATTTATCCCCAGAGGCTATAGAGTTAGGAAAATCTTCCCTTTCTTCTTTCCAGTCGTGCGACTTTGATCTTTCAAATGCTAATTGAATTTCTACTATGTTCTTCCACAGATGGCAAGAACATACGCATCATCATCTAATGAACAGCAGCTCGAGGTCCTAGCAGCAACAGCTCCCTCTAGAGGCAGAGGCTGAGGTCGAGGCCATCCTAGAGGTCGAGGTAGGGGCAGAGTTCAGCCCCGAGTAGCTGCACAGGTGGCGGAACCTCAGGATCATATCGAGGAGGAGGTTCCAGACCCAGCACTTCCAGTGGGCCCAGCTCAGGTCCGAGGAGGGGTTATGTTTACACCGGACCTTCAGGATGCTTTAGTCCGGATAGCAGGTTTTATTGACCATATCACCAGAGCAGTTTTACTACCAGTAGCACCAGCCACTTCTCAGGCTGGAGGAGGTAGTCAAACTCCTGCTACGCGCACTCCGGAGCCAGTAATTCCCCAGGCTCAGGTTCCTGCTATTCAACCAGTTGAGGTAGCTCAGCTTGTAATTGTGACTCAGGCTAATAATGGTGCAGCTATGTTTGCTGACGCGTTATGGAGATTGGACAGGTTTACCATGTTGTTCACTACCACATTCAGCGGCACTCCTTCAGAGGATCCCTAAGATTTCCTATATAGCCGCCACGAGGTTCTCCGTACTATGGGCATTGTGGAGACTAATGGTGTGGATTTTTATAATTTTGGGTTATCTGGTTCTGCCAAGACCCGGTGGAGAGATTATTGTCTATCCAAGCCAGCAGGATCATCATCTTTGACTTGGGGCCAATTTATAGAGTTGTTCTTGGAAAAGTTCCTTCCAACAACTCAGAGGGAGGCTCTGTGCATGCAATTTGAGCGTCTTCATCAGGGTTCTATGTTCGTCACATAGTACGAGACTAGGTTCGTGGACCTGGCTCGTCATGCCATTATCATACTTCCCACAGATCGAGAAAGGGTAAGAAGATTTATTGATGAATTGAATCAGCCAATTCGACCGTAGATGGCTATGGGAGCAGGTACTAAAATCACTTTTCAAGAGGCGGTTAATGCAGCCTGCCGGATCGAGATGGCTCTATCACAGGGAGTAGGTCATGGATCGGATAAGAGACCCCATAATTCGGGTAGATTTAGTGGTACCTCGTCTGGAGGTAAAGATTCTCATGGTAGAGGCCATCCTCCTAGGCCTTATCAGTCAGCTCTTCAGGTTTCTCACGATACTTCTAGTAGTCGTAATCCTCAGCCACACTATTCTGATTAGTAGCCTATCAGTGCACCACAAATTCTCTATTCTCAGCAGCCGAGGGCTAGTTTTACGTGCGGCGATCTTAGGCACATTGCAAGGTATAGCCCTCGAGCTTTTGACAGCTCTCAGCAGTAGAGTTCTCGTGCTATGGTTCAGTACATTGTTCCCCCACAGCCTTCCCAGCCGGCTAGAGGTGGGGGTAGAGGACATAGAGGTGGAGGTAGAGGTCATATAGGTGGAGTTCAGACCGATAGAGGTAGAGGCCAGCCAGCAGCTGATCATTCCAAAGATACTACTCTGGTTGGTGGGACCCAACCCCAATGTTATGCACTTCCTGCCAGACCAGAGGCTGAGTCCTTAGATGCCATCATTACAGATATTATTTTGGTTTGTGATAGAAAGGCATCAGCATTATTTGACCCTGGGTCTCCATATTCGTACGTGTCCTTCTATTTTGCACCATACTTGTTTCAGCCTAGTGTTCCACTCGTTGTTCCTGTTCATGTGTCTACACCAGTAGGCGATTCTATTGTGGTTGATCGAGTTCATCGGTCATGTATTGTAGTGATTGACGGTCTTGAGACCCGTGCTGATTTATTGCTCCTAAATATAGTGGACTTTGATATTATATTAGGCATGGATTGGGTATCTCCATATCATGCTATTTTAGATTTCCATGCGAAGACTGTGACTTTAGCTCTGCCAAAGTTTCCTCGTATAAAGTGGAAAGGAATTTTAGGTCATACTATTCGTAGTGTTATTTCTTATGTTAAGGCTTAGCGTATGATTAAAAAGGGGTGTTTGTCTTATTTGGTCTATGTCTGTGATTCCAGTGCTGAGGTTCCTTCTATTGACTCTGTTCCCGTGGTTCGCGAATTTCCTGAAGTATTTCCTTCAGACTTGCCAGGTATGCCGCCCGACAGGGAAATTGATTTTTGCATTGACTTAGCTCCAGGCACTCAACCCATTTCTATTCCCCCATATCGTATGGCTCCTCCAGAGTTAAAACAATTAAAGGAGCAGTTGCACGATTTACTTTAAAAGGGTTTCATTAGACCTAGTGCTTCGCCATGGGGTGCACCAGTATTATTTGTAAAGAAGAAAGATGGTTCGATGAGAATGTTCATTGACTATCGGCAGTTGAACAAGGTGACTATAAAAAATAAATATCCACTCCCGCGAATTGATGATTTATTTGATTAGCTTCAGGGTGCCAAGGTCTTTTCGAAGATAGACTTGAAATCTAGCTATCATCAGCTGAAGATTAGGGCATCTGATGTCCCTAATACAGTATTCCGCACTCGGTACAGAAATTATGAATTTCTGGTCATGTCTTTTGGGTTGACAAATGCCCCAGTAGCTTTTAAGGAATTGATTAATCGGGTGTTCCAGCCTTATTTAGACTTGTTTGTAATAGTCTTTATTCATGACATATTAATATATTCCCGCAGTTAGAAGAAGCTTGAGCAATATCTCAGAGTGGCTTTGCAGACTCTGAAAAATAGCCAACTACATGCAAAATTTTCAAAGTGTGAATTTTAGCTAAGTTCAGTTGCATTTCTGGGTCATATTGTGACGGCAGCAGGTATTCAGGTTGATCCAAAGAATATTGAGGCAGTCCAAAACTTGCCTAGACCGATATCAGCAACAGAAATTCAAAGTTTCTTGGGATTAGGGGGTTATTATTGGCGATTCATGGAAGGGTTTTCATCTATTACAACCCCATTAACTCGATTGACGCATAAATGTGTGTGCAGTTCGAATGGTCAGATGAATGTGAAGAGAGCTTTCAGAAGCTCAAGACAGCCTTGACCACAAGACCGGTATTGGTTTTACCCACAGGTACGTGATATACTGTTTATTGTGATGCTTCCCGTATTGGGCTTGGTGCAGTGTTAATACAGGATGGCAAGGTTATTGCATACGCTTTGAGGCAGTTAAAGATTCATGAAAAGAACTATTCAATTCACGATCTAGAATTGGCGGGGATCGTTCACGCATTGAAGATCTGGAGGCATTAAGTGTATGGTGTGGCATGTGAAGTATACACTGATCATAAGAGTCTTCAATATTTGTCCAAACAGAAGGAGTTGAATTTGAGGCAGAGAAGAAGGCTAGAATTGCTGAAAGATTGTGATGTCACCATTTTATATTATCCGGGAAAAGAAAACACGGTGGCCCACACTTTAAGTAGGAAGTCAGCCAGTGTGGGCAGTCTTGCTTATATTCCAGTCAATCAGAGGCCGCTTGCTTTGGATGTTTAGTCCTTAGCCAACCGATTTGTGAGGTTGGATATTTCTAAACCTAGTTGAGTGCTAGCTTGCACGGTCGCTCGCTCTTCATTATTTGAGCATATCCGCGATCAACAATATAATGATTCTTATTTATGTGACCTTAAAGACACGGTTCAACGAGGAGGTGCCAAGCAGGTCACCTTAGCTGCTGATGGGATTTTGAGGATGCAAGGGCGCATTTGTGTGCCAAATGTTGATGGGCTTAGACAATTGATTTTAGAAGAAGCTCACAGTTCATGGTACTCTATTCATCCAGGCGCAGCAAAGATGTATCAAGATTTGCGGCAACATTATTGGAGGCATAGAATGAAAAAGGATATTGTGGAATATGTAGCGCGGTGTCTGAATTGTCAGCATGTTAAATATGAACATCAGAGACCTGGCGGTTTATTTTAGAGAATTGAGCTTTCTGAATGGAAGTGGGAGCGGATCACAATGGACTTCATTTCTAGACTTCCGATGACTTGGAAGAAGTTTGATGCTGTTTGGGTGATTGTTGATAGGCTGACCATGTCAGCTCATTTTATTCGGGTTGCCACTACATATTCATCTGAGAGACTAGCTGGGATTTACATTAGGGAGATTGTGCGCCTTCATGGTGTGCCTATCTCTATTATTTTAGATCGAGGTACGCAGTTTACCTCACATTTCTGGAAGGCGGTTCAATAAGCGTTGGGCACCCAAGTCCATCTAAGTACAGCCTTTCATCCCCAGACGGACGGTCAGTCCGAGAGGACTATTCTGATATTGGAAGATATGCTTAGGGCGTGTGTTATTGATTTTGGAGGTTTGTGGGATCAATTCCTGCCTTTGTCAGAGTTTGCTTATAATAATAGCTATCAATCGAGCATTCAGATGGCTCCTTATGAGGCCTTGTATGGTAGGCAGTGTTGCTCTCCGATTGGATGGTTTGAACCGGGAGACGCTCGGTTGTTGGGTACGGATCTAGTTCAGGAGGCCTTAGATAAGGTCAAGATCATTCAAGATAAGATTCGCACAGCTCAGTCCAGGCAAAAGAGCTATACAGATCACAAGGTTCGAGATATAGCTTTCATGGTTGGGGAGCGGGTATTGCTCCGAGTGTCGCCTATGAAGGGCGTGATGAGATTTGGAAAGAAGGGCAAACTTAGCCCTAGGTTTATTGGCCCATTCGAGATTCTTGATCGTTTTGGAGAGGTGGCATATAAGCTTGCCTTGCCACCTAGCTTGGCAGCTGTACATCTAGTGTTTCATGTATCCATGCTCCAAAAATATCACGGCGATCCATCGGACGTATTATATTTCAGCACTATCCAATTGGACAAGGATCTATCTTATGAGGAGGAGCCGGTAGCCATTCTAGATCGGCAAGTTCTACGGTTGAGGTCGAAGATGTTTCCTTCTGTGCGAGTTAAGTGTAGGGGTCAGCCTCCTGAGGCATCGACCTGGGAGTCTGACTCTGACATGCGGAGCCGATATCCTCATCTATTCCCTGACTCAGGTACTTCTTTCTTTTGTCCGTTCGAGGACGAACGATTGTTTTAAAGGTAGAGAATGTGACGACCCAAAGAGTCAGCACTTGTGTTCTCAATCATTTAGAGCTTCTAAGGCCTTGGAAACCTCATTTACAGTTGCTCGATTTGCATGCACAGTCCGAGCGTGAAGCTAGAAATTTTTATGTTGAAATATATGAAATATGTGAAAAATTTGAAGAATTTTGATATTAATATTGATATGGTTGACTTTGGTCAATATATTTGGTAAACAGACTCGGACACGTGATTTGACGGTCTCAGAAAATCCGTAGAAAAATATGGAACTCGAGCGTATGCCCGGAATCGAAATCCGAGGTCTAGAACCCCAGTAAAAGAATTTTTCTGTTAAATTGTTTTCTGAAAATGTTTAAGGAAAATGAAACTGAAAATTGATTAAAATGTAATGGTATCGGGCTTGTATTTTGGTTCCGACACCCGGTACAGGTCATATATGTTAGTTAAGCGCTTCCTGTAAAGTTTTGTTGAAAACGAACGTCGTTTGACGTATTTCGGCCTTAACTTGGAAATTTTGGAAGTTAAGAAATTTTGAAAGAATTTTTTAGTTTTAAGGCTCAATTAATTGATTTTTATGTTATTTTGGCGATTTGATCGCGCGAGCAAGTTCGTATGATATTTTTGAGTTAGTATGCATATTTTGTTTAGAGCCCCGAGGGCTCGGGTGAGTTTCGGATAGGTAACGGGATGTTTTGGACTTACAAAAATCTGGTATTTTTTGTGGTGTCCAGGTTTTTGTTCTATGAGATTGCATAGGCATGTCTGCGATCACATAGAGTTAATTGGGAAGTCATCAATTTGTTCTATGCGATCGCATAGGTCCTTCGCGATAGCATAGAGTTAATTTAGTAGCCATCTAGTTTGTTCTATGCGATCGCATTGCTTCCCCGCAATCGCATAGAGTAAATGTGAAGTCCAAAAAATCCTTTTATGCGATCGCATACCAGTCCTGCGATGGCATATAGCAAGTACAACCCCTCATTTTTTTCTTCTATGCGATCGCATTACTGTTCCGCGAGCGCATAAGCAATTTCTCTGCCCCCTTATTTTCTTCTATGCGATCGCATCACAGGCTTTGCGATCGCATAGAGTAAAATTGCCCAGTGATTTTAAGTTCTGCAAAAACAGAACAGACGAGATAAAATCCCATTTTTCTCAACTCTCTCTCTTCTTCAGAAAGCTTATTGGGGCGGTTCTTGGTCGATTTTTATCAAACTCTTTGGGTAAGTGATTCTTGACTCGTTTTCTTCATTTCCATCAATATTACTTGAATTCCTAGGCCTAAATATGTGTAAATGGGTAGAAAACTTAGAGAAATGGGTATAGTTAGAGTTTTCAAAGAATTTGCGATCTAGACCTCGTTTTTGGGTCGAACATAAGAACAAATTGTGTATTTGAACTCATGGATGATTGGGTGAATTTATTTTAGTTCGAACCTCGAGTTTTGAGCATGTGGGCCCGGGGTCGATTTTTACTAATCTGGGAAGAATGTTGTAATTTGCTAAGTAGAATTGATGATATTAAATCAGTTGTGTATAGATACGATTGGATTAGATCCAAATTCGAAAGGAAAAGGCATTGCTACGGATTGAATTTATTCATAAACTTTCGAGGTAAGTGTTCGTTCAATCCTAGGTTGAGGGAATAGGAATTGAGTTTATGCATAAATTGTTATATGTGGAGTCCGACGTATAGGCATGGTGACGAGTATATATACATTGGGGGTCGAGCATGACCGTGGGTCTTAAATGAATTAAATTCTTATTAATCCTATGTGATAATGTGAAAGGAAATTATTATTGGTTTATACCGATAATATATATATATATAAATTGTTGATTAAGAGTTATTGGTGTCACACCGGTAACAGAGATATATTGTTGATTTATTATCAATTATTGGTTTTACACCGGTAATATAAATATTGTTGAAATTGGTTTAATACCGGTAATACTTTTATATAATTACTGTTGATTAGAGATTATTGGTTTAATATCGATAATATACATTATTAAAGAATTGGGATCGTGTGGCACGCCGACCACTTATATATTAAAGAATTGGGATCGTGTGGCACGCCGACCACTTATATACTAAGAAATGGGATCGTATGGCACGCCGACCACAAAGTTATTTGAATCTTGGCATTGGCCATAGTTGCCGGTAGCCTATTGTTAAATCTGGGAGCAAGTGGTACGCCTACCCTACCACAAGATATGCAATGAAAAAATGAATTGAGTCATGAAAGTAAGTTGTTCCATTGTTCAGATCACTTCGGATACTATAAATTATTGGTTGCTAATTTAGAGCAGATTCTTTCCTTATAAATGTTCGTTAATGTTTTTTCCTACTGTTATATATATATATATATATATATATATATATATATATATATATATATATATATATATATATATATATCCCAACTATACAGGTTTATGTGGGTGGCTGGTCCTAGCCTCGTCACTAGTTCACCGGGATAGGCTTGGGACTTACCAGCACATGGGGTCGGTTGTGCTGATACTACACTCTGTATATATATATATATATATATATATATATCCCAACTATACAGGTTTATGTGGGTGGCTGGTCCTAGCCTCGTCACTAGTTCACCGGGATAGGCTTGGGACTTACCAGCACATGGGGTCGGTTGTGCTGATACTACACTCTGTGCTCTTTTTGCGCAGATACAGGTTAAGGACAGCAACAGCGGTAGTAGCACGATTGTGGATATTCTGACTACTGAGACTTCGTGGTAGCCTTGCAGGTGTCCTTAGGAACCGTTGTCTCATCTATCAATATTTTTCATTCCGTTATCTCATGTATTCGAGATAAACAGCATATATTTCTCTCAGACGATCATGTGTATTATTCATAGAAGTTCGTGAGTATTGTGATACCAGTCTTGGTAGTGTATCATGTTTGGGTTTTGTGTATCGTATTTAGTAAAATTTGCTAAGTCTTCCGCTAAGTTTAATTATTCCACTGTAATCACATGATTTTATTTAAATTCTTAAGAAGAGAGTTGTAACTAATGAAAATATATGTAAGAATTGGCTTGCCTAGCTTATAGTAGTAGGCTCCATCATGACTCCTGATGGTGAGAAATCCGGGTCGTGACAACGCTACAGCAGGACTAGGTCAGTGTGGGATCATTGTGAGACAGTTGTGGACTAAAATTGGACTTATCACTGTAGATATGACTTACCTGTGAGGTTATACTTAGAAATGTTCAGTGATAGTACAAGTGTTGTTATTTTTAGTTATTATTTATTATTATTACTCACTGAGTTGAAAGATACTCACCCCAAGATACAAGTGTTTAGGAGGGCAGTTGAGCTACCGCAGCTGCTACATTTCTGTTATTCCAAGGAGCCTTCGAGGTAGTTGTTGGCGTCCGCATGACCCGATCTCTCCCTTCCCTATCATTATGTCTTTTACTATTCTTCCTAAACTTGGATTGTATAGGATATTTTTCATCTGTTAGAGGCTCAGACTTGTGACACCGAGATTGTTAGGCTGTATTTCATGTATTTCCTTTCCGCACTTGTTGTTTCCCTTTTGAATAAACTATTAACTTCAATGAATCAGTATTAATTAATAAATGGGTTGGTTATTTGGAAATTATGATCGGGCTTGCCTAGCAATGTGTTGGGCGCCATCACGACCGGGTTTTGGGTTGTGACAGATAGCCTCTTTTGGAATTATCAATGTTATACCTCTTTAAGATGGTATCAATGTACAAAGACTGGGAAAGTCCAAGCAGCTTCCTAGATCTATCTCTATAGATCTTTATTCCTAATATATAAGTTGCTTCTCCCAAGTCTTTCATGGAAAACTGTTCAGATAGCCAAATCTTGGTACTTTGCAATGCCAAGTATGTCATTCCCTATGAGCAATATATCATCAACATACAATACTAGGAATATAATTATGCTCCCACTAACCTTTGTACACACAAGGTTCTTCTTCGCATCTAACAAAATTGAACTTTTCAATTGTTTTGTTAAATAGAATATTCCTACTTCGAGAAGCTTGCTTTAGTCCATAAATGGATCTTTAAGCTTACAAATTTAATTATGATCAGATGAAGATGTGAAACCTTCAGGTTGTGTCATGTACACATCCTCTTCTAGCCCACCATTTAGAAAAGTTGTTTTCACATCCATTTGCCATATTTCATAATCACAGTATGTTGATATAGCAAGAAAAATCCGAATTGATTTGAGCATTGCCACGAGAGAAAAAGTGTTGTCATAGTCGACTCTTCGTTCTGACGATATCCTTGGCAACAAGATGGGCTTTGTAGCTCTCCACCTTTCTGTTTGCTCCAATCTTTTTCTTAAAAACCAATATACAACCTATTGTGAGCACGTGATTTTTGCCCTATATGAGAAATACTCCCAAAAATTCAAAATAAAATAATTTTTCTTTGTGTGCAATTTTTAAATTTTTCACTGTATTTTTGGAAAATTATTTGTATTTGTCTGTACATATTTAATTTGTTAAAATTAATATAAAATACAAAATAAGTCACATTTGCATCTAGTATATAATTCTACATTTCGGATTAATTAAGTTTGTTTTGCAAAAAAAAAAATCACAAAAAATATGTGTTATTGCATTTTTAGCATTTAATGTCCAAATAGTGCGATTTTATTTTAATTAATATTTAATTTTTATGTAATAATTATTATTAGGCATTAATTAGTATTTTGAGATAATTTTGGTTTTTATAATTTAATCTTAGCATTTTTTGTTTTATTAATTCGTAATAAAAAATCCAAAAAATAGAGAAGACAAATTCGGAATTGGGCCTCTTTCTAAATTTTAAATCTTGGCCCAAACCTATTCTACCCAATCCAAAACCTCATAACCCAAACTCATGACCCATGACCCATTTATTATACTAATATACACTATTCAAAACACATCCTAAACCAAAAAATCCTAACACACACACACACATAAAAGCCCCCACAAAAAATGTTTGACCGTATATAAATTTTTCACTCTATATATTTTAGCTAAATTTTAAAAGGTAAATTATGACTATTAATATTATTGCTGTTATTATTAATTTTTTTTAAAGAAAATTTATAACAAAAATAAAAGTCCGAAAATATTAAATTTTTTTATTTTCGTTTGGTTTTAAATAATTGAAAATGAACGTTGGAATTAAAAAAATAAAAGTCAAAAGTGGTTGAAAATTAAAAAAAAAATCAAAATTAAAAGAAAGTTGTTTTTTTTAAAAGAAAAGAAAAGAAAGTGGCATTTTCTTTTAGATAAATAAAAGAAAGTGGCATTTTCTTTAAAATAAATAAAAGAAAGTGGAAAATTAAAAATATAAAAGTAATTAAAGTTGTATTTAAAAACTAAAATTAAAGAAAGGTGGGATTTATTTTTATAAAAAAATAAAAGCATTTTGTAAGTGGATTTATTTTAATTAAAAAAACATAATAAAATAATAAAATAAAATAAAACAAAAAATTAAAATCTGAAAATTTTTAAATTTTTTGCTATAAATATAAGAGAAATTTAGGAAGAAAGGGGGTTCTAAGAGGAAGAGAAAAATTGAGAGAAGATTTAAGAAAAAAATCAGAAGGGATTTTAAGAGAGAGATTTTAGAAAGAAGAGAATTTAGAAAGAGATATTTGAAAAAGAAATTAAAAAAAAACAAAAAATACAAAAAATAAAAAATTTTGAAGAAGAAAAGAAAGTTTCAATTTTAATTCATTTTTTGGTTACTGGTTTTATTAAACTCTGTTGTTGGGTTTTTCATATTTCCACTGTTGTTGATGTTGCTGCGTTGCACAACTACTCTACTGATTTTCTTCTTCTTTTGCTTCCAATAACAGGTATATAACTGTAACCTTGGCAATTATTGTAAGCAGAAATATATATGAAGAATGGAATTTTGAAATTTTAATTTCACTTTAATTCGGTGATTAAGTATCATATGTTTAAGTAACTGTCAAACTATTTGATAATTGGAATAAGAGGAAACAACATAAGTTGGCCTTTAATTATTCGGATTAGTAAAAAATTGTTAGTTCATTAGCTATAAATATTTTAATATTATCAGTAATAGAATAATTTTAAATATATAGTTAGATTTAGTTAAAATATGGATTTGAATCATTTTTCATTAATTAAGCATTAAGGCACGATTTAAGTTTAAGTAAAACATGATAACTGTTAAGTTTAACAAATTTCCAAATAAGCATAAGTGATTAAGATTAATTATAATTTTATAAATTGTTAATTCCAATGGTTCAAGTCACATAACCATATAAGTTTAAACTAGTTATGGGATAATTAATTTAATTTGTACATATCATTTGTCGATCTCGTATATTATTTTTTAATTTTAATTTTAGTAATATTTTTTTTCGTTAACATTTGTCTTAAGCTAGTAATTAATATGTTACGTTTTTTTGTAAAAACATGTAATAAATTAGGCTTTCTCTTTTATTTTTTGAAACAAATTTAAATAAAAAATGTAATCAATTTAGGATTATTTTTTTAAAATAAAATGAGATGAGCTTAGTTTCAAATGATTGTGAATAAATAATTCCATTAGTTATATATATATATATATATATATATATATAACGACGGAAGTTTTAGTCTTGTTGTAATTGATTTCTTTTGTATATTAGTTATCACATTTTGTCTTTATATATAAATTTCGAAATTCCTAATTATTTTTTATATATAAGCTAAATTCTTTTCCACTAATATTTGTTTCAATTTAATTGAGTGTATTATATTTTTTAGTTTGTAATTAATTAGGATTTTTCTTTCTTTATTATAGAGACAAATTTGAATAAGAAATGTAGTCATTTTAGATTATCCTTAAAACAAAGGAGGTGTGCCTCGCCATATTAATTTACAAATTGCGAGGCACTTGCTAGATTTCGGAGTTGGTCGTTTAGTGAATTTTCACGACCTCTTTTAAAAAATAATAACGTGTTACTATCTTTAAACTCGTATTTAAATAATCTTATCTCCCCAAACTCGGGTGCACATTTATGTGACCCAAATCCAAATCTTAACAAAATCGAAATGTGTCGATTATCACGGGTAGATTGATTGTGACGTGGTTTGAGATGTATTTTCATGATGTTGTAATTCTTCTACTAGAATAATAAATAATAATATTAAAAGCGGTTAAAAGTTAAAATTTTTACATAAGTTAAAACATGGTATAAATCAGATAAATATGCCGAATATGACAGTTGAGCTACCGTACTAGAACCACGAAACTCGGGAATGCCTAACACCTTCTCCCGGGTTAATAGAATTCCTTATCCGGATTTCTGGTACATAGACTGTTAAACAAATTCATTCTTTTCCCCGATTCCGGATTCAACCGGTGAGTTGAGACACCATAAATCTCCCAAGTGGCGACTCTGAATTAGTTAAATAATTCCCATTTCGATTGTCCTTTAATTGGAAAAACTCCCTCGAGCCCTCGCGGGTTAGCGGAAAAAGGAGGTGTGACAGCTCTGTCGACTCTGCTGGGGAATATCTAACCCAGAGCTTTTGGTTCAGGGTTTAGAATTCGAGCTTGGTATATCTGTTGTATTTGGCTTGTATATTATCTGATTTTGTTATATGTTAGGGCTTAATTGTGCAAAGTAATGCTCTTTACCGTTTTAATATTATCTGAATTGTATATATAAACTGTGCCAAAACCCGCCTCTTCTTACCTCCGAGGAGTGAACGCTGGTCGTGACTTCTTTCTGTTAGTGTCATATCCCAAAATAGAACGAGGATTCGGAGGAGTTGCAAAACCGGATGATCTTTTGGTTACCGATACACAACTCCCATCCTCGGCTCGAGTCATCTGCTCGAGTAAGCCAGGTCTAGAACAATCACCCAGGTTTTCAATCTAGTATAACAAACCTCATGCCGGATCCCTAGTAGGAACGATTATTTGCATCATGTGCATTTGACTTAGGAGACTCAACACAGGGGTTGGTTCCGTCTAGGACAAACAACCTGAAATGAAAAGACCATCATGCTGCATCTTGTTTGTTTTACGCATTTATTTGCTTCAGACTTGTATGCTGACCGGTTATTTAAATATTGGGGAAAATCAAAAAAAGAAAAGAAAAAATTTTTAATTTCAAAATAGTTTGTTTTTTTTACTTAAAAAGAAATAGAAAAAAATGTTGTTCTATAAAAAAAATTGTGTGATTTATTCTATAAAAAAAATGTAGTTTAGTTGTTTTTCAATAAAATAAAAAAATAGTTTGTTTCATTTACAGATGTTGTTTGTTTTATTTGACCGAACTACGCTGGTTTGATTCTAACCGGATGTGAGATACGTAGGCAACCCCCATCGGGTCAAACCTCCTATTTTGTAAAAATAGCCAAAAATGTCAAAATTAATTTTTCGTCGTTAATAAGTCGGTGATGCCATTTTCAAAACAACCGAATGTTCCTAAAAGTGACGCCGGAAGGTTGATTTTGCATAAACGGCCACCTTGGGTCATGTTGTCAATTTTTTGTCAATTGACCCACACAGCCTTTAAATCTTCGTCCCCGAGGCGTTGAAAGGTCATGTTTGCAATACTGGGTCTTTTGTTTTAATTCGATAAAAAAATGTCAATATTCTAATATTTTTTTGTCATAAATAAGTCGGGTTATGCCCCTTTTGTCTAATATAGCCGAATGTTTCCTGGAGGGACGTCGAAAGGCTGACTTTGCATAAACGTCCACTTTTGGTCATTTTTAGGATTTGTGTGAGTTAGCTAACTCAGCCTTAAAATCTTCGTCCCTGAGGTGCTTAAAGGCCGTGTTTGCAAAACCATGTCTTTTATTTTAATTTGAGAAGAAAAAAAAGAAGGTCAATGGGCAAGTAAATACCATTGGAATTTTCGGTCAAAATAAGCCAAACCATTTTCGGCTGTGTTTTAATCCGTTCTCGCCAAGATAGCCTTAGAGTGTCTTTCAATTGTCGAAAGGCTATTTTTGTGAAAGAACGGATAAGTTCAAAATGTCAAAACAATCCTCCACGGCCTCAAAATTCACGTGGAATAGAGAAGGGGCCACATTTGTAAAAATAACCATTTGGTTAAAATTGACATATAAGGGAAGGAATTTGTAACTTTGTTTTGAGTTTGTAATTCTTTTATGTTTGGGTGTTTGATTTCGAGTCTCTATGAGTGTCACGACCCTAGTTCAGTAATTGTGAACATGTCGTGATGGCACCCAGTCCCCACGACTAGATAAGCCTAACACGTTGCGGAATATACAAGTTATAAACACCTAAATAAGAAACAGCGGAAAAATAGCATAAAAAGATATGTAATCCATGCCGCTTGGCACATACATCCGTCACACAGTAATTAAAAACACTACCAAGATCCGGAACCCCACGGTAACACAGACTAAAAGAGAAATACAACTGTGGCTCTATATGTAAAGAGTATCTAACAACGAAACGAAGAAAATGTCAACTAGTACTATTAGAATAGAAGGAAAGCCTCTGGATCTGCGGACGTAGCAGATCATACCTCGAGGTCTCCAGAAAGTTGCGGAAATCACCTAGCACGAGCCTGATCTGATGTACCTAGTTAGCATAATAAAAGTGTGCAGAAGAGTAATATGAATACACCACGGCGGTACTCAGTAATACCAAGCCTAACCTCGATGGAGTAGTGACGAGGAAGGTCGGGGCCCTACCGAGAAATAATAATATAGTGACAATAATAATATCAAGCAATTCAAATAATAATAATAAGACTGAATTAACAACAATAGAATGATTACTACAACCGTCTACAATTTAGCTAACAACAAATAACCAACTCAATAAAAACAAGTCCGGGACCTGTGGGAATTGAACCCACAGTCCCATTAACAGCACCCCTGGGTCTCCGGGAATCGAACCCGCAGCCCATGTCTCAATAATATCTCAATAACTCGGGATCTCCGGGAATTGAACCCGCAGTCCCTACGAATAATTCAGGATCTCGGAAATCAAACCCGTAGTCCCTACCAATAACTCAGGATCTCGGGAATCAAACCCGTAGTCCCTACCAATAACTCAGGATCTCGGGAATCGAACCCGTAGTCCACATCTCAATAAATCTCAGGATCTCCGGGAATCGAACCCGCAGTCCACATTTCAATAAATCTCAGGATCTCCGGGAATCGAACCCGCAGTCCACATTTCAATAAATTTCAGGATCTCCGGGAATCGAACCCGCAGTCCATATTTCAATAAATTTCAGGATCTCCGGGAATCGAACCCGCAGTCCACAAACACAGCAAGTAAAGGAATACACAGAAAGAAGTATAATATGCTTAACTATAACTTCGCCGATAAACAGCGCCAGCGATTACCAAGAAAACTCAAGTAAGACAATTTGGCAACTAGACAGTTAAATACTACCTAATCATGTTTTTCTAACTGCTACCGGGTAGAAATATCGAATTTAACAGCTAACAACAGGAATATCACTCATTGAAAATTTTAAGTGAAGTACGTGTTCAACAACCAGCGCATGTACACGCCCGTCACCTCGCGTACAAGGCATTTAAAGAATCACATAGTATCCTAGGGGTGAAAATCCCCCACACGAGGTTAGACAAGCCACTTACCTCAATTCCGGTACAAAACCGCTAAGAAATAACCCTCTTTCCGCAAATGTCGGACTCCACAAGTGTAGTATCTGATAAAAATCAATAGAATCACATCAAAATAGGCCAATTGGGCATTACCCAATCAAAATAACTCAAAATACACCAAAACCCACAAGTTGCCAAAATTCGACTTTCGGTACGCTTATCGAAAAATCACGAAAATTATATATTCGGGTTCCTTATCTCAATACGAGTCTAGGCATATAAAATTTACCAAAATCGGACCCCATTTGCCCACTCATATCAGAGATTTTCTAACATTTAGGCCTAGGGCTCAAACCCACCTTTAATCCCCCATTTTCAGTGAAATAATCACGGATTTCATGATAAACCAACCAATTAAGGTCAAAAAACTTACCCCCGATGATTTCCCGATGATATCCCAGCGTTTCCCCCATCAAAATCCTCTCTTGAAGCTCAAACATGGCGTTTTTGTGTATGGGGGTCGCGGGTGTTATGTTCTGAACTTAAGCTCACTGCCAGACCCCATTGCTCATCGCGTTCGCGTTACTGTTCACGCGTTCGCGATGAACAACCCAATTTCCTCTTCGCGAACGCTACGCCATCCCATGAGTTCGCGATACGCAGCTCCAGTTACCCTTCGCAAACGCGACGCTCCACCACGCGTTCGCGATGAACAATCTCCCAGCCGCCGAGTCCTTCCTCTACGCGAACGCGTACACTCCCACGCGAATGCGAAGCTCTACCCTTTTCTTCTACACGATCGCGACCCCAAGTCTCGCGAACGCGAAGCTTCACCTTACCTTGCCTACATGAACGCGACACCCCTTATCGCGAACGCGATGCTTTACTCTGCCAAGCCTTCGCGAACGCGGCCCATGCCTCACGATTGCGAAGGCTTAATGCCTGGACAGAAACCTGCAATTCTACAGCAGGCCTTTTCCAAGTTCAAATGCCCAATCGATGGTCCGAAATCCTCCCGAGGCCCCCGAGACCCCAGCGAAAACCACCAACATATTCCAAAACACGATACAAACTTGTTCCAATCATAAAAACACCATCCTAAACATCAAAATCACTAATTACACACGGATTTAAGCCTAAGTTTCTTCGAAACTTTCAAAACTAACATTCGATCCAAAACCCAACCAAACGACGTCCAAATGACCTGAACATTTGCGGACATATCCAAAATCACATAACGAAGCTACAGAAATTGTCGGAATTCCATTCCGACCCCCGGAGCAAAATCTCACCTATCGTTCGGATTCGCCAAAATTTCAATCTTCGGCATTTCAAGCCTAATTGAGCTACGGACCCCCAAAATACATTCCGAACGCGCTCCCAACCCCAAAATCACCTAACGGAGCTAATGGAACCATCGGATTTCCGTTCCGAGATCGTCTTAACACTGTTCCGGCTACGGACCATTTTCTAGCTTTAAAGTTCTCATTTAGGGACTAAGTGTCCCAAAATGCTCCAAATTTCAGAACCGACTCTCCCGGCAAACCACAATAGCAGAAATGAACTTAGGGGAACATTTAAATTAGGGATTGGGGCGTAATTTTCTAAAATGACCGGTCGGGTCGTTACATCTTCCCACACTTAAAGATTCGTTCGCCCTCGAACGAGCATAGAAAACATACCTGGAGTGGTGAAAAAGATGAGGGTACTGGCTGCGCATATCCTGCTCGGTCTCCCAAGTCGCCTCCTCGACCGGATGGCCCCGCCACTGAACTTTTACCGAAGCGATGTTCTTTGACCTTAGCTTTCTGACCTGCCTGTCTAGAATGGCTACTGGCTCCTCAACATAAGACAGATCCTTGTCTAGCTGAACAGATGTGAAATCCAACACATGCGACGGGTCACCATGGTATCTCCGGAGCATGGAGACATGAAATACGGGGTGGCTGGGCGGTAAGGCCAACTCATAAGCAACCTCCCTAACACGCCTCAAAATCTCAAAAGGGCCAATAAATCTATGACTCAGCTTTCCTCTCTTCCCAAACCTCATAACGCCCTTCATGGGTGAGACTTGAAGCAGAACCCGCTCACCAACCATAAAAGCCACATCGTGAACTTTCGTGTCCGCATAACTCTTCTGTCTAGACTGGGCTGCACGAAGTCTGTCCTGAATCACCTTGACCTTGTCCATAGCCTCCTGAACCATATCAGTACCTAGCAACCTGGCCTCGCCCGGCTCAAACCAACCCACGGGAGACCTGCACCTCCTACCATATAGGGCCTCGTACGGTGCCATCTAAATACTAGACTGGTAGCTGTTGTTATAAGCAAACTCCGCAAGTGGCAAGAAGTGATCCCATGAACCTCCAAACTCAATCACGCACGCACGGAGCATATCCTCCAAAATCCGAATAGTGCGTTCGGACTGCCCATCAGTCTGGGGGTGAAATGATGTGCTCAGCTCTACCCGAGTACCTAACTCCTGCTGTACAGCTCTCCAGAACCGTGAAGTGAACTGAGTGCCTCTATCTGAAATGATGGAAACTGGAATACCATGCAGCCGAACTATCTCCTTGATATAGATCTCCGCCGGTCGCTCCGATGAATAAGTAGTGCTCACCGGTATAAAATGGGCGGACTTGGTCAGCCGATCCACAATGACCCAAATGGAATCAAACTTCCTAACCGTCCGTGGAAGTCCGGATACAAAGTCCATGGTAATGCGCTCCCATTTCCACTCGGGAATCTCAATCTGCTGCATCAATCCACCCGGACGCTGATGCTCATACTTCACCTGCTGGCGGTTGAGGCATCTAGAAACATAATCAACTATATCCCTCTTCATCCGCCTCCACCAGTAATGTTGTTTCAAGTCCTGATACATCTTCGCGGCTCCCGGATGGATGGAATACCGCGAGCTATGGGCCTCTCCTAGAATCAGCTCTCGAAGATCATCTACATTGGGCACACAGATGCGCCCCTGCATCCTCATAACTCCATCATCTCCGATGGTAACATCTCGAGCATCACCACGCCGAACTCTATCCTGGAGGACAAGCAAATGAGGGTCGTCGAACCGACGCTCCCTGATGCAGTCAGATAGAGAAGACCGAGAAATCACACAAGCCAGAACCCGGCTGGACTCCGAAAGATCCAGTCTAACAAGTTGTCTGGCTAAAGACTGAACATCCATCGCCATAGGCCTCTCCAAAGCTGGTAGATACACCAAACTCCCCAAACTCTCTGCCCGACGACTCAAGGCATCGGCAACCACATTAGCCTTGCCCGGATGATAGAGAATAGTAATATCATAGTCCTTCGGTAGCTCCAACCATCTCCTCTGACGCATATTCAGGTCCTTCTGCTTAAGCAAGTGCTGCAAGCTCCGGTGATCAGTGTAAATCTCACAAGGAACCCCATATAAATAATGACGCCAAATCTTCAAGGCGTGAACAATGGCAGCTAGCTCCAAATCATGAACAGGGTAATTCTTCTCATGCACCTTCAGCTGTCTCGACGCGTAGGCAATCACCCTACCGTCCTGCATCAATACCGCGCCGAGTCCAACTCGTGAGGCATCACAATATACGGTATAGGACCCCGTACCCGTAGGCAACATCAATATAGGGGCCGAAGTCAAAGCTGTCTTGAGCTTCTGAAAGCTCGCCTCACACTCGTCTGTCCACTGAAAAGGGGCACCCTTTTGGGTCAATCTGGTCATAGGTGCTGCAATCGAAGAGAACCCCTCTACGAAACGACAGTAATAGCCTGCCAAACCAAGGAAACTGCGAATCTCAGTAGCGGAGGAGGGTCTGGGCCAACTCTGTACGGCCTCCACCTTCCTCGGATCTACTCGAATACCGTCACTCGACACCACGTGGCCCAAAAATGCCACTAAACTCAACCAGAATTCACATTTAGAGAACTTGGCATAAAGTTGCTTCTCCCTCAGAATCTGAAGCACTATCCTCAAATGCTGCTCGTGCTCTTCCCGGCTCCGAGAATATACTAGAATATCATCAATGAAGACAATCACGAACGAGTCCAGATAAGGCCCGAACACACTGTGCATCAAATGCATAAAGGCTGATGGGGCATTGGTCAGCCCAAAAGACATCACGAGGAACTCATAGTGACCATACCGGGTCCTGAAGGCAGTCTTCGGGATATCTGGCTCCCGAATCTTCAGCTAGTAATACCCAGAGCGCAAATCAATCTTAGAAAACACCTGTGTGCCCTGTAGCTGGTCAAATAATCATCAATACGGGGTAAAGGATACCGGTTCTTCACTGTAACCTTGTTCAGCTGACGATAGTCAATACACATATGCATAGAACCATCCTTTTTCTTCACAAACAATACAGGAGCACCCCAAGGCGAAACACTGGGTCGAATAAAACCCTTGCCCAATAACTCCTGTAATTGATCCTTCAACTCCTTCAACTCGGGAGGAGCCATACGGTACGGTGGAATAGAAATGGGCTGAGTGCCCGGCAACAAGTCAATAGCAAAGTCAATATCTCTGTCGGGCGGCATGCCCGGAAGATCAGCCGGAAATACATCAGCAAAGTCACGTACCACATGAACAGAATCGATAGAGGGACTGTCAATACCGACGTCCTACACATAGGCTAGATAAGCAGCACACCCCTTCTCGACCATACGCTGAGCTTTGAGAAAAGAAATAACATGGCTAGGGGTGTGATCTAGAGTACCACTCCACTCGATACGTGGAATGCCTGGCATAGCCAGCGTCACGGTCTTGGCGCGACAATCAAGAATAGCATAATGGGGCGACAACCAGTCCATGCCCAGAATAATATCAAAATCGACCATCCCGAGCAACAATAGATCCGCTCTGGTCTCAAAATCACAAATGGTAACCAAACACGACCGATATACGCGGTCCACAGCCAAAGAATCACCCACTAGAGTGGAAACATAAATGGGGGCACTCAAAGAATCCCGAGGCACACCCAGGTGAGAAGCAAAGTAAGAAGACACATATGAAAAAGTGGAACCAGGGTCGAATAGAACCGATGCCTCCCTGTGTCTAACCAGAATAATACCTGTGATGACAAAGTCAGATGCAACAGCCGCAGCGCGATCAGGAATAGCATAGAATCTGGCCTGTCCCCCCTCTCGAGGGCGGCCTCTGGAACTCTGACCCCCGCCCCTGGCTGGCTGGGCAGGTGGAGGGGCAGCTGGGGCTGGAATGATAGCCTGCTGGCCCTGAGAACCACGTGGATGCTGTGATGACTGATGAGGGGCTCCTCTCCTGCGCCTGGGGCACTCCCTAACCAAGTGGCGAGTATCCCTGCACTTAAAACAAGCTCTGGGAGGATGCGGTGGCTGTGACTGACCGGTTTCACCCCCATTAGTCTGACCCCTGGAAGGACCCCGCGCAGGAGGTGCACTGAAAACTGGGGGAGCATAATAAGGCTCCTGAGGTGCTGGAAGACCTGGAGTACTACTGGCTGCGGGCAATGCTGAGTGAACTGGTCGACCGGAATAACCCCTGCCAAAACGACCGACTGATGAAGTGCGGGCACCAGAGAAATAGCCCGACTCACGAGACTTCTTGGCCACTCTCTCTCTCCGCTCTCTAGGGAGCATACTCTCGATCCTCTTGGCAATGCTAACTGCCTGCTGATAAGATATATCTGTCTCAAGCTCTCTGGCCATGCTGGATCGGATAGGCGGAACAAGGCCCTCAATAAATCTCCGCACTCTCTCCCAAACCGTGGCTACCAAAGCCGGTGCATGTCTGCCTAAAAGGGTGAAACTGATAGCATACTCCGATACTGACATGGAGCCCTATCACAACCGCTCAAACTCCGAGCGCCAAGAATCCCTAAGGCTCTGTGGAACAAACTCCCTCAAAAACAGATCTGAAAACTGCGTCCAAGTCAATGAAGCAGACTCCTCTGGACTATCCAACTCATACGTGCGCCACCAATCATAAGCGGCCCCACGAAACTGAAAAGCAATGAAGGAAACCCCGCTGGTCTCCACAATCCCCATAGTACGAAGAATACGATGACACTCCTCTAGAAAACCCAATGCATCATCCGAAGCCAAACCACTAAACACTGGAGGGTCATATTTCTTGAACCTCTCCAATCTACGCTGCTCGTCCTCAGAGGCAGCTGGTCCACCTCCGGGCTGTGCTGGGGGGCAGGAGGCATAACTGTAACCTCTGGAACCTGTCCCACTGGCATCCGCAACTCAGGTGTAGCGGTTGCGGGAGTCTGGGCCCCTCCCCTGACCTGAGATGTAGCTGTAGTGAGAGAAAGCAACCCTGCCTGAGCTAAAGTAGTATACATGCTCATGAACTGGGCCAGGGTCTCCATGAGTGCTGGAGTAGTAGCAGTTGTAGTCGGTGTACCAGGTGCCTACGCTCCAACCTGGTCTACCTGTGGCACCTCAGCGGCAGCACACGCGGGTACTGTGGCTGCACCTTGGGCGCATACTCGTCCTCTACCTCGGCCCCGGCCTCTGACGGCGGCAACATGGGGCGCGGGTACCTGATCATCGCGAGTAGCTCGTGTCCTCACCATCTGTGAGAGAATAGAAAGCAATAGTTTAGATTTGATGCCAAAAATGTCGCACGACAAGGAATCCAAAAGAAATGAAGAGTTTCCTAAACAGTTACATAGCCCCTCGTAGATAAATACAGACGTCTCCGTATCGATCAGCAAGACTCTAAGTAACCGGTCTGTGTCCCGTGACTCCTATGAACCTAGAGCTCTAATACCAACTTGTCACGACCCTAGTTCAGTAATTGTGAACATGTCGTGATGGCACCCAGTCCCCACGACTAGATAAGCCTAACACGTTGCGGAATATACAAGTTATAAACACCTAAATAAGAAACAGCGGAAAAATAGCATAAAAAGATATGTAATCCATGCCGCTTGGCACATACATCCGTCACACAGTAATTAAAAACACTACCAAGATCCGGAACCCCACGGTAACACAGACTAAAAGAGAAATACAACTGTGGTTCTATATGTAAAGAGTATCTAACAACGAAACGAAGAAAATGTCAACTAGTACTATTAGAATAGAAGGAAAGCCTCCGGATCTGCGGACGTAGCAGATCATACCTCGAGGTCTCCAGGATGTGCTGCTGAATCACCTAGGATGAGCCTGTCCTGATGTACCTGGATCTGCACAACAAAAGTGTGCAGAAGAGTAGCATGAGTACACCACGGCGGTACTCGGTAAGTGCCAAGCCTAACCTCGATGGAGTAGTGACGAGGAAGGTCAGGGCCCTACCGAGAAGCAATAATATAGTGATAATAACAATAATAAACAGTTTAAATGATAATAATTTCCGCAATAACAACAATAAAATGATTACTCCAACCGTCTACAATTTAGCTAACAACAAATAACCAACTCAATAAAAACAAGTCCAGAACCTGTGGGAATTGAACCCACAGTTCTATTAACAGCACCCCTGGGTCTCCAGGAATCGAACCCGCTGCCCATGTCTCAATAATATCTCAATAACTCAGGATCTCCGGGAATCGAACCCGCAGTCCCTACCAATAACTCGGGATCTCGGGAATCAAACCCGTAGTCCCTACCAATAACTCGGGATCTCGGGAATCAAACCCGTAGTCCACATCTCAATAAATCTCAGGATCTCCGGGAATCGAACCCGTAGTCCACATCTCAATAAATCTCAGGATCTCCGGGAATCGAACCCGCAGTCCACATTTCAATAAATCTCAAGATCTCCGGGAATCGAACCCGCATTCCACGAACACAGCAAGTAAAGGAATACACACAGAGAAGTATAATATGCTTAACTATAACTTCACCGATAAACAGCGCCATCGATTACCAAGAAAACTCAAGTAAGACAATTAGGCAACTAGACAGTTAAATACTACCTAATCATGCTTTTCTAACTGCTACCGGGTAGACATATCGAATTTAACAGCTAATAACAGGAATATCACTCATTGAACATTTTAAGTGAAGTACGTGTTCAACAACCAGCGCATGTACACACCCGTCACCTCGCGTACAAGGCATTTAAAGTATCACATAATATCCTAGGGGTGAAAATCCCCCACACGAGGTTAGACAAGCCACTTACCTCAATTCCGGTACAAAACCGCTAAGAAATAATCCCTCTTGCCGTGAATGTCGGACTCCACAAGTGTAGTATCTGATAAAAATCAATAGAATCACATCAAAATAGGCCAATTGGGCATTACCCAATCAAAATAACTCAAAATACACCAAAACCCACATGTTGCCAAAACCCGACTTTCGGTACGCTTATCG
>JASVEL010004089.1:0-58437 GCA_032618575.1 Nicotiana noctiflora | reverse complement strand
CTTCTCAGCAATGGGTCTGGAGACTACTGCACTACAAGTCTGGGTGAGTGTAACTGTGGCCAAGTCTTGGAAATCAAATTTCCGCGACATCAAATCCTTCATCATCTTAGCATAACCAGGCATTTCTTTTAAAGCTTCAATTAATGGAATGTTTACCTGGATTTGCTTGAGCATCTCAAAGAACTTTTTGTATTGTTCCTCTTTTTGGTGTTTGGCTAACCTTTGGGGAATGGTGGTGGAGGCCTCTTCTTCCCAGTGACTTGGGATTTTTCTTTTTCTATCACTTTTTCTTCAACCTGCTGCTCTACCTGTTCGGCTACTTTTTCCGCTCCCTGTTGTGCTTCTTTATTATCGGCAATTGGCTGGACTGTGGCTTTTGTCAATCCTGTGGATTCATCCAGTTCAATGTGCAATGGCGCAGGTGTCTCAGCCTGTCTGTCAATATTTTCACTTTCATTCTCAGCATCAAGATCTCTACCGCTTCTCAGAGTCACTGCCATTATTTGCTTTGGGATTTGGTCCTTTGGGTTCGTTTGAGTATCTGCAGGTAATTTCCCTTGAGGCCGATTGTTTAGTGACATAGCAATCTGCCCCATCTGCACTTCCATATTTTTGATTGTTGCGTCATGTGCATCTATTCTCTCATTGGTTTTGGCATTTGACCCGATTACCTGTTGCATCATAGCTTCCAACCTTGCAAACCCATCGTCATGCCTGCCCCCATGTGGTGGTGGGGGTGGATGATATCCCTGCTGCTGATTGCCGAAATTCTGAGGTCTAGGATATGGAGCCATGTTGTGTGGTGGCCTCATACCTGCTGCATTGAATTGTGGTTGGGGAGGTCTGTATTGCATTGGAGCCTGTTGGCCCCAGTTTTGATTACCTTGTCGCTGTCCTCCATAATTTGCTACATAGTTCATATCCTCATGCTGATGATGATGTTCTTGGTCTGCAGCCCATGGATTACCTATGGGTTGGCTAATGCAAGATGTGCATAAACCACCATTGGTAGTATCTACAATGTGAACTTGTTGCTTAACCCCTGATTCTTCCACCTTCTTTGTCAGGATGCTCATTTGTGTCAATAAAGTTGCCACGTTCTCCTCCAGAGTGTTGGATGGATCCAGAGGTACAGAATGTACTACTGGTGTGATAGGAGCATTCCCGGACGTCCACCCGGAATTTTGAGCCATCTTGTCTAGCAAATTTTGGCCTTCTCTCCATGTCTTGCTCAGAAAAGCCCCACCTGCTGAGGCATCTACAATATTCTTCATACTGGTCTGAAAGTCCCATGTAGAACCTTTGACCCAACATCTGTTCAGGAATCCCATGGTGAGGACACATAACAAGCATGCCTTTGAATCTCCCCCAAGTTTCATGTAGTGTTTCCAATGGTTTTTGTTTGAAGCTCACAATCTCATCAATTTGTTGAGTTGTTTTGTTGGGTGGATGAAACTTGTTGTGGAATTGTTTGACTAACTCATCCCAAGTTGCAATGGAGTTTATTGGGAGTGAGTTTAGCCATATCTGTGCTGCTCCTGTAACTGAGAATGGAAAAAGTAGTAATCTGATAGCTTTCGGAGTTACATTCGGTTGCCTTTGTGTTTTGCATATTGATAGAAAGTTTTTGAGGTGCTGCTGTGGATCTTCAACCTGAGACCCAGAGAATAATCCCTTGTTTTGCAATAAGTGAAGCATGTTGTTGGTAATCTGGAAGGACTCAGCTTGAATTGTTGGCACAACGATGGCAGTTGCCAAATTATCCGCTGTGGGTTGTGCCCAGTCGAACAATGCACCTTCTTGTGCCTCCTGTGCCTCTTGCATGTTTAGCCCGGCTTGCTGGTTTTGAGCGTTCATGTCACCCATGTCGAAGTCTAGTTTGATTGGTTGTTGAGATTGTTGAATTTGTTTGATGGCTTTGTTACGTGCCCGGAAAGTTTGCTCGGGGTCTGAGAGTCCTTCGATTAGTTCTCCAGTCCTTGCAGATTTTCTAGGCATGCACTTGAATACCCAAATCAACAAACGTCAAAATATTCAATGTAGAGTGTAGAAAGAACCTGAATACACAAGAATCTTGAAGTTCTGGCAATGGCAATTGATAATTCCGTTAATTCCCCGGCAACGGCGCCAAAATTGATTCACGTCCAAGCGACGGTCGTAGTCAATATAACTTGGTTTAATAAGTCCAAGATCGATCCCACAGAGAATTAACCTACCAATTGCAACTTTCACAACCCCAAAAGTACTTACGAATCAAGTTCCCAAACTTTGAATATATATATGTGTGGTTTCGACAACTACTTTGCAAGAATTAAAGAATGCTTTAAAAGAAAGAATTGAATGTTGAATGAAATAATATAGAGAAAGACTAAGGTATTGATTTCCCCTATTGACGGAATCCCTTATCGTTATGCTCATACAAATTGTTAAATATATTCTATCAATCATGAACGCTATGTGTATCGTAACCCTCTCCCGAGCAATTACAATAATTTACTAGTGCACTCTCCCGAGCTACCCTAGCTAGCTTTAATTTGAATAGTTCACTTTAGATTGCACCCAAGACTTCGTTATTCCTAACCCCGTCTTTACGCCTAAAATTATAGATTCCTCTAATAACCTAGGTGTGGTGTTGTTCAACAATAAACCTAAATATGCACTCTTTTCCAAGTTATGCACACTAAATAGGCACCGCTAATTGGGACGTCTACCAATTAACTACAATAAGAATGAAGTTGAACAAATAGAAATCTAAGTCACAGTTTGTAATCACATAAACGATAAGTTCATCTATCAATAGGTTCCATCAAAACCTTAGAAAAGAATTTAGCTACTCATGCTTGAAGAAACAAGAATAATAATTGAAATCATAAAGAATTGCTTGATATAAAAATAAAGAAAGAGTTTGAGAGGAATCTCTCCTACTAAAACCTTGCAAAAGTATTGAAGAAATAAAGTACATGCCTCTATGGGGCAAACTAGGAGTTTATATAGAGGTTTTAGGGCTTAAAAACTAAGTTTGAGTCCAATTTGGATTTGCTGCAGCGGTGACTTCCGCGGTTCGTTCGCGGCCGCGGACGGACCGCGAACAGTAAAACTTCAGAGAGCCAGTTTTTCCGCGGTTCATCCGCGGTCGCGGAGAAACCGCGGTTTTTGACCCTGTTCCGTTGCGAATTTGGAAAAACGCAAAACACGAAAGTTGTAGCCCTTTGAATTATCTTTCCAACCATATATTATGCAGCCAATTTGGAGTTCTGAGCGAAAAGTTATGTCCCATTTACTAAACAGTGCACAATATGCCTCATCCATTCTTCACTTGTTCTACACTTATCAAATTTGACCCCCGAACTCGATCCCGGCTTAATTCCTTGAGCTTTTACTCAGACTTCAAAGCTCCAAATCACTTAAATTCATTCCATAACATCCATATAACTCGGAATCACACCTTTTCGGCTACTTTCAACATAAGTTCTTGACTTGTACCACTTTTTGGCCTTTTTTCACCATCTTTTGACTCCAAAACTTGCTCTTTTAGTCTTCATTAGCTCAAGTGTACCTATAACACACTAAGAACACTAATAAAAGCATTTTGTCATCATAAACAATATCAAAACAACAATAAAGCGTGATTATTTAGGGCATTAATATAGTCAAATTCACCTATTATCAATACCTTTCGGGGAAAAAGTACGCAAAAGGCAAGCAAATGAGTTAAAAGAGAAGTGTCCCTTTTCGGGGGAAAAGAAAGACTTATCTGGGATGCATGCTGGCTTCAAATGAACATGATATGCTTCTTGGACTGGATGCCCGACCCACAAACTTCCAGCTTCCCATTGATCTGCATTTCAAAACCAGGGAACCTTGCCAGGACTTTTTAGTGATAAGGTGTCTTCTTTTCGATTGACAACGCCCTTTGCGGGTTTTCGCCAATCGACCTCTCTCATTGCTCTTCTCACCGTCGGACGATAGTGCTCTTTACGAGTTATCACTAAATGGACTCTCTCATTTTCAGTTTCTCTCACCGTCGCCTTATGGTGACCGAAGGTTTTCACCGATAAGACTCTCTCATTTTATTTCTCTCAATTCAGGTTGTATCAAATTCCATCAATGGCATTTTTCACTTCCCTGCCTTTGCCAATTGATCTGAAGGACTTGAACAAGGTCTTTGGGTAAAAAGGATTTTGAGCGGCATTACAACTTTGGAACCATTTCGGTGGATTCAAACTGAACCGTCATATCATTTGCCCCAGTTTTAATTTTGGGGAAATTTGGATTTTTGTTTTGGTGTGACTGAACCTCAGTGAGAGACTGCCTACGCACCCTTTCGGGATCAAGTCAAAATGTAGTTCAGGCAAAACAATTTTGTTTTTGTTCTTGTTTTTTATGTTGTTTTGTTTTTATTTTCTTTTCTTTTTCTTTCCTTTATTTTATTATTTTATTTTCTTTTTCTTTTTCTTTTCTTTTCTTTTATTTTTTTCTTTTCTTTTCTTTTTCACTAGTACTTTGGGGTTCCAAAGAGGGTAATCAAAGAAGATTAACCGGCTTAAAGGGTTTTACGAAGGATTGATAGTGTTTGGGGTAGCGGAAAGGGAAGCCTTCGTCGTCTCAATTACACAAAAGCCATCACCCTAGGAGGTCGAGACATAGTACCTTTTTACTACATCCGCATTGAGTGCTGTTTCAGGATCATTCCCTTCAAAGTCTCCCAGATACAGTGCTCCCCTTAGAAATATTTTCTAGATGATGTATAGACTCTTCCAATTAGGAGCGAGTTTTCCTTTTACTTCCTGGGGATGAGGAAGAATGCGCCGTAACACCAATTGTCCTATTTCGAGATTCCTGGGCCACACTTTCTTGTTGTAAGTATGGGCCATTCTTTATTGGTACAACTACCCAGGTATTCCCTGAGTACAATACACCCTTTTGTACGCGAACCAATTTTCTTTCAGTTATTCCAATTCTTTGTTTCATTTTCTCAAAGTAACCTTTTTGTGCATTTCGACTCTTGATTTATTATTCTGAAGTCTGACAGCATTTTGGGATCTAGGCATGCAGTCCGCAAGCATATCATGTTATTTAAAGTTGCATCATTTGAACTAAAGAGAAGAGAAAAAAATCATAAAGAATAAAAAGGAAATGGACGATAAAATATTAATTTCATTTCTTGGAATTGGAAGGATAGACATGGTTTACATTCTAGAATTGTAAAGACGGAAAATTAAAATAAACATCTGAGTTACACCTTGAAATAACTCAGGATGCAGAAAAATACGGCAGGACAAGTCTATTGAGACTCCCACCTGATCGGGAATGGCATAACCTTCCAGTTTTTGAGTTTAGCATCTGGTCCCATGTAGAGCATCTCAGCGATGCTAGTCCCTTCCCCTGGCTCGACCATGTGGGTTTTGCAGTGCCTTGCCCCACGTTTTCCCTCACTCTGTTTAGTTGTGAAATCCCTATCATCTTCCTCTTTACGGTCCTTAAGCTTTTGTGGTATGCATCGAGAAACCACTGGCTCATTCAACTAAGGTAGTTTAATTGTACCCCATACCACATAGGCTTGCTTGGGTGCATCAATTTCTTTTTTCAGATCTGTCTCGGTGATTTTACATTTCTTTTACCGTTTCTCTTGTTTCGGGGCTGCCTTGGGCTTCCTTTCCGCATTGGCAATAGCAATTATAGCTTTTGAGGCTGGACTAAATTCTCTGTCCTCACAAATCATGCCAATTATTGTCCCTTTGTTGTGAATGGGCAGCGGTTTAGTGGTCACATTTGGGACATCCTCATCCAACACAATTTTCCCTTGCTCTATTAAATTCTCCACCGCTTGTTTCAGAGTCCAACAGTCATTTGTATAATGGGTCTCTGCCCCTGAATGGCATGCACACCTGACACCAGCTTTGTAGGCAGGCAATGTCGGGTTTTGTCTGTTATGAGGAATCGGCTGCAATAGACCACTTCGGACCAGTTTTGGGAATAGACTAGTGTAAGATTCACCAATTGGGGTTGTCACACCTCCTTTTTTCACCGCACACATGTAAATTTGCCACTGTTTAATACTACACCCCGAGAAGGGATATAATAATAATAATCAGTGAAGGAGTTTTTCCACTTAAAGGACAGTCGGAACGGGATCAATTTGTTTAATTTTTCAGAGTCGCCACTTGGGAAAATAATGGTGTCCCAAGTCACCGGTTTAATCCCGAACCGAGGAAATTTATGACTCCGAAATACAGTCTGCGAAACTAGAAACCTGGATAAGAAATTCTGTTAACCCGGGAGAAGGTGTTAGGCACTCCCGAATTCCGTGGTTTTAGCACGGTCGCTCAACTGCAATTTTTGTTTTTATCTGATTTCTTTATATATTTTAACTATGTGCTATTTTGTTCCGCTTTTCAATTTTTAGAAGAATTGCGACGTCACGAAAACACATTTCGAGTCACACCGCAACCAGTACGCATGTGACTTTAATGTATTTCAGTTTCGCCGAGAGTAAGATTTGGGTCACATAAATGCGCACCCATAATTAGGAAAGTATTTTATTAAAGTCATCCCTAAAGAGTCTATCGTATTGTTAACTTTTGGGAAGACCGTGAAATCTGTTTAACGGTCCTTCTGAGTCTACATGTTTTATACCAATTATTTGAGGGCCCCATGTGTTTTGTTTTCTATTGAGACTCGTCTCATTATTTTATTTAAGGTCAAACCTAACATGACTATGATTTTCTATTTAATTGGTCTCTAACAATGGTCCTAATCTATTTTTTACAGAGGCTGCTTCAATTGTATTTAAAGGAATGTTCAGAGCTTTGGGCCTCAAAATGAGCCCAATGCAAAAGAGATTAAATAAGCTGGCCTGGTAGCCCATGCGTGTGCGCATTTTTCTGGACAGTCTCGTTCAGAGCAGATAACATGGACCAAATACATGTTTATGGTTTTATCAAATCGCCCATGTGTTACTTTTCTTGTTCACTGCTTATCTAATTATGTAACTGTAAATTTGACAATGGAATTCAATTAATCGTATTAACAATAGTCCCTCCTCTAATTTCCAAACGTGTCTTCCTAACTTTGCAAACTAAAATGAATCAATGCTTCAACTTATAATATTAAGCCTTAAACAAAACAAATTTCACTCACAATTCTCGATACATTCTTCACTAATAAGCTACTGACTTTTTATAAGTTTGAAACTAATGAACTACAACTGTACCAAAAGCCTATATTTAAACAAATTCCAATCATCATTCAACTGACGTGGCTGCAATTCTTTACTTCCTTAACACTTCTTCCTTTTACTATAAAATCTTGTTTCAATATAGATCTAAACAGTCAAACTTAAAAAAAACCTTAAAAACAGTATCAATTAAAACACTAGTTCAATCAATAGCCCAATAAAAAAAAACTTCCAGTTAACAAATCCAGCAGAAATGCAATTTTCGACTGAACAGATGACCAAATGTATCAGAAGCAACTTCTTCATTTCATTATTTAAGCTTGAAATACAATGTGTACCTGAAATCAAGATAGATCCATTAGATCTATGAACAATGACATCAAAAATGATTCAGCACCAGGATTCAGCAGTAGTTTTCAGCAGTAACAGCATAACAATCATGAACTCCACAGCAGCAGTGAAATATACAGCAAACCCAGGAGATGATTTTCAGGATTTCAAATTGTTTCAAAGCCAAATCTCACTCAAATAACAATTTCCTACTGAACCTACTATTATTTTTGGATTTTTTATATGAATTTGATGGTAAAAATAGAAGAAAATGAATCTGAAATGTTAATTTCAAATTTGGAATTTAGCTAGTATTTTTGGGATTTTCTAAGGTTTATTTGGTTCCAAATTCTAAAAGAGACCCTCAAAATCAGAAGGAACCCCCTTTATTCAAGCTAAAATCATCTATTTATAGGCATAAAAGAAAAATCTGAATTTTATTAAAAACCCTTCAATTCTTGACTTGTTGCACAAGTTAGTGCAATTAATTATTTGAAAGCTACACTAAAACCCCTTCTAGAATACTCTACCATGTTCTATTTCCCTTGGAGTTCCTATTGTGCCCTCACTTGTTAAGGACAACTACTAATTCTACCCTTTTTTATCCCCAAGCTGCCCTTAATGCTCTATATTTATCACAATTTTGCCAATTCTTATCCCAATTGCACCCTTTCCCTTTTAACCTTATTACAAGTATACCAACTCCCTTTTCCCAATTCACCCCTACTTCATAAGGCTTATTACCTTCCTAAATTCTGTATTTTACTACTATTTTAACCTATTTTCAGACTTGTATTTATCAAATAGCCACAATTTAGTGGTTATTGCTCAATTAGCCAATTGGCCTCTTTAACTAGTTTAAATCCAACTTAATTCAATTAATTAAAATCACATTTCAATAATAGCCAACCCTACGTAATCTTACAAACATAGCCACTTTTGATCTATTACTCAATTAACAAGACTCGGGAAACAATTTGATAAATGGTGAGTCTTATTAATCGAAGTAACTAATTGCTTTTGAATCTATCAAGTAAAACACCTTAGGTGGATACTAATCACGTGATTGTAATTATCGACCTAACTTGAATCTAAAATAGTCTAAGGGACAATCTAATAATCGAACTAACAGCTATAACCAATCGACCCTAAGTGTTCATCAACACTAATCACAATTCCACTAATCAATCGTCTCAAACAGATTCAGAACTATCAATTGACAAATTTCAACAATTAACAGATAATTCCCAAAATCTAAAGGAAAGAGAAACTAATATTTTTAACAGCAATCTAACATAATCTAAAAATCCAGAAACTAACAAAAATCATGAATCAAGGAACAAATTCGCAACGCTTTCAATCGACTAACCCTCAACACAAGAAATAGAATCATAAACAGCATGTATTCACTAATCTTATTCATACTAAAAGAAAACAGCATGTATTCCTAAACTAATTCACTAATCTTCAACACATGAACAGAAAAAACAAGAAAATATATGAGAAGAAACATATTCCATGCATAAAACAGAATTAAAAAGGAACTTAGCTCTTTTTTTTTTAACTTTTCGGTTTTTCCTTATCCTCTTCTTTCTTCCTACCTCTGAACAATGTGCTGAATACATCCTCCGGTATAGGAGTAAACGCAGACCTGGTCTTATCATCAGCAGCTTCCCCGGTGAACCATGAAGTTTATTTTTGAGCACATTGACAAGGTCTGCTCGGTCCCCAACATTCAAAGTAGCAGTGAGATCAGCAACATTGAAGTTGTCCTTAGTGTTACTCATTATTATGGATTGCGCAGAGGCAAAGGAGAAGCAATAAGGAAAGAGAGAGAAATGCCTACTCAACACAACGAAAGGCGCCTCAATTTAAGCTCTTTTGCTCTCTCCCTCCCTCGCGCGTACTCTCTCTTGCGCACCTTATTCTTGGATTCATCACTACTGGCATCAACTTGTTCACCGGAAGTGACATCGTTATCGTGACATTCAGAAGCCTCAGCTTCAGTTCTTTTCCTTCTTTTGCCTCTCTTGCCAGGCTTCTTCTCGCTTTCTTCAACAAACTCCGAGTCTTGAATTTCGACAACTTTTATTGAATTTTCAGCGAAACAGGATTCAAGCTTTTAAAAATCCGGCAGCTCTTGACATATTTCTTTCGTGTCATAGTGTAAAAGAATGGTAGGGATAAGAGCATGTGGTCTTTGGAGTGTTTGGGTGGCGGCGCCGCCATGGGAGGTGGATGGCGGCGCGACTAGGGTTTGAAATTCGAGGAGTTCGGTTGGGTTTTGGAGGAAATTAATGGCGGGGGAGTGATGAGGAGAAGGTGGGGAGTGTTTTGGTATTACTTTTGGTGGGAAAGGACGCCGGCCGCCGCCGTGGGTGGCGGAACCCTTGCGGCGGCACCGTTGAAGAAAGAGAGAGAGACGGGTTGGTCTGTTTAGAGAGAGGGAGATGAAACGATTAAGGTTTCTTTGTTCGTTTAAGGTTTTTTTTGTTGTGTCTTTGTGTATTAAAATGTAATAACGAATTGGGGCCGTCGGATCAAGGATCACAAACGGTTGAGATTTAGATAGAGGTGGACCGGGTAGGTTGGGCGAGTGGGCCGGGCGACTGGGTCATTGTTCTTTGGGCCTGGGCGGTTTTGCATCTGGGCCAATGAAGGGGTAGCTGGCTAAGGATTTCCGTTTGGGCTAGTATTAATTTGGCCCAAGTCTTTTTGTCTTTGTATTTTTCCTTGCATTGTATTTTCTTTTTTTTTTGTATTTTTGTATTACACTTGTGTATTATTCTTCTTGCTTTGTAATTATTTGGAACTAATTAAAAATTAAATTAATTACCTCTTTTTGACAATTTTCAATTTAAAAGCTAACTAATTTTTTTTTATTTTTTCTTTAATTTGTTAGAAAAAGAATTAATTTTCTAAAGATGCAAATTTTTGTATTTTCATTTATCACACGCAAATAACATGCAAAATAACTAACAAAAAATTCACACAAAATTTTAAAAAAAATAAGGAAAAATCATTTATTTTGAATTTTATAGGAATAACTCATGTGTAGGGTAAAATTCACGTGCTCACAGCTGCCCCTCTTTGCTCGGGGACACGAAGAGTTTCCGTGCAAAGATAAGTGAGCAACTACGAACGATTTTTACCTGTTCGAGTATTCCATTGTGAAGCATTTGAAAAGCTTTGAATGTACCCTGCTTCAGAGGTTGCCTACATATCCTGGGCTGAACAGGAATCAGATCAGTGTAGTTCGGGAAGGTCTGGTAGCTGGGACTACCAAGGACTGTGATCTCACTGCTGTTGCTGTTGTTACTGCCGTCACTGCTGACTGACCCCTTATTACACCATGGTAAAAATAAAAGAAGCTAGCCTAAGCTACAGCCTATAAATTACAAAAATCCTATCTATGTCTTCCAACTTGTTTTTGTATTTTCTTGATCTTGTGTCTTGTATTCCTTGCATCGGCATTCTTGTTATTGCCTTCAACTTGTATTTCCTCTCCAATGGCATTCTTGTTATTGCCTTGAACTTGTTCAACTTTTCACCGGCATTCTTGTTATTGCCTTGACTTGTTCAACTTCTTCAATATTTCGTCCATTCTCTAGGTGGACCTCTACTTGTGACAAAATAAACAACCGAAGAAAGATTTTTCTGCCCCAGTATGGTGACTGGGCACATCATGTTATTGAATGTCAGAATTTTTTTTTTAATGAAGACATGTATGAAATGAAATGCAGAAAAATATTCCCGTGTTAGAAGGTGGGCGCCTACCAGAAATTAAACGTGCAATGCGATGCAGAAAAATATTCCCGTATTCGAAGGTGGGCACCTAACGGAAATTAAACGTGCAATGCGATGCAGAAAAATATTCCCGTATTCGAAGGTGGGCACCTAACAGAAATTAAACGTGCAATGCGATGCGGAAAAAGTATTCCCGTATTCGAAGGTGGGCACCTAACAGAAATTAAACGTGCAATGCGATGCAGAAAAGTATTCTCGTATTCGAAGGTGGGCACCTAACAGAAATTAAACGTGCAATGCGATGCAGAAAATATTCCCGTATTCGAAGGTGGGCACCTAACAAAAATTAAACGTGCAATGCGATGCGGAAAAATATTCCCGTATTGGAAGGTGGGCACCTAACAGAAATTAAACGTGCAATGCGATGCAGAAATCCCTAATTTAACTGTTCCCCTAAGTTCATTTCTACTATTGTGGTTTGCCGGGAGAGTCGGTTCTGAAATTTGGAGCATTTTGGGACACTTAGTCCCTAAATGAGAGCTTTAAAGCTAGAAAATGGTCTGTAGCCGGAACAGTGTTAAGACGATCTCGAAACAGAAATCCGATGGTTCCATTAGCTCCGTTGGGTGATTTCGGGGTTGGGAGCGCGTTCGGAATGTATTTTGGAGGTCCGTAGCTCAATTAGGCTTGAAATGCCGAAGGTTGAAATTTTGGCGAATCCGAACGATAGGTGAGATTTTGATCCGGGGGTCGGAATGGAATTCCGACATTTTCTATAGCTTAGTTATGTGATTTTGGATATGTCCGCAAATTTTCAGGTCATTCGGACGTCGTTTGTTCGGGTTTTAGATCGAATGTGCAATTCGGAAAGTTTTAAGAAATTTAGGCTTGTATTCGATATGAATTATGGGTTTGATGATGTTAGACGTGTTGTTATGATTTGAACAAGTTCTTATCGTGTTTTGGAGTATGTTGGTGGTTTTCGTTGGGGTCCCGGGAGCCTCGGGATGAATTCGGGGGTCCAAACGGACCAATTTGTGCCAAAAGGCACTGCTGTTCTGCTGCAATTATTGCAGAACATTATATTATTGTTTCTCAGTAGGGCCCTGACCTTCCTCGTCACTACTCCATCGAGGTTAGGCTTGGCACTTACTAAGTACTGCCGTGGTGTACTCATGCTACTCTTCTGCACACTTTTGTTCTGCAGATCCAGGTGCATCAGAGCAGGCTCGTGCTAGGTGATTCCGCAGCTTCCTGGGAGACTTCGAGGTATGATCTGCTACGTCCGCGGATCCGGAGGCTTCCCTTCTATTCTAGTAGTACTAGTTGACATTTTTCTTCATTTCGTTGTTAGATACTCTTTACACATAGAGCCACAGTTGTATTTTCTCTTTTAGTCTGTGTTACCGTGGGGTTTCGGATCTTGGTAGTGTTTTATTCATTGTGTGACGGATGTATGTGCCAAGCGGCACGGATTACATATCTTTTTATGCTATTTTTCCGCTGTTTCTTATTTAAGTGTTTATAACTTGTATATTCCGCAACGTGTTAGGCTTACCTAGTCGTGGGGATTGGGTGCCATCACGACATGTTCACAATTGGTGAACTAGGGTCGTGACAAGTTGGTATCAGAGCTCTAGGTTCATAGGAGTCACGGGACACAGACCGGTTACTTAGAGTCTCGCTGATCGATACGGAGACGTCTATATTTATCTACGAGGGGCTATGTAACTGTTTAGGAAACTATTCATTTCTTTTGGATTCCTTGTCGTGCGACATTTGTGACATCAAAAATGTAAACTACTGCTTTCTATTCTCTCACAGATGATGAGGACATGATCTACTCGCGATGATCAGGTACCCGCGCCCCCTGTTTGCCGCCGTCAGAGGCCGGGGCCGAGGTAGAGGACGAGGACGCGCCCGAGGTGCGGCCACAGCACCCGCGCGCGCTGCCGCTGAGGTGCCACGGGTAGACCAGGTTGGAGCGCAGGCACCTGGTACACCGACTACAGCTGCTACTACTCCAGCACTACAGGAGACCCTGGCCCAGTTCATGAGTATGTATACCACTTTAGCTCAGGCAGGACTGCTTCCTCTCGTCGCAGCTACATCTCAGGCCGGGGGAGGGGCCCAGACTCCCGCAGCCGTTACACCGGAGCAGCGTGTGCTAGTGGGACAGGTTCCAGATGTTTTGGTTATGCCTCCTGCCGCCCCAGCACAGCCCGGAGGTGGACCAGCTGCCTCTGAGGACGAGCAGCGTAGATTGGAGAGGTTCAAGAAATATGACCCTCCGGTGTTTAGTGGTTTGGCTTCAGATGATGCATTGGGTTTTCTAGAGGAGTGTCATCGTATTCTTCGTACTATGGGGATTGTGGAGACCAGCGGGGTTTCCTTCACTGCTTTTCAGTTTCGTGGGGCCGCTTATGATTGGTGGCGCACGTATGAGTTGCATAGTCCAGAGGAGTCTGCTTCATTGACTTGGACGCAGTTTTCAGACCTGTTTTTGAGGGAGTTTGTTCCACAGAGCCTTAGGGATTCTTGGCGTTCGGAGTTTGAGCGGTTGCGACAGGGCTCCATGTCAGTATCGGAGTATGCTATCAGTTTCACCCGTCTAGCCAGGCATGCACCGGCTTTGGTAGCCACGGTTCGGGAGAGAGTGCGGAGATTTATCGAGGGCCTTGTTCCGCCTATCCGATCCAGCATGGCCAGGAGAGCTTGAGACAGATATATCTTATCAGCAAGCGGTTAGCATTGCCAAGAGGATCGAGAGTATGCTCCCTAGAGAGCGGGGAGAGAGAGAGCCAAGAGGTCTCGTGAGTCGGGCCATTTCTGTGGTGCCCGCACTTCATCGGCCGGTCGTTTTGGCGGGGGTTATTCGACCGACCGGTTCATTCGGCATTGCCCGCAGCCGGTAGTACTCCGGCTGTCTTCCGGCACCTCGGGAGCCTTATTATGCTCCCCGGTTTCGAGTGCACCTCTCGCGCGGGGTCCTTCCGGGGGTCGGACTAGTGGGGGTGAGGGCGGTCAGTCACAACCACCGCGTCCTCCCACAGCTTGTTTTGAGTGCGGGGATACTCGCCACCCGGTTAGGGAGTGCCCCGGGTGTGGGAGAGGAGCCCGTCATCGGTCTTCGCGGCCTCGGCATAGTTCTCGAGGCCGGCGAGGCTATCATTCCCGGCTCCGGCCGCCACTCCACTCGCCCGGCCCGGCCGGGGGCGGGGGTCGGGGTTCCGGAGGCCGCCCTCGAGAGGGGGACGAGCCGGATTCTATGCTATTCCCGATCGTGCTTGCGGCTGTTGCATCCGACTCTGTTATCACAGGTATATTCTGGTTAGTCAGAGGGAGGCATCGGTTCTATTCGACCCCGGTTCCACTTTTTCATATGTGTCTTCTTACTTTGCTTCTCACCTGGGTGTGCCTCGGGATTTTTTGAGTGCCCCCATTTATGTTTCCGCTCCGGTGGGTGATTCTTTGGCTGTGGACCACGTATATCGGTCGTGTTTGGTTACCATTTGTGATTTTGAGACCGGAGCGGATCTATTGTTGCTCGGGATGGTCGATTTTGATATTATTCTAGGCATGGACTAGTTGTCGCCCCATTATGCTATTCTTGATTGTCACGCCAAGACCGTGACGCTGGCTATGCCAAGCATTCCACGTATTGAGTGGAGTGGTACTCTAGATCACACCCCTAGCCGTGTTTTTTCTTTTCTCAGAGCTCAGCGTATGGTTGAGAAGGGGTGTGCTGCTTATCTAGCCTATGTGCGGGACGTCAGTATTGACACCCCTCTATTGATTCTGTTCATGTGGTACGTGACTTTGCTGATGTATTTCCAGCTGATCTTCCGGGCATGCCGCCCGACAGAGATATTGACTTTGCTATTGACTTGTTGCCGGGCACTCAGCCCATTTCTATTCCACCGTACCGTATGGCTCCTCCCGAGTTGAAGGAGTTGAAGGATCAATTACAGGAGTTATTGGGCAAGGGTTTTATTCGACCCAGTGTTTCGCCTTGGGGTGCTCCTGTATTGTTTGTGAAGAAAAAGGACGGTTCTATGCGTATGTGTATTGACTATCGTCGGCTGAACAAGGTTACAGTGAAGAACCGGTATCCTTTGCCCCGTATTGATGATTTATTTGACCAGCTACAGGGCGCACAGGTGTTTTCTAAGATTGATTTGCGCTCTGGGTATCACCAGTTGAAGATTCGGGAGCCAGATATTCCGAAGACTGCCTTCAGGACTCGGTATGGTCACTATGAGTTCCTCGTGATGTCTTTTGGGCTGACTAATGCCCCAACAGCCTTTATGCATTTGATGCACAGTGTGTTCAGGCCTTATCTGGACTCGTTCGTGATTGTCTTCATTGATGATATTCTAGTATATTCCTGGAGCCGGGAAGAGCACGAGCAGCATTTGAGGATGGTGCTTCAGATTCTGAGGGAGAAGCAGCTTTATACCAAGTTCTCTAAATGTGAATTCTGGTTGAGTTCGGTGGCATTTTTGGGCCACGTGGTGTAGAGTGATGGTATTCGAGTAGATCCGAGGAAGGTGAAGGCCGTGCAGAGTTGGCCCAGACCCTCCTCCGCTACTGAGATTCGCAGTTTCCTTGGTTTGGCGGGCTATTACCGTCGTTTCGTAGAGGGGTTCTCTTCGATTGCAGCACCTATGACTAGATTGACCCAAAAGGGTGCCCCTTTCTAGTGGACAGACGAGTGTAAGGCGAGCTTTCAGAAGCTCAAGACGACTTTGACTTTGGCCCCTATATTGATGTTGCCTACAGGTTCAGGGTCCTATACTGTATATTGTGATGCCTCACGAGTTGGACTCGGTGCGGTATTGATGCAGGACGGTAGGGTGATTGCCTACGCGTCGAGACAGCTGAAGGTGCATGAGAAGAATTACCATGTTCATGATTTGGAGCTAGCTGCCATTGTTCACGCCTTGAAAATTTGGCGTCATTATTTATATGGGGTTCCTTGTGAGATCTACACTGATCACCGGAGCTTGCAACACTTGCTTAAGCAGAAGGACCTGAATATGCGTCAGTGGAGATGGTTGGAATTACTGAAGGACTATGATATTACTATTCTCTATCATCCGGGCAAGGCTATTGTTGTTGCTGATGCCTTGAGTCGTCGGGCAGAGAGTTTGGGGAGTTTAGCATATCTACCAGCTTCGGAGAGGCCTATGGCGATGGATGTTCAGGCGTTGTCCAGGCAGTTTGTTAGACTGGATCTTTCGGAGCCCAGCCGGGTTCTGGCCTGTGTGGTTTCTCGGTCTTCTCTATTTGATCGCATCAGGGAGCGTCAGTTCGACGACCCTCATTTGCTTGTCCTCCAGGATAGAGTTCGGCGTGGTGATGCTCGAGATGTTACCATCGGAGATGATGGCGTTATGAGGATGCAAGGGCGCATCTGTGTGCCCAATGTAGATGATCTTCGAGAGCTGATTCTAGCAGAGGCCCATAGCTCGCGGTATTCCATCCATCCGGGAGCCGCAAAGATGTATCAGGACTTGAAACAGCATTACTGGTGGAGGCGGATGAAGAGGGATATAGTTGATTATGTTTCCGGATGCCTCAACTGCCAGCAGGTGAAGTATGAGCATCAGCGTCCGGGTGGATTGATGCAGCGAATTGAGATTCCCGAGTGGAAATGGGAGCATTACCATGGACTTTGTATCCGGACTTCCACGGACGGTTAGGAAGTTTGATTCCATTTGGGTCATTGTGGATCGGCTGACCAAGTCCGCCCATTTTATACCGGTGAGCACTACATATTCATCGGAGCGACTGGCGGAGATCTATATCAGGGAGATAGTTCGGTTGCATGGTATTCCAGTTTCCATCATTTCAGATAGAGGCACTCAGTTCACTTCACGGTTCTGGAGAGCTGTACAGTAGGAGTTAGGTACTCGGGTGGAGCTGAGCACAGCATTTCACCCCCAGACTGATGGGCAGTCCGAGCGCACTATTCAGGATTTTGGAGGATATGCTCCGTGCGTGCGTGATTGAGTTTGGAGGTTCGTGGGATCACTTCTTGCCACTGGCGGAGTTTGCTTATAACAACAGCTACCAGTCTAGTATTCAGATGGCACCGTACGAGGCCCTATATGGTAGGAGGTGCAGGTCTCCCGTGGGTTGGTTTGAGCCGGGCGAGGCCAGGTTGCTAGGTACTGATATGGTTCAAGAGGCTATGGACAAGGTCAAGGTGATTCAGGACAGACTTCGTGCAGCCCAGTCTAGACAGAAGAGTTATGCAGACAAGAAGGTTCGCGATGTGGCTTTTACGGTTGGTGAGCGGGTTCTACTGCGAGTCTCGCCCATGAAGGGCGTTATGAGGTTTGGGAAGAAAGGGAAGCTGAGTCCCAGATTTATTGGTCCTTTTGAGATTTTGAGGCGTATTGGGGAGGTTGCCTATGAGTTAGCCTTACCTCCTAGTCTAGATGGAGTTCACCCCGTATTTCATGTCTCCATGCTCCGGAGGTACCATGGTGACCCGTCGCATGTATTGGATTTCACTTCTGTTCAGCAAGACAAGGATCTGTCTTATGTTGAGGAGCCGGTTGCCATTCTAAACAGGCAAGTCAGGAAGCTAAGGTCAAAGAACATCGCTTCAGTAAAGGTTCAGTGGCGGGATCAGCTGGTCGATAAGGCGACCTAGGAGACCGAGCAGGATATGCGCAACCAGTACCCTCATCTTTTCACTACTCCAGGTATGTTTTCTATGCTCATTTGAGGACGAACGAATCTTTAAGTGTGGGAAGATGTAACGACCCGACCGGTCATTTTAGAAAATTATGCCCCAATCCCCAATTTAACTGTTCCCCTAAGTTCATTTCTGCTATTGTGGTTTACCGGGAGAGTCGGTTCTGAAATTTGGAGCATTTTGGGACACTTAGTCCCTAAATGAGAGCTTTAAAGCTAGAAAATGGTCCGTAGCCGGAACAGTGTTAAGACGATCTCGAAACGGAAATCCGATGGTTCCATTAGCTCCGTTGGGTGATTTCGGGGTTGGGAGCGCGTTCGGATGTATTTTGGAGGTCCGTAGCTTAATTAGGCTTGAAATGCCGAAGGTTGAAATTTTGGCGAATCCGAACGATAGGTGAGATTTTGATCGGGGGTCGGAATGGAATTCCGACAATTTCTGTAGCTTCGTTATGTGATTTTGGATATGTCCGCAAATTTTCAGGTCATTCGGACGTCGTTTGGTCGGCTTTTAGATCGAATGTGCAATTCGGAAAGTTTTAAGAAATTTAGGCTTGAATTCGATGTGAATTATGGGTTTTGATGTTGTTAGACGTGTTTTTATGATTTGAACAAGTTCGTATCGTGTTTTGGAGTATGTTGGTGGTTTTCGTTGGGGTCCCGGGAGCCTCGGGATGAATTCGGGGGTCCAAACGGACCAATTTGTGCCAAAAGGCACTGCTGTTTCTGCTGCAATTATTGCAGAACATTTTTGCTCTCCGCGATCGCGGCGATGGCCACGCGATCGCGTATGGTGTGGTGGTGATGTATCGCAATCGCGATGTCTGGGATGCGATCACGTAAGGGAAAAGCCCGGAGCTCTGCGATCGCAAGGTGGGGTGTGCGATCGCGTAAGTCTGGAGGTTGAAGCATTGCGATCGCGTGAGGTTTTATGCGATCGCGTAGGGTATTTGGTCGGAGGCAGTGCGGTCGCGGGAGGTAGTACGCGATCGCGTAGGGTAGTTTGGGGAGCCGGACGAGTTTGCTCTCCGCGATTGCGGAGATGACCATGCGATTGCGTAGGGTCGTTGAGTTGTTCACTGCGATCGCATCCAGGATCACGCGTAGAGGAAAATTAGGCCGCCCATATTTTGTGCATCGCGATCGCAAGCCCAGTGCTGCGATCGCGTAGAGTAAAATGGCCTGGCAGAGACTTTAAGTCCAGAACATTTCAGTCGCGTCCTAACACACAAAAACCGCCATTGTTGAGCTCCAAGAGAGGATTTTGAAGGGGAAACGCTGGGATATCATCGGAAAATCATCGGGGGTAAGTTTCTTGACCTTAATTCGTTGGTTTATCATGAAATCCGTGAGTATTTCACTGAAATTGGAAGATTAAAGGTGGGTTTGAGCCCTAGGCCTAAATGTTAGAAAATCTCCGATTTGAGTGGGCAAATGGAGTCCGATTTTGGTAAATTTTATATGCCTAGACTCGTATTGAGATAAGGAACCCGAATATATAATTTTCGTGATTTTTCGATAAGCGTACCGAAAGTCGGGTTTTGGCAACTTGTGGGTTTTGGTGTATTTTGAGTTATTTTGATTGGGTAATGCCCAATTGGCCTATTTTGATGTGATTCTATTGATTTTTATCAGATTCTACACTTGTGGAGGCCGACATTCGTGGCAAGAGAGTTGTTTCATAGCGGTTTTGTACCGGAGTCGAGGTAAGTGGCTTGTCTAACTTCGTGTGGGGGACTTTCACCCCTAGGATATTATGTGATACTTTAAATGCCTTGTACGCGAGGTGACGGGCGTGTACATGCGCTGGTTGTTGAACACATACTTTACTCAAAATGTTCAATGAGTGATATTCCTATTTTTAGCTGTTAAATTCGATATTCCTACCCGGTAGTAGTTAGAAAAGCATGATTAGATAGTATTTAACTGTCTAGTTGCCTAATTGTCTTACTTGAGTTTTCTTGGTAATCGCTGGCGCTGTTTATCGGCGAAGTTATCGTTAAGCATATTATACTTCTCTTTGTGTATTCCTTTACTTGCTGTGGTTGTGGACTGCGGGTTCGATTCCCGAGATCCTGAGATTATTGAAATGTGGACTACGGGTTCGATTCCCGAGATCCTGAGATTATTGAAATGTGGACTACGGGTTCGATTCCGGAGATCCTGAGATTATTGAAATGTGGACTACAGGTTCGATTCCCGAGATCTTGAGATTATTGAAATGTGGACTACGGGTTTGATTCCCGAGATCCCGAGATTATTGAAATGTGGACTACGGGTTCGATTCCCGAGATCCTGCGATTATTGAAATGTGGACTACCGGTTCGATTCCCGAGATCCTGAATTATTGGTAAGGACTGCGAGTTCGATTCCCGGAGATCCCGAGCTATTGAGATACTATTGAGACATGAGTTATTGAGATATTATTGAGACATGGGCTGCGGGTTCGATTCCCGGAGACCCAGAGGTACTGAGAATGGGACTGTGGGTTCAATTCCCACGAGTCCTGGATTTGTTTTATTGAGTTGGTTATTTGTTGTTAGCTTAATTGTAGACAGTTGCAGTAATCATCTTATTGTTGTTATTTCGGAAATTATTATCATTTAAACTGTTTATTTTTGTTATCTTCATTATATTATTGTTTCTCAGTAGGGCCCTGACCTTCCTCGTCACTACTCCATCGAGGTTAGGCTTGACACTTACTGAGTACCGCCGTGGTGTACTCATGCTACTCTTCTGCACACTTTTGTTGTGCAGATCCAGGTACATCAGAGCAGGCTCGTGCTAGGTGATTCCGCAGCTTTCTGGGAGACTTCGAGGTATGATCTGCTACGTCCGTGGATCCGGAGGCTTCCCTTCTATTCTAGTAGTACTAGTTGACATTTTTCTTCATTTCGTTGTTAGATACTCTTTACACATAGAGCCACAGTTGTATTTTCTCTTTTAGTCTGTGTTACCGTGGGATTCCGGATCTTGGTAGTGTTTTATTCATTGTGTGACGGATGTATGTGCCAAGCGGCACGGATTACATATCTTTTATGCTATTTTTCCGCTGTTTCTTATTTAAGTGTTTATAACTTGTATATTCCGCAACGTGTTAGGCTTACCTAGTCTTAGGGACTGGGTGCCATCACGACATGTTCACAATTGGTGAACTAGGGTCGTGACATGGGCACCTAACAGAAATTAAACATGCAATGCCGAAATGTATTCCCGTGTTTGAAGGTGGGCGCCTAACAGAAATTAAAAATGCATAAAATTAAAAACTTTTGTGTTACCTTGTGATTGAAGGTTATCTTAGGTGAAAAATTCATCGGACTAAGACATTTAATCTTAGGAGAAAGTTTCAACAGACTAAGATTTTGATTCTCACTGGACTATGTCCATTTCAATGTAATCTCAGGAGGATTAACCATCGGACTGAGTTTATGACTCCAGGAGATAACTCTTCGGACTGGGTCTATTTTCTGTGTTATCTCAAGAGGAATTTCCATCGGACTGAGATTATGACTCCAGCAGATAACTCTTCGGACTGGGTCTATTTATACTTTCCTTTCTTTTCGACTTTTGCCTTTCTTTCTTTTCCAACTTCTGATTTTACCTTTCAAATTATGCCTTTCCTTTTCGTTTCAAATTATGCCTTCATTTCCTTTTCCAAGTTCTACTTTCGTTGGCTTCTGCCTTCCTTTTGTTTTCACATTGCATTATCTCTTTATCTTAGGTGAAAAATTCATCAGACCAAGACTTTTATCTTGGGAGAAAGATTCAACAGACTAAGATTTTATCCTCTTATCTTAGGTCAAAAATTCATCAGACCAAGACTTTTATCTTGGGAGAAAGATTCAACAGACTAAGATTGTATCTCACTGGACTATGTCCATTTCAATGTAATCTCGGGAGGATTATCCATCGGACTGAGTTTATGACTCCAGGAGATAACTCTTCGGACTGGGTCTATTCATTTGCATGGTCTCAGGAGGATTATCCATCGCAATAATCTTTCCTTTCTTTTTCGGCTTCTTACCTTTTTTTCTTTTCCAACTTCTGATTTTACCTTTCAAATTATGCCTTTCATTTTCGTTTCAAATTATGCCTTCATTTCCTTTTCCAACTTCTACTTTTATCTTAGGTGAAAAAAATTCATCAGACTAAGATTTCATCTTAGGAGAAAGTTTCAACAGACTAAGATTCTTTCGTTTCATCTTAGGTGAAAAATTCATCAGACGAAGACTTTTATCTTGGGAGAAAGATTCAACGGACTAAGATTTTATCCATTCATCTTAGGTGAAAAATTCATCGGACTAAGACTTTTGTCTTAGGAGAAAGTTTCAACAGACTAAGATTGTATCATTCTCCGACACTTGCTTCATTTACCTTTCAACTTGAATTGTTCAAAAACAATTGTATTCACCTTCATGCTCTTCGGATGACTATCTGATGACAGAAAATTTTTCCTGCCCCAGTTTGACAATATCTTTTGCTCCTGTTTCAAAGCAAAGAAAACTCTGTCGGTTTAAAAATGCGGTGGTTGGTTGTGGCCTTGAACTTTCCACTTGACTGCTTGGCCTGTTCACCGACTATTCTTTTCATTCTTTCTCTGTTCAAACCCCATGTTTCCATTTATTATAATGTTCCCGAATTGGCTGTTTGCCGACCTTTGTGTCTTGTATGAACCCCAAACATTTTTATTGTTGCCCGCTCCATTGCACATGTTGCTCTTTTGGCTTAAAACACTAGCCTTGTCTTTTCCTGACTTACGACAATTGTTGTGTTGGCCAAATCCCATCTTGTGCAATTGGAAAGCTTGGTGGCAAATTTTGAAATCATTTCTATACTTGTTTTGACCCGACAGACTCAATAAGAGGGAGGGTAAAACAAGGTACGAAGAATAGAAAGAAAGGAAAACATAATTCCTAACAAGAAACCTACAGAAGAATGACCTATCGGATTTTGAATACCGACTCTAGCGACCTTGACATGCACTTTTGGCCTTCTCTATATAGCAAATTTGATGTTCAACTCTTGTTGCAAGTTTTGCTGTGAAATCGGTCTTCAACACTTCATTTCTTTGATCTGATCCTTAGTCGACTTGTAGTGTCCATAGGGTTTTCACCATCAAGCCTCTCTCATTTGCTCTTTCTTTCTCTCGACTCACCGTCGCCTTACGGTGCCCGTGCGGGTTTTCACCGATAAGACTCTCTCATTTTGATTTCTCTCATCTTGGAGTCTCGTGGTGGTTCTCACCATCTTGAATTCTTCATTCTCCTTTGTTCGAACTTGAGTGTTGCCCACTCACCTTTGCTCGTTTGACTCGGCATTTCTTGAAGATTGGTCGGAAGGTCTTCCTTTGGACCGTAATGCAGGCTTTTGGATGGGATATAGAAAAAATGATATAAAGGCTCAAAAATATTTCATCGTAGGTTAAAATTACAACTTTCGGAATCTTATTTATTCAACAACCATAACTTCTGCCCCAGTTTCCTTCTTGGGGGAATTTTTTGGATTTTTCCTTTATTGTGATTGAACCTCAGTGAGGCTGCCTACGTACCCTTTCGGGATCAAGTCAAACGTAGTTCGGACTACGTCCGTATTCATTGTTGCATCTTGACTTCTCCCGATTTTTTTCTTTGCATTCTTTTTCTTTCTTTTCTATTTCTTTTCTTTTCTTTTCTTTTTTCTTTTCTTTTCTCTTTTCTCTTTTTTTTTTCTTTTCTTCTTTCTTTTTGTTTCTCCATTTGATTTCCTCGCTCAATCCTCAATTTTTGTTGATTCCGAAAGAGGAATATGAAAGAAAATATAATATGGTTCAAAGGGGTAGCAATGGACGAAGTGTTTGGATAGCCGAATAAAATGCCTTCGTCATTCCAATCTTCAAAACCTACCAAGTACAAGCTACACGGTTAAATACCTTAGATTGATTCACATATTTGTCTTCTATATTTGACGATTCTCAGTGCCATTGGGCAACAATCTCGATACCACGAATGGTTCCTTTAACCTTGGGGTACTTTTGCCTTTGGCTTTAAACTGATGAAGCATAATGCATTACCAAGGCATTTATTTATGTTATGCTTTCCCCAGTATTCACTTAATTCCGGCTTCACAGTATTTCAATATGTTTTTATTTCTTCCGAGTATCATTACATCTTCAACATTGTTTCATTGACTTTTAAAAACCAGGCTTAGAATTATGTGCATGTCATGTTGTTAAAGTCAGTATGCAAAGTGATCAGAAATGGAATGACTAGGAATGATGGGAAACAAAGAGTTGTACTAAACTGATGGGTTGAAACAAAACGAACAGACTAGACTAGAATTACAAACCTAGACGGCACTAAACAATTTTTATTACTAAACAAAGCAAAGTGGAAAGATAGAAGGGTTTTGACTCTCAAGACAACGTCCGGATTACAACCCTGAAATAACCCGGGCAAAAGAGATGACACCAAAATATACCACCAAAACTCCAAGAGACGGAGCGCCTTCCCGATTGACAAGCATGGCATCCTAGCCACTGAATTCTGCATTAATGTTGCCAAGATCACTTTCTGTTTCAATATCTTCAACTTCAGTTGACCTCCCAAGAAGATTTTCATCACCCACGTCATCGGGCATCATTCCCACAAAATGTGCTCCGTTATGTGCAAGTAAAGGGTTCTGTGCAATGTTCTGGATGCCACTGCCTTGGACCGCAATTATTCCTTCCTGAATTATTCTTTCTATATCTCTTTTCAAATCCCGACAACTTTCAACATCGTGCCCCAGGGCATTGGAGTGGTATTCACACCTTTTGGATGAGTCAAAACTTCTCGCACGTCGGTCCACCCGATTTGGAGGGACGGGTGCAATCATGCCATGTCGTTTTAACTTCTCAAACAAGCTTGCATAGGACTCTCCTATTGGTGTAAAATTATCTTTCAACTTATGTTCCTTTCCATACCCCTGGCTTGGATGTGGGTTATAAGGTATTTGAATATTTTGCGGAGGCTGGTAAAGATTTTGTGATGTTCAGGCTCGCTTTCTTGGGTGTTTTGAGGATTGAGCAACATACTGGACTGGATCAACAGAATATGAACGGTTCTGAGGCGGGTAGTAATGCTTAAAGGGGTCATAGAAAACTTGATGACGTTGCATATACCTTCGAGATGTTCTCATAGGACCTCTTCTCGACCCTGATGTCATCATGATTTCGTCATCCCTCCCATTCACATCACTGAATTCACTTTGGACATCCTGAGCCGCATTTTTGAGAGCTGCTTGACTTATAATTTTGCCTATCTTAAGACCATCTTCCACCATTTCTCCCATTTTGATTATTTCTTCAAAGGAGTGACCAACTGCAGATATCATGTTTTGAAAGTAATCCGGCTCTTGAGCCTGAAGGAAAACAGTGGCCAACTCGTGATCATTCATGGGTGGCTTAGCTCTCGCTGCCTGCTCTCTCCATTTGATGGCATATTCCCTGAAACTTTCAGTTGGTTTCTTTTTCAGTTTAGAAAAGGAAATGCGGTTTGGGGTGACGTCAATATTGTATTGAAACTGTTTGATAAAGGCTCGTGCCAAATCATCCCAGACGTGCCAACCAGATGCGTCCTGATCCCAAAACCATTCAGATGCTACTCCTATAAGGCTTTCCCCAAAGTAAGCTATTAACAATTCTTCATTTCTTCCCACACCTCTCAATTGGTTGCAATACCTTTTTAGGTGGGCTATGGGGTTTCCGCGTCCATCATACTTTTCCAATTTGGGAACCTTGAAACCAGGCGGCAAGTGGACATCGGGGAACATACAAAGATCTCTGAAGGCAACACTCTTTTGACCTGCCATTTCTTGCATGTTTTTCAGTCGTTGTTCTAATCTCTTCAATCTTGGGGCCATTTCTTCCTGTACATTCTTTTGGGTAGGCTTCTCAACGTTTGCGGGAAGGTCAAACGAGTACGAGTGGTACTCGGGAGAGTGGTACTGTTCTTGTTGTATAGCAGATTGTGACTCATGAGAAGGCTGTCCTTGGCTGTTGGCCCGCATTTTGGTCATTTGTTGTTTCAATGCACCATTTTCCTCAACCACAGTAGACCCTTGTTGAATTTTCTGACCCTGAGTCTCTTGAGCACTCGTAACAGCTTCGATGTTGGTTATCATTTTCCTTGGATCTTGCTTTCCAATTTACCACAACCAACCACCTCGACTTTCTGAAAATTGACAGAACGAAACCACCGGGTTAGCGTTAAGGTATTCCACTTATTGATTATTATTTTTTTATTCTATTTTCTTTTCTTTTTCCCTTTTTGTGGTTTTTTCATTTTCTCTTTTTTTTTCTTTTGTAGTTTTTCATTTTTTTTTCTTTTTGGTTATGGAAATGGTCGAATCCTATGTGGATTGCCTACGTATCATGACCCCGCATGAATCAGACCGAGCGTAGTTCTTGCAAATTAATGCAAGAAATAAAGAGATGTTTATTTGATTTTTTTTTATTTTTTTTTCTTTGAAGGAAAATTATAGAAGCCGACTCCAACTACAAACTTGTATAGGAGGTCTCTACAAGAATAAGAATATTTTTGGTGTCATTTATGACTATTTTTACAAAATTGGCCACATAAAGGCTTATTTGACAAAATGACTATTTTTGCAAAATTTATTTAAGAAAGATAAACTGGAAATTTTTTTTTATCCTGTGGCTCATGGGGCATCGTTCGGCATCACCATAAACCAACACAAGACTATTTTTCAAAAATTGGCCATGTAATGGCTTATTTAAACAGAGTGGCTCTTTTTGCAAAATTTTATTTAAGAAGATGCAAATTCAAAATTTTATCCTGGGCCCTATGGGGCATGGTTCAGCACCGACACAGGCCAACACAAGACTGAGGAAGTAAAAATGCAAAACTGTGGCTATTTCAGCAAAATTCCGGCCATGTAATGGCTTATTTGATAAAGTGGTTATTTTTGTAAAGTTGAGTGATGGCTCAAAACTTGATTTTGCGGGTACGGCCTTTCGACATTTCCGCGAGGGAATATTTCAAGGTTGTGTCCAAAATTATTTAAAATGACTCAAAGTGGCTATTCTTGCAAAAACGGCCTTCCGGCGGCCTTTTGAGGGACGTTCGGCTTATTTTAAGCAAGAATAGCATCACCCGACTTATTTATAACAAAATCAAAAATTTGATATTTTTTGGTTATTTTTGCAAACAGGGTGTGAACCCGAACTTGATTTTGCGAATACAGCCTTTTAACATTTCCACATGGAATATTTCAAGGTTGTGCCCACAAATTATGAAAAATGATTCAAAAGTGGCTATTTTTTGCAAAAACAGCCTTCCGGCGTCCTTTCGGAACATTCGGCTATTTTCCAAAAATGACATCACTTTGATTTTATTGACAAAATTAAAACACACATTTGTTTTTTTGATTTTTAAAGGGGTGGTAAACCAAACTTGATTTTGCGGTTACGGCCTTTCAACATTTCCACATGGAATATTTCAAGGCCATTATTCAAAAAGAAAAAGAAAGAACTTCAAAGTGGCCATTTTTGCAAAAATAGCCTTCCGGCGTCCTTTCGGGACATTCGGCTATTTTCAAAAAGAGCAGCGTTTTGATTTTATTGAAAACTAAACACACATTTTTTTTGATTTTTTTGAAAGGGGTGGTTGGACCCGATGAGGGTTGCCTACGTATCCCACGTAACGGTGAGAATCAAACCTGCGTAGTTCGGTCGGATTAATTGACCAATTATTTCAACACGGTCGTTCAACTGCTATTTTTGTTTCTATCTAATTTCTATATATATTTTAATTATGTTCTTTTAATGTTCCGCTTTTCAATTTTTAGAAGAATTGCGACGTCACGAAAACACATTTCGAGTCACACCGCAACCAGTACGCCTGTGACTTTAATGTATTTCAGTTTCGCCGAGAGTAAGATTTGGGTCACATAAATGCGCACCCATAATTAGGAAAGTATTTTATTAAAGTCGTCCCTAAAGAGTCTATCGTATTGTTAACTTTTGGGAAGACCGTGAAATCTGTTTAACGGTCCTTCTGAGTCTACATGTTTTATACCAATTATTTGAGGGCCCCGTGTGTTTTGTTTTCTATTGAGACTCGTCTCATTATTTTATTTAAGGTCAAACCTAACATGACTATGATTTTCTATTTAATTGGTCTCTAACAATGGTCCTAATCTATTTTTTACAGAGGCTGCTTCAATTGTATTTAAAGGAATGTTCAGAGCTTTGGGCCTCAAAATGAGCCCAATGCAAAAGAGATTAAATAAGCTGGCCTGGTAGCCCATGCGTGTGCGCATTTTTCTGGACAGTCTCGTTCAGAGCAGATAACATGGACCAAATACATGTTTATGGTTTTATCAAATCGCCCATGTGTTACTTTTCTTGTTCACTGCTTATCTAATTATGTAACTGTAAATTTGACAATGGAATTCAATTAATCGTATTAACAATAGTCCCTCCTCTAATTTCCAAACGTGTCTTCCTAACTTTGCAAACTAAAATGAATCAATGCTTCAACTTATAATATTAAGCCTTAAACAAAACAAATTTCACTCACAATTCTCGATACATTCTTCACTAATAAGCTACTGACTTTTTATAAGTTTGAAACTAATGAACTACAACTGTACCAAAAGCCTATATTTAAACAAATTCCAATCATCATTCAACTGACGTGGCTGCAATTCTTTACTTCCTTAACACTTCTTCCTTTTACTATAAAATCTTGTTTCAATATAGATCTAAACAGTCAAACTTAAAAAAAAACTTAAAAACAGTATCAATTAAAACACTAGTTCAATCAATAGCCCAATAAAAAAAACTTCCAGTTAACAAATCCAGCAGAAATGCAATTTTCGACTGAACAGATGACCAAATGTATCAGAAGCAACTTCTTCATTTCATTATTTAAGCTTGAAATACAATGTGTACCTGAAATCAAGATAGATCCATTAGATCTATGAACAATGACATCAAAAATGATTCAGCACCAGGATTCAGCAGTAGTTTTCAGCAGTAACAGCATAACAATCATGAACTCCACAGCAGCAGTGAAATATACAGCAAACCCAGGAGATGATTTTCAGGATTTCAAATTGTTTCAAAGCCAAATCTCACTCAAATAACAATTTCCTACTGAACCTACTATTATTTTTGGATTTTTTATATGAATTTGATGGTAAAAATAGAAGAAAATGAATCTGAAATGTTAATTTCAAATTTGGAATTTAGCTAGTATTTTTGGGATTTTCTAAGGTTTATTTGGTTCCAAATTCTAAAAGAGACCCTCAAAATCAGAAGGAACCCCCTTTATTCAAGCTAAAATCACCTATTTATAGGCATAAAAGAAAAATCTGAATTTTATTAAAAACCCTTCAATTCTTGACTTGTTGCACAAGTTAGTGCAATTAATTATTTGAAAGCTACACTAAAACCCCTTCTAGAATACTCTACCATGTTCTATTTCCCTTGGAGTTCCTATTGTGCCCTCACTTGTTAAGGACAACTACTAATTCTACCCTTTTTTATCCCCAAGCTGCCCTTAATGCTCTATATTTATCACAATTTTGCCAATTCTTATCCCAATTGCACCCTTTCCCTTTTAACCTTATTACAAGTATACCAACTCCCTTTTCCCAATTCACCCCTACTTCATAAGGCTTATTACCTTCCTAAATTCTGTATTTTACTACTATTTTAACCTATTTTCAGACTTGTATTTATCAAATAGCCACAATTTAGTGGTTATTGCTCAATTAGCCAATTGGCCTCTTTAACTAGTTTAAATCCAACTTAATTCAATTAATTAAAATCACATTTCAATAATAGCCAACCCTAGGTAATCTTACAAACATAGCCACTTTTGATCTATTACTCAATTAACAAGACTCGGGAAACAATTTGATAAATGGTGAGTCTTATTAATCGAAGTAACTAATTGCTTTTGAATCTATCAAGTAAAACACCTTAGGTGGATACTAATCACATGATTGTAATTATCGACCTAACTTGAATCTAAAATAGTCTAAGGGACAATCTAATAATCGAACTAACAGCTATAACCAATCGACCCTAAGTGTTCATCAACACTAATCACAATTCCACTAATCAATCGTCTCAAACAGATTCAGAACTATCAATTGACAAATTTCAACAATTAACAGATAATTCCCAAAATCTAAAGGAAAGAGAAACTAATATTTTTAACAGCAATCTAACATAATCTAAAAATCCAGAAACTAACAAAAATCATGAATCAAGGAACAAATTCGCAACGCTTTCAATCGACTAACCCTCGACACAAGAAATAGAATCATAAACAGCATGTATTCACTAATCTTATTCATACTAAAAGAAAACAGCATGTATTCCTAAACTAATTCACTAATCTTCAACACATGAACAGAAAAAACAAGAAAATATATGAGAAGAAACATATTCCATGCATAAAACAGAATTAAAAAGGAACTTAGCTCTTTTTTTTTTAACTTTTCGGTTTTTCCTTATCCTCTTCTTTCTTCCTACCTCTGAACAATGTGCTGAATACATCCTCCGGTATAGGAGTAAACGCAGACCTGGTCTTATCATCAGCAGCTTCCCCGGTGAACCATGAAGTTTATTTTTGAGCACATTGACAAGGTCTGCTCGGTCCCCAACATTCAAAGTAGCAGTGAGATCAGCAACATTGAAGTTGTCCTTAGTGTTACTTGATTCACGTCCAAGCAACGGTCGTAGTCAATATAACTTGGTCTAATAAGTCCAAGATCGATCCCACAGAGAATTAACCTATCAATCACAACTTTCACAACCCAAGAGTACTTACGAATCAAGTTCCCAAAATTTAGAATATCTTTGTGTATGATTTTCGAATAGCTAGTTTGCAAGAATTAAAGAATGCTTTAAAAGAAAGAATTGAATGTTGAATAAAATAATATAGAGAAAGACTAAGGTATTGATTTCCCCTATTGACGGAATCCCTTATCGTTATGCTCATACAAATTGTTAATATATTCTATCAATCATGAACGCTATATGTATCGTAACCCTCTCCCGAGCAATTACAATAATTTACTAGTGCACTCTCCCGAGCTAACCTAGCTAGCTTTAATTTGAATAGTTCACTTTAGATTGCACCCAAGACTTCGTTATTCCTAATCCCGTCTTTACGCCTAAAATTATAGATTCCTCTAATAACCTAGGTGTGGTGTTGTTCAACAATAAACCTAAATATGCACTCTTTTCCAAGTTATGCACACTAAATAGGCACGCTAATTGGGAGCTCTACCAATTAACTACAATAAGAATGAAGTTGAACAAATAGAAATCTAAGTCACAATTTGTAATCACATAAACGATAAGTTCATCTATCAATAGGTTCCATCAAAACCTTAGAAAAGAATTTAGCTACTCATGCTTGAAGAAACAAAAAGAATAATAATTGAAATCATAAAGAATTACTTGATATAAAAATAAAGAAAGAGTTTGAGAGGAATCTCTCCTACTAAAACCTTGCAAAAGTATTGAAGAAATAAAGTACATGCCTCTATGGGGCAAACTAGGAGTTTATATAGAGGTTTTAGAGCTAAGAAAACAAATCAGAGTCCAATTAGGATAACTGCCGCTGGGACCTTCGCGGTTTGTTCGCGGCCGCGAGCGGACCGCGAACAGTCAAGATTCAGAGGGCTTCGTTTCTCGCGGTTCATCCGCGACCGCGAGTGGACCGCGGATGAACAGTGCTTCTGTTTCTTCACTGCTTCGTCCAGCCCTCTTCACTTTAGCTCTTCTCTTGGCCTTTTCATCAACTTATGGCTTCAAAATGGCTTTTTAAAGTATCCAATGCATCACATGTACCTGTAAAACACAATCAAACACTAATCAAAGCATTTTGTCCTTTTAACAACATTGTTCTCATAATAAAGTGTGATGATTTAGGGTATAATTATAGTCAAATTCACCTATTATCAATACCCCACACTTAAACCTTTGCTCGTCCTCGAGCAACCTTTAATCACACCTTAGGCCAATTAAAAATTTTTGTCTCCCCCAAAATATGTCACAAAAGCTTATTATACATGAACAACCTAAGATATGTATACTCTTTACTTAACTGTAAATTCTCATGCCCGCACGTTATTACTTACTTTACTTATTACCAAAATCTTGCAAATTTACCTTCTTCCTCTTGAATTACATGCCCTCACAAAAGTTATTGAGAGAAGTTCCCACACATTAACAATTCAAATATATGGAACTTATAGATATCAGGAAAATTCACTCACTCTCAACAAAGAACATTTATATGAGTACAGACACACCATAAGCTTGCCCCTAGTGTAATACTCCACTAATCGAGTTATCCAATCATAGATCAAGAGGTCTTTAAGGGTTGTAATGTAGGCTATGGGACGGGTAGGATACTTTTGGGTGTAGTGACTAACCTCCCTAAGCACTTTTCTTTTCTCTTTCACCACTTTCCACTTTTAGTTTTCTCCCTTATGTCTCCCGAAAACATTTATTCACCTTTATTGGCTTTTAATCCCCATTTTTCTTTTGTTGGTGTAACTGGCCTTTGTAATTTTCATATATACATTGATATCGCTCTTTTTCTCATTGCTTTGCAGCACATTTATATTATTTTGGCCAGCTTGCTATTTTCTATCATTTATTCTTGATTTTCCCTTTTCAATTTCCCTTCACCCCACACTTAAACTTTTGCATATTCATTACAATACAAGTGCTTCTAGGAGGTAAAGTAGAACAAATATAATAATTTGAAGAACATTCAAGGGTTATCAAAGAAATAGGCTTGAAGCTCAAAGAGGTTAACTAAGATATAATGTACGGGTGAATTCATGTCTATTGATATATGGGGTTACACAAAGAAATGCCTCTATCCTCTCTACAACCAAACAACTTCTATTTCGCTTTGCAAACACACAGGGCAAGTTCTAGGAATCATGTACAACATACAATGTAAGTAGCAACCTCACACACACATGGCATGCAACTCATTTAGAATCCGGTTTATCTACAAAATCCTATCAATGTTCAAGCAAGCTTTATTGTGCAATTTAAGGCATATTGAGATTCTACAATCAAGTTTAGATGATACATTCTCAAGTTCAATTTACGCTTTTGCTAATGTGCATATTTGGAGTTACATGTTGCCCTTTTTACCTCTACTCCTAAAAAAAAATCTACCTAACCCGGTTCAAATAAAAACCCTTGGAAAAGAACCGTGGTCAAAAGAAAAACCAAGGGGGAATGATACATTACCTATAAAAAGAAAATAAAAAGAAAGAAAAATTCCTACGTGGACTGCTTCCCTCAAGAGTACTTGTCCTAAATAGTCCGTCATCAGGAAGAGTCCTCTACTCATATTTTTGGATTTTTTAAAATTTTCTGATTTTTTTTTGTATTTTTTATTATTTTATATTACTTACTACACTAATATCTACAACATCTACAAGATACGTTTCCCACCCCACACTTAAAAATATGCCATGTCCTCATGGTATAAACAATATGAAAGCACAATGGGGTTTAAGAAAACTTACATGTGACTCACTCGGAGTCGGAAACAGTGGATGGGTCGACATGGCATGCTCTCCCAAGTGCTCTGAACCATGCCATAAATCTGTTCTCTGACCGGGCTTGCCTAGTTGACATGGCATCTAGTCGTGTGTGTAGACCGTCAACTGAAGTGCGTAGAGCAGCCACTTCCTCCTCCATTGACCTCAGCATAGGTCGTGTGGAGTCGGATCTAGACATGCTTGCTCCGCGAGGGGCAGGTCTGGAGGGTCCAGCTGAATCCATGGAGTGGCTGGCCCGGGCCTCCGGTACAGGATCATCATCATCATCTAAGTCAATGGGTGTGTTGTCTCGTCCAACCCGAATAGTGGCAGCTCTAAATGGAGCTTTTGGTAGTAACTCACCGTCAGTCTCATGAACTGGGGTGTGGTTGAGGAGACACAAGGAAGTGACAAGAGATGGGTAATAGAAACCCTTGGCAGTGAGGGATCCCCTCAGTACCATCTCGTCACTAATAACCCGGGCAATATCAACATCCCGGTTTGTTACCAAACACCAAGTCAACAGAGCCCTATTAAAAGTAACATATGTAGTGTTACTTGAGGGCAGAATGCGGTTGCAAATAATAGAAAACCAACATTTGGCAATGTGAGTGAAACAGTTAGAATGCAGAGTTTGGTTCCGAATCCATACGGGAACACCATCTACACATAAGGCCTCAATTAACATGTCCCATGTGACACCGGGCCTATCATGGTAATAATCAATATCACTCGTGTGTAGTGGTAGGCGAAGTACCTGCCTAATGGTGGGAATATGAGCATCTACATGCTTACCTCTGACGAAAACTCGTCTCAACGAGGAGTACGGGGCGTTGGCATAGAATTCTCTGACCAGCATCTTGTTTACTGTAGTGGGTGTTTCAAAAAGGAACTCCATCTCTCGCCGTCGGATCTCGTCATACATTTCCGGCTTTTCTGAGCGGATGGCTATTCTGTCCACTTCAACCTCTTGCAGCCACTTTTTGTTCGCTTTGATGTTAAATGCATTTTCCGCCCCTTCATCGGCAAACCGAGATTCATCATAAGTTGGTTGCCTGGATGAGCTCGCACCATGTCGTGATCTCTTTGGAGCCATGATCCTGTACAATTAAGATAGCCAAAAAGTGTATAAACTGTTAGTTAGTGGAAGGCTACTCAGACTTCGCCATCCTTGATAATTCACAATTGACCATCAACTCTGTGTAATTCCCGCAAACTCTTTATCTCACTATTCCCTACATGCCCAATTGCGAACCCCACACTTAGTTCTTGGCACACATGTTATTAACTTAGTCCATCCCAAAAATTATTCAATAACCATTGTAAAAGTTGGCATTATGTCTCCTAATTACCATTAGTCTATTAGGCTCAATGTAATGTGCACTAACTTAACCAATCAACACATATATCTTGTAGAACTACTATTAGGGTTTCCAAGTCATAAAATCAACACAAATAACAACCCAATACCCATTCTTCTCCCAACATCAATCGTAGAACAATGTTCCTTAAAGTAAATTCATGGCAAGATTAAAAGCACAATGATAAATCAAGCAACATTCATGAATAGACCCTAACTAAGACTAACTAAATATTAATACAAACTAAACAATCACAACCTAAAAAAAATGGAGCAAAATAAAAGAGATAAGTAAAGAAACTTACAAGTTATAGTAATGGAGAAGTGGGGTGGAAGAAAGGGATGATTTGTAGAAGAGAGGGATGGGGATTTTTAGAGAGAAGGGAGAGGATTTGAATTTAGAGAGAGAGAGATTTGAGAGGGGAGGGGCGGCTGTTTTTGGGTTATGGGGAAGGGGGGTTAAGTTATTTAGGGTTTAGAAAAAGGGGGAGGGAAAAATTAAAAAAAAACTTGAAATTTGGCCAACCGCGGAGCTGACCGCGACTGTCCGCGGTTCGTTCGCGGCCGCGAGCGGACCGCGAACAGTCGAGATTCAGAGAAGGCATTTTTTCGCGGTTGGCTCGCGACCGCGGATGGACCGCGAACAGAGAAGTTCAGAGAGGGTCTTTTTCCGCGGTTCAGCCGCGGTCCGCGAGTGGACCGCGGACAGTGCTCCGTTATGAAAAAAATTCGACTGTTTCAGCTAAAGATTTTTATTTGTTTTTTTCTTTTAATCCTTATTACTTACTACTAAAATTAAATTACTTACAACATGTTCGTGGGTTGCCTCCCACGTAGCGCCTGAGTTAACGTCGCGGCACGACTCAGCTTAGCGCATTTTACGGCTCGCTGGACCTTTGAGGTTCATTCAAGTGCAAATCTATCTTGTCCTCCATGTCATCCAGGCCTATATATTGTTTCAACCTCTGTCCGTTTACCATAAAGGTACGTGATCCATCCATAGTTTGAATTTCCACAGCTCCGGACTCAAATGCCTCAATTACCTTGAAGGGTCCTGACCACCTTGATTTCAATTTACCTGGGAACAGTCGTAATCTTGAGTTGTATAGTAGTACCTTGTCCCCGTTTTTGAAGGTACGCTCAACTATATTTTGATCATGGATCCGCTTCATCCTCTCTTTATACAATCTTGTATTTTCAAATGCTAGATACCGAAATTCTTCCAACTCATGTAATCCGGTCAACCTTGCTTTACCTGCTTCCTCTAAGTTGAGATTCAATTGTTTCAGTGCCCACCACGCTTTATGTTCTAATTCAACCGGCAAGTGACAAGCTTTTCCGAACACCAATTTATAAGGAGACATGCCAATGGGTGTTTTGAATGTTGTTCTATATGCACATAGTGCGTCATCGAGCTTCCTGGACCAGTCGGTTCTTGTAGCGTTCACTGTTTTGGTCAGTACACTTTTAATCTCCCTGTTGGAGACCTCAACTTGTCCGCTAGTTTGCGGGTGATATGGAGTGGCCACCTTGTGTTTAACATCATATTTGGCCAATAATTTCTCAAAGGCTCGGTTGCAAAAGTGTGTGCCCCCGTCACTAATGATGGCCCTTGGAGTCCCAAACCGGGTGAAAATATTCTTCTTCAAAAATCCCACTACCACCTTAGCATCATTGGTAGGTAGTGCTGCAGCTTCCACCCATTTGGACACGTAATCAACAGCAACAAGTATGTACTTATTTCCGTATGAGCTAATGAAGGGCCCCATGAAATCTATTCCCCAGACATCGAATACTTCCACTTGCTGGATTGGATTCATTGGCATCTCATGACGCCGAGAGATGTTTCCGGTGCGTTGACATTCGTTGCAACCTTTCACCCACAAGTGTGCATCCTTAAATATTGTCGGCCAATAGAAACCGGCCTCGAGTATTTTGGCAGTTGTACGAATTCCTCCAAAGTGCCCGCCGTATGCTGAAGCGTGACATGCCTGCAAAACAGAAGATTGTTCTATCTCGGGGACGCATCTCCGGATCATGTTATCAAGACATATCCTAAACAAGTATGGTTCATCCCAATAATAATGCCGACTTTCACGGAAAAATCCTTTCCGCTGGACCGATGATAGGTCATAAGGAACAATGCCACTGGCCAGATAATTAGCGTAGTCAGCATACCATGGAGCTTTCAGGAGAGTAGTTGTGAGCAATTGCTCATCTGGAAAAGTTTCCAGAATTTCCCCACTCTCTTTGACAAGTTCAGCTCCTTCAAGTCTTGACAAATGGTCAGCTACTTGATTCTCAGTGCCTTTTCTATCTCTGATTTCGAGGTCGAACTCTTGGAGAAGCAACACCCGACGAATTAGGCGTGGCTTAGAGTCCTTTTTATCAATTAGATATCTTAAAGCTGCATGGTCTGTGTAGACGATTACCTTTGATCCTATGAGATAGGACCGAAATTTGTCGAATGCAAACACGACCGCTAGCATCTCCTTTTCCGTCACTGTGTAGTTTAGCTGTGCTCCACTCAGAGTTCTGCTCGCATAGTATATTGGATGCATCAGTTTATCTTTCCTCTGGCCCAGCACTGCCCCCACTGCATAATCACTTGCATCGCACATTAACTCAAACGGTTGATCCCAGTCTGGGGCAATGATGATGGGTGTTGTGACCAGCCTCTTTTTCAATTCCTCAAAAGCAATCCTGCATTCGTCAGTAAAAACAAAAGAATGGTCTTTCTCTAGTAACTTACAGAGAGGGTTTGATATTTTGGAGAAGTCTTTAATGAACCTCCGGTAAAAACCGGCGTGTCCAAGAAAGCTTCTTATGGCCCCGACGGATGTTGGTGGAGGCAACTTTGCAATGATGTCAACTTTAGCACGGTCCACCTCAATGCCTTTGCTTGAAACCCTGTGCCCAAGTACTATACCTTCTTGAACCATAAAGTGGCACTTCTCCCAGTTTAGTACTAAGTTTGTTTCCATGCATCTTTGTAATACTCTATTCAGATTGGCTAGGCATTCGTCGAATGAATTTCCAACCACGGAGAAATCATCCATGAACACTTCCATAATGTCTTCTACCATGTCAGTGAAAATAGCCATCATGCACCTTTGAAAAGTGGCAGGTGCATTGCATAGTCCGAATGGCATCCTCCTGAAGGCGAAGATACCATAAGGGCATGTGAAGGAGGTCTTTTCTCTATCTTCGGGGGCTATGGAGATTTGATTGTACCCCGAGTATCCATCCAGAAAGCAAAAGTGAGATCTCCCTGCCAACTTGTCAAGCATTTGATCAATGAAGGGAAGTGGGAAGTGATCCTTGCGAGTGGCTAGATTCAGTTTCCTGTAGTCCATGCATATTCTCCATCCGGTGACGGTTCTTGTTGAGATCAGTTCATTGTTGTCGTTTTTCACCACCGTCATGCCTCCTTTCTTGGGTACACATTGGACCAGACTCACCCAGCTGCTGTCTGAGATTGGGAAGATTATTCCTGCATCTAGCCACTTTATTACCTCCTTCTTCACCACTTCCTTCATGTTGGGGTTGAGCCTTCTTTGATGTTCCCTGGAAGGTTTGTGTCCATCTTCCAGGAGGATTTTATGCATGCAATAAGCTGGGCTGATCCCCTTTATGTCTGCCATGGTCCACCCGATGGCAGTCTTGCATTCCTTGAGTACATGTATAAGCTTTTGGGCCTGCACATCTAACAAACTGGATGAGATAATAACAGGTAATGTGGAGTTAGGGCCTAAATACTCATATCTGAGATGTGATGGTAGTGGTTTAAGTTCAATCTTTGGTGGCTCTTCTATGGATGGCTTTGCTGGTGGGTTTTCTCTTTTTTCTAGGTGTAGGGGTTCGAATTCGATCTCTCGCTTCCAAAATCCCTTCCCTTCCAAGGATAATACCCATTCGGCCAGACATTCACCATTTACTTCTTCCATGTTCATCAGGCATGCTTGCAGTGGGTCTTCGATAGTCAATTCTGCATCGTCGGTTTCCATTATTACATCGACCGCATCAACTAGAGAGCAATTTGCAAACTCGCTAGGGCGCCTCATGGATTTTTGCACATTGAAGATGATCTCCTCATCATTCAACCTCATCTTGAGTTCCCCAGTTTCACAATCAATTATGGCTCTCCCGGTGGCTAGGAATGGTCTTCCCAGGATTAGGGGAATTTCTTCGTCGACCCTGCAATCAAGAATAACAAAATCGGCGGGAAACACGAACTTCCCAACCTGGATTAGCACATCATCTATAATGCCAAATGGACGCTTAACCATCCTGTCAGCAAGCTGTAAAAGCATAGAGGTGGGTCTGGCTCTCCCAATACCTAACCTCTTATAGATAACTAAGGGCATGAGATTAATGCTTGCTCCCAAATCACATAAAGCCTTAGTAAAGGCATAATTCCCTATAGTGCATGGGATGGTGAAGCTACCTGGATCGGATAGCTTCTCAGCAATGGGTCTGGAGACTACTGCACTACAAGTCTGTGTAAGTGTAACTGTGGCCAAGTCTTGGAAATCAAATTTCCGCGACATCAAATCCTTCATCATCTTAGCATAACCAGGCATTTCTTTTAAAGCTTCAATTAATGGAATGTTTACCTGTATTTGCTTGAGCATCTCGAAGAACTTTTTGTATTGTTCCTCTTTTTGGTGTTTGGCCAACCTTTGGGGGAATGGTGGTGGAGGCCTCTTCTTCGCAATGACTTGGGATTTTTCTTTTTCTATCACTTTTTCTTCAACCTGCTGCTCTACCTGTTCGGCTACTTTTTCCGCTCACTGTTGTGCTTCTTTATTATCAGCAATTGGCTGGACTGTGGCTTTTGTCAATCCTGTGGATTCATCCGGTTCAATGTGCAATGGCGCAGGTGTCTCAGCCTGTCTGTCAATATTTTCACTTTCGTTCTCAGCATCAAGATCTCTACCGCGCTTCTCAGAGTCACTGCCGTTATTTGCTTTGGGATTTGGTCCTTTGGGTTCGTTTGAGTATCTGCAGGTAATTTCCCTTGAGGCGGATTGTTTAGTGACATAGCAATATGCATCTGCACTTCCATATTTTTGATTCTTTGCGTCATGTGCATCTATTCTCTCGTTGGTTTTGGCATTTGACCGGATTTAACTGTTGCATCATAGCTTTCAATTATGCAAACCCGTCGTCATGTCTACCCCCCTGGTTGTGGTGGAGGTGGATAATATCCCTACTGCGGTTGTTGAAATTCGAGGTCTAGGATATGGAGCCATGTTGTGTGGTGGCCTCGTACCTGCTGCGTTGAATTGTGGTTGGGGAGGTCTGTATTGCATTGGAGCCTGTTGGCCCGAGTTTTGATTACCTTGTCGTTGTCCTCCATAGTTAGCCACATAGTTCATATCTTCATGCTGATGATGATGTTCTTGGTATGCAGCCCATGGATTACCTATGGGTTGGCTAATGCGAGATGTGCGTAAACCACCGTTGGTAGTGTACTCAATGTGAACTTGCTTGCTTAACCCCGATTCTTCCCTTTCTTTGTCGGGATGCTCATTTGTGTCGGTAAAGTTGCCACGTTCTCCTCCGAGTGTTGGATGGATCCGGAGGTACAGAGTGTACTATTGGTGTGATAGGAGCATTCCTGGACGTCCACCGGAATTTTGAGCCATCTTGTCCAGCAAATTTTGGCCCTACTCTCCAAGTCTTGCTCGGAAAAGCCCCGTGTTGAGGCATCTACAATATTCTTCATACTATCGAGAGAGCCCCATGTAGAACCTTTGACCCGACATCCTGCTCGGGAATCCCATGGTGAGGACACATAACAAGCATGCCTTTGAATCTCCCCCAAGTTTCATGTAGTGTTTCCAATGGTTTCTGTTTGAAGCTCACAATCTCATCAATTTGTTGAGTTGTTTTATTGGGTGGATGAAACTTGTTGTGGAATTGTTTGACTAACTCATCCCAAGTTGCAATGGAGTTTATTGGGAGTGAGTTTAGCCATATCTGTGCTGCTCCTGTAACTGAGAATGGAAAAAGTAGTAATCTGATAGCTTACGGAGTTACATTCGGTTGCCTTTGTGTTTTGCATATTGATAGAAAGTTTTTGAGGTGCTGCTGTGGATCTTCAACCTGAGACCCAGAGAATAATCCCTTGTTTTGCAACAAGTGAAGCATGTTGTTGGTAATGTGGAAAGACTCAGCTTGAATTGCTGGCACAACGATGACAGTTGCCAAATTATCTGCTGTGGGTTGTGCCCGGTCGAACAATGCACCTTCTTGTGCCTCCTGTGCCTCTTGCATATTTAGCCCGGCTTGCTGGTTTTGATCGTTTATGTCACCCATGTCGAAGTCTAGTTTGATTGGTTGTTGAGATTGTTGAATTTGTTTGATGGCTTTGTTACGTGCCGGGAAGGTTTGCTCGGGGTCTGAGAGTCCTTCAATTAGTTCTCCAGTCCTTGCAGATTTTCTAGGCATGCACCTGAATACCCAAATCAGCAAACGTCAAAATATTCAATGTAGAGTGTAGAAAGAACCTGAATACACAAGAATCTTGAAGTTCTGGTAATGGCAATTGATAATTCCGTTAATTCCCCGACAGCGGCGCCAAAATTGATTCACGTCCAAGCAACGGTCGTAGTCAATATAACTTGGTCTAATAAGTCCAAGATCGATCCCACAGAGAATTAACCTATCAATCACAACTTTCACAACCCAAGAGTACTTACGAATCAAGTTCCCAAAATTTAGGATATCTTTGTGTATGATTTTCGAATAGCTAGTTTGCAAGAATTAAAGAATGCTTTAAAAGAAAGAATTGAATGTTGAATAAAATAATATAGAGAAAGACTAAGGTATTGATTTCCCTTATTGACGGAATCCCTTATCGTTATGCTCATACAAATTGTTAATATATTCTATCAATCATGAACGCTATGTGTATCGTAACCCTCTCCCGAGCAATTACAATAATTTACTAGTGCACTCTCCAGAGCTACCCTAGCTAGCTTTAATTTGAATAGTTCACTTAAGATTGCACCCAAGACTTCGTTATTCCTAACCCCGTCTTTACGCCTAAAATTATAGATTCCTCTAATAACCTAGGTGTGGTGTTGTTCAACAATAAACCTAAATATGCACTCTTTTCCAAGTTATGCACACTAAATAGGCACCGCTAATTGGGAGCTCTACCAATTAACTACAATAAGAATGAAGTTGAACAAATAGAAATCTAAGTCACAATTTGTAATCACATAAACGATAAGTTCATCTATCAATAGGTTCCATCAAAACCTTAGAAAAGAATTTAGCTACTCATGCTTGAAGAAACAAAAAGAATAATAATTGAAATCATAAAGAATTACTTGATATAAAAATAAAGAAAGAGTTTGAGAGGAATCTCTCCTACTAAAACCTTGCAAAAGTATTGAAGAAATAAAGTACATGCCTCTATGGGGCAAACTAGGAGTTTATATAGAGGTTTTAGAGCTAAGAAAACAAATTAGAGTCCAATTAGGATAACTACCGCTGGGACCTCCGCGGTTCGTTCGCGGCCGCGAGCGGACCGCGAACAGTCAAGATTCAGAGGGCTTCGTTTCTCGCGGTTCATCCGCGACCGCGAGTGGACCGCGGATGAACAGTGCTTCTGTTTCTTCACTGCTTCGTCCAGCCCTCTTCACTTTAGCTCTTCTCTTGGCCTTTTCATCAACTTATGGCTTCAAAATGGCTTTTTAAAGTATCCAATGCATCACATGTACCTGTAAAACACAATCAAACACTAATCAAAGCATTTTGTCCTTTTAACAACATTGTTCTCATAATAAAGTGTGATGATTTAGGGTATAATTATAGTCAAATTCACCTATTATCATTACTCATTATTATGGATTGCGCAGAGGCAAAGGAGAAGCAATAAGGAAAGAGAGAGAAATGCCTACTCAACACAACGAAAGGCGCCTCAATTTAAGCTCTTTTGCTCTCTCCCTCCCTCGCGCGTACTCTCTCTTGCGCACCTTATTCTTGGATTCATCACTACTGACATCAACTTGTTCACCGGCAGTGACATCGTTATCGTGACATTCAGAAGCCTCAGCTTCAGTTCTTTTCCTTCTTTTGCCTCTCTTGCCATGCTTCTTCTCGCTTTCTTCAACAAACTCCGAGTCTTGAATTTCGACAACTTTTATTGAATTTTCAGCGAAACAGGCTTCAAGCCTTTAAAAATCCGGCAGCTCTTGACATATTTCTTTCGTGTCACAGTGTAAAAGAATGGTAGGGATAAGAGCATGTGGCCCTTGGAGTGTTTGGGTGGCGGCGCCGCCATGGGAGGTGGGTGGCGGCGCGACTAGGGTTTGAAATTCGAGGAGTTCGGTTGGGTTTTGGAGGAAATTAATGGCGGGGGAGTGATGAGGAGAAGGTGGGGAGTGTTTTGGTATTACTTTTGGTGGGAAAGGACGCCGGCCGCCGCCGTGGGTGGCGGAACCCTTGCGGCGGCACCGTTGAAGAAAGAGAGAGAGACGGGTTGGTCTGTTTAGAGAGAGGGAGATGAAACGATTAAGGTTTCTTTGTTCGTTTAAGGTTTTTTTTGTTGTGTCTTTGTGTATTAAAATGTAATAACGAATTGGGGCCGTCGGATCAAGGCTCACAAACGGTTGAGATTTAGATAGAGGTGGACCGGGTAGGTTGGGCGAGTGGGCCGGGCGACTGGGTCATTGTTCTTTGGGCCTGGGCGGTTTTGCATCTGGGCCAATGAAGGGGTAGCTGGCTAAGGATTTCCGTTTGGGCTAGTGTTAATTTGGCCCAAGTCTTTTTGTCTTTGTATTTTTCCTTGCATTGTATTTTCTTTTTTTTTTTGTATTTTTGTATTACACTTGTGTATTATTCTTCTTGCTTTGTAATTATTTGGAACTAATTAAAAATTAAACTAATTACCTCTTTTTGACAATTTTCAATTTAAAAGCTAACTCATTTTTTTTTTTGATTTTTTCTTTAATTTGTTAGAAAAATAATTAATTTCCTAAAGATGCAAATTTTTGTATTTTCATTTATCACACGCAAATAACATGCAAAACAACTAATACAAAATTCACACAAAATTTTAAAAAAAAATAAGGAAAAATCATTTATTTTGAATTTTATAGGAATAACTCATGTGTAGGGTAAAAATCACGTGCTCACAGGGGTAAAGTTTGGTTGTTGGGTGGTTTCTAGAGAGGATTATAATGGTTCTGGTGGGGAGGCTGATTTCTTGGAAATCGAGGTTGATTTTTGTTGGCATGTGGCTGCGGTCGGGCGATTGGTTGAGAATTTATGCCTGCATATGGTTGTGGAGCATAGAATATTTCTTGATGAGGGTAATAATGCTGAGGGGTTCTTTCTAAAAACATGGGTCTAGGAGCACGACATCTTCTTGCACCCGAAGCCGCCATGGACGTTTCCTCTTTCATCCTAACCTTTGCCATTCCTCCAGACCCGTCTTGGATGGCTTGGGAGGTGGTTCTTATAGTTGATTGGCTCAGGATTCTTCCTGTCTTTAAACCATTCTCCACCATTTCTCCAAATTTTATGGCCTCGGCGAAAGGCTTTTCTATGGCAGACATCATGTTTTGAAAATAATCTGCTTCTTTAGCTTGTAGAAAAACAATCACCATTTCCATCTCTTCTATTGGAGGCTTTACCCTAGATGCTTGCTCGCGCCATTTGATTGCATATTCACATAAGCTCTCTGAGGGCTTTTTCTTGAGATTTGCTAGAGAGTTTCTGTCTGGCGCAATGTTTATAGTGTATTGAAACTGTCGAACTGGCAAGGTCATCCCAAATATGCCCTCGAGATATTTTATGATCCATGTACCACTCCGATGTTATGCCCACCAAGCTTTCTCCAATATAGACCATTAATAACTCTTCTTTTCTACCAGCCCCGCGCAACTGATTACAATACCTTTTGAGGTGAGCAATAGGATCACCATGTCCATTATACTTTTCGAACTTCGGTGTTATGAATCTCATAGGAAGGTGCACATGAGGGAACATGCACAGATCATTGTAAGAAATACTTTTCTATCCACTTAAACCTTGCATATTCTTGAGACTCTATTCCAAACTCCTCATTCTCTTTGCCATTTCATCCTATTCTGGGCTTTCAGGGTTTTGTCCTGCCCTAGTATAAGCTCATATGGTGGCTGGGAGTAGGTATATTGAGGGTATTGAGAAGAGTAGCCCTGAAAAATAGGATTTTGGAATGTGAAGACCGAGGGATCAAAAGTATGCTTTGGAAGTGATGGTTGGATTGTTGCAGAGGATGGTGGAGCTATAAAAATATTGGGAGCAATTCCAGACAGGAACACCTGGGAATGAGCCTCAGAGGGTGTTCTGAAACAATTAGCAGTCATGGTAGGTCGGCCTAGAGGATTATTTGGATGACTGATGGGGACAGTGGTAATTCCTCCTGATCTAGGGAATAACTCCGGGAATCCAGGGATAGTACTTGGGGGTTCCTTCCCGTTGTTCCAAGCATCCTACATCTCCATCAAGCGCAAGCGCAGTATTATATTTTCTTCAGCTGTGTAGGATTCAGAGGCACGGATCCCAAAGAGTGGGCTATCTTCAGATATGAGGATTGCTGGAAGAGCCATTTCAGATGACATCTCACTGCTTCCTTTGGATCTAGTGAAGTATCGATGTGAGGCCAGCTTACTACAAACCAACCACGGTTTCTAAAAACTCAGCTGGAATTGATAGCAACAAGGTTAGTGTGAAGCAAATAATAGATAGGTAATCGCACATTGGAGTGTGATGCACCTATACAGTTAAATGAATATCTATATATTTGCTTCGGTTTCATGCGTCATCCCATGTTTTCTCTTATTCTTTTTCTCTTTCCTTTCTCTTTCTGTTTTATTTTTTTCATTTTCTTTTCCCTTTTTTTCATTTTCTGTTTTTCCTTTCCTTTGGCCATGGTTTTTCTATCAATGCCTTATTGCCTTTCTTTGTGCTTCTTTCTCTCTTGTTTTTCCTTTTATTTATTTTTCCCCGTATTTCTCCTTTTTCTCTTTTTCTCAGAATTATGGTCGAATCTTATGTAGATTGCCTACGTAGCATGGCTCCACATGAATCAGACAAAGCGTAGTTCTTGCAGATTAAATGCAAACTTTTCTCTTTGTATTTTTAAATTATTTTTATTGAAGAGAAACTACAGAAGTGGACTCAGAATAATAAAACACAGACTCAATGATAAAAATAAGATCAAGAGTACATCAAAACTTCACATCTTGGGGCCCGTGGGGCATATGTCGGTATCGCCACAGGCTTCCGTAAAGCTGAGAAGGTTTCAATGCCAATTGAGACAACAAGTAGCCATATAATGGCTTATTTTGACAAAGGGGCTATTTTTGCAAAATTTTGTTTAAAAAAATAAACTCGCAAATTTCTCATCCTGGGGCCCACGGGGCATCTCTCGGCATCGCCACAGGCCAACACAAGACTGAGAAAGTTTTAGTGTCAACTATGGCTATTTTAGCAAAACCGGCCATGTAATGGCTTATTGACAAAGTGGTCATTTTTTGTAAAGTTGATAGCTGACCTAAACTTGACTTTGTGGATACAGCCTTTTAGCATTTCCGCAAGGGATATTTCAAGGCTGTGCCCGCGAATTATTTAAAATGACTCAAAGTGGCTATTCTTCCAAAAACGGCCTTCTAACGTTCTTTTGAGGAAGATTCGGCTTATTTTAAACAAGAATAGCATCACCCGACTTATTTATAACAAAATCAAAATTTTGACATTTTTGGCTATTTTTTACAAAAAGGTGCGGTTGGACCCGATGGGGGTTGCCTACGTATCTCACATCCGATGAGAATCAAACCAGCGTAGTTCGGACATGTGGAGAATGGAGTAAATAAATTAACTCTTTTTTTCGTTTGCTTTTCTAAAACTAAGACCATGAAAGCTTTTTTTTTAATATTTGAACTTCGGGAATTTTAAAAGTAAAAGAAGACAATATTCTCTTTTTTTTTTTTTTTGAATTTTCTAAATAAAGATTCCTAAAGAAGGAACTAAAGGAAAATATTTTTTGGATTTTGAAAAATTGGGGTCTCAAAGAAAGACTTTTCTGAAGAAGGAATAAAGGAAAATATTTTTGGATTTTTTAAAATTGGGGTCTTTAAGAAAGACTTTTCTAAAGAAGAAAGAAAGGAAAATATTATTGAATTTTTGAAAATTGGGGTCGCAACCGATGAGGTTTGCCTATGTATATCACATCTGGTGAGAATCAGACCAGCGTAGTTCTGGCCGATTGGCCAAAATCAAAAATATTTTTGAACAAAAATTTCCTTTCTATTTTTCAAATATTTTTTTTTTCATTTTTCAAAAATCCGGCTGCATTTCAGTACTAATTGGGCATTGAGGTTTTCACAATAAATGCTTTTCCTCCCTTAGGGCTAACACTGTTATTTTTCCAATTTTCACTCATGATATACAAGTCGGTCAACTTGCGGAGCCGAGCAAATAAATGCAAGTAGGACGTAATGTGCATCAGGATGGTTATTTAATTCGGGTCACCTGTCCTAGACGGATCCAACCCTTGTGTTGAGTCCCCTAAGTCAGAATGCACGTGATGAAAATAAGCGTCCTACTAGGGATCCGTCATGAGTTTATTGTTCATCTAGGTTTAAACCCTAGGTTTATTGGTCTAGACTTGGCTTACCCGAGTGGACAACTCGGACCGAGGGGGAGGCAGCGTACAGGGGATACAAAAGCTCGCCCGACTTTGCAACTTATCCAAACCTCGTTCTCAATTTGGGAAAAAGACTCTAACAGAAGAGAAGCTACACGAAGTGCACCCTTCTCCATGATGTAGAAGACTCAGAAAGAGGAGAGATCCACCACAGTTTATATATAGTTCAACAAATATCAAAGCGGTAAACATTTAGCATATATAGCATGGAAGCATGTAGAAGAATCAGATAAAAGCTAAATATAATAATTAAACTATGCTCGAATTCTTTGAACCCTGAACCAAAATTTTGGGTTCATTTCCCCAGCGGAGTCGTCAGAGCTGTCACACTTTCTTTTTTTATACACCTACCCCGAAGGATAAATATATAAAAGGGAGTTTTTTTTTAATTAAAGTGATATTATTCGAATTGGAATTATTTATTATTGTTAGAGTCGCCACTCGGGAAAGGATTGGCTTTTGGTGTCCCAAGTCACCGATTTAATTTAAATCCCAAATCGAGGAAAATTGTCGACTTCCCAATTGGAGTCTGCAAATCAGAAATTCTGTGTAAGGAATTCTGTTGACCCGAGGGAAGGTGTTAGGCACCCCTGGATCCCGTGGTTCTAGCACGATCGCTTAAATTATTATAAATGGCCAAAAATCTAATTCTTTACATGCTCTAGCCTATAGTGCAATTTTATAATTATTTAACTGATTTTAATTATTTTTACGAAAGTGAACGTCACCTAATAATATGTTTTCGGATCACGTCACATGAAATGCACCCGGATCCTTGACACATCTTTATTTGACATTTTCGGATTTGAATTTGGGTTGTATGAAATACACACCCGTATTAGGAAGGTGAGTTTATTAAAAATGCGCCTGTAAAGTCTATCGTGTTGTTATCTTTTGGGGAGGCCGTGAATTTTGCTAAATGTCTCATCCCGAGTTTCTAAGTATTTTTTTATTAAGTAATTAATGAGAGCGCTGCAATATTGCATTTGATTTGGGGAGGTCTCATTTCTATTATTAAACGCCAACTAAGAGCAAGCTAGAGTTTTCTATGGATTATTTGTCTCTAAAGTTTAATTATTTTACAAATACAAATTCGGGCCACGAATTCAAACAAAAGGGAAGACACTTTTAACTTGAACTCGCTACTTAGATTGAAACCCAATTTTATATCATAGGGTTTTAACTTTACAAGGGCCATGAAAATTCGACTAATGGCACACCTCGAATTATAAGAACGAAATAAGATTAATAAAATGAGGGTCATTGATTCACGTCCAAGCAACGGTCATAGTCAATATAACTTGGTCTAATAAGTCCAAGATCGATCCCACGGAGAATTAACCTATCAATCACAACTTTCACAACCCAAGAGTACTTCCGAATCAAGTTCCCAAATTTAGAGTATATTTGTGTATGATTTTCGAACTACTACTTGCAAGAACTAAGTATGCTTAAAAGAAAGAATTGAATGTGGAATAAAATAATATAGAGAATGACTAAGGTATTGATTTCCCCTGTTGATAGCATCCCTTATCGTTATGCTCATAAAAATTGTTAATATATTCTATCAATCATGAACGCTATGTGTATCGTAACCCTCTCCAGAGCAATTACAATAATTTACTAGTGCACTCTCCAGAGCTACCCTAGCTAGCTTTAATTTGAATTGTTCACTTAAGATTGCACCCAAGACTTCGTTATTCCTAACCCCATCTTCACGCCTAAAGTTATAGATTCCTCCAATAACCTAGGTGTGGTGTGGTTCAACAATATACCTAAATATGCACTCTTTTCGAAGCTATGCACACTAAATAGGCACCGCTAATTGGGACGTCTACCAATTAACTACAACAAGAACGAAGTTGAACAAATAGAGATCTAAGTCACAATTTGTAATCACATAAACGATAAGTTCATCACTCAATAGGTTCCATCAAAACCTTAGAAAAGGATTTAGCTACTCATGCTTGAAGAAACAAGAATAATAATTGAAATCATAAAGAAATACTTGATAGAGAATAAAAATAAGGAGTTGAGAGGATTCTCTCTTACTAAATATCTTGCAAAAGTATTGAAATAAAGACAACATGCCTCTATGGGGCAAACTAGGAGTTTATATAGAGGTTTTAGGGCTTAAAACCAATTAGGAGAACTCGGCGCCGGCTTTCGCGGTTCGTTCGCGGCCGCGAGCCAACTGCGAACAGTCAAACGTCAGAATGCCTCTTTTATCGCGGTTCATCCGCGACCGCGAATGAACCGCGGATGAAGAGTGATGCGTATTTTTGACTGCTTCTTCCAGCTCTTTTCACCTTAGATCTTCTCTTGGCCTTTTCATCAACATATGACTTCAAAATACTCTTCTTAGCATCCATTTCATCACATGTACCTATAACACACAAACAAACACTAATCAAAGCATTTTGTCGTCATAAACAACATAAATACCATAACAAAGTGTGATTATTTAGGGCATAATTACAGTCAAATTCACCTATTATCAATACCCCACACTTAAACCTTTGCTCGTCCTCGAGCAACTTTAATCACATTTTAGGCCAATAAACAAAAATTTGTCTCCCCCAAAATATGTCACAAAAACTATTATACATGAACAACCTAAGATATGCACAATCTTTACCAAACCGCAAACTCTCATGCCCGCACATTATTACTTACTCTACTTATTACCAACAACTTGCAAATTTACCTTCTTCCTCTTGAATTACATACCCTCACAAAATTTATTGAGAGAAGTTCCCACACATTAACAATTCAAATACATGGAACTTATAGATATCGGAAAAATTCACTCACTCTCAACAAAGAACATTTATATGAATACAGACACACTATAGGCTTGCCCCTAGTGTAATACTCCACTAATCGAGTTATTCAGTCATAGATCAAGAGGGATTTAAGGGTTGTAATGTAGGCTATGGGATGCGTAGGATACTTTTGGTTATAGTGACTAGCCTCCCTAAGCACGTTTTTTTCTTTTTTTCACAACTTTCCTTTTTGTTTACTTCCTTATGTCTCCTATAAACATTCCTTCATCTTTCTTCACTTTTAACCCCCACTTTTCTTTTATTGATGTAACTGGCCTTTCTAAATTTTTTATTTTTTTACATATTCATCAATATAGCTCTTTGTTTCATTGCTTTGCAACATTATTTTGGACCAGTCCACTATTTTCTATCATTAATTCTTGATTTTCCCTTTTTCAATTCTCCTTCACCCCACACTTAAACTTTTGCATATTCATTACAGTACAAGTGCTTCTAGGAGGTAAAGTAGAACATTATACATATTTGATGAACATTCAAGGGTTATCAAAGAATAGGCTTAAGTTCAAGGGGGTTAACTAAGATATAATGTACGGGTGAATTCATGTCTATTGGTATATGGGGTTACACAAACAAATGCCTCTATCCTTTCTACAACCAAACAACTTCTATTTCTCTTTGCAAACACACATGACAAGTTCTACGCATCATGTACAACATACAATGTTCTACGCATCATGTACAACATACAATGTAAGTAAAACCTCACACACACCTGGCATGCAACTCATTTGGAATCCATTTTATCTACAAAGTCCTATCGATGTTCAAGCAAGCATTATTGTGCAATTTAAGGCATATTGAGATTCTACAGTCAAGCTTAGAAGATACATTCTCAAGTTCAATTTACGTTTTTGCTAATGTGCATATTCGGGGTTACATGTTTCCCTTTTACCTCTAATCCTAAGAAAAGAAAGAAAGAAAAAAAAAAGCTACCTAACCGGGTTCAAATAAAAACCCTTGGAAAAGAACTGCGGTCAAAAGAAAAACCAAGGGGGAGATGATACATTACCTATAAGAAGAAAATAAAAGAAAGAAAAATTCCTATACGGACTACTTCCCTCAAGAGTACTTGTCCTAAATAGTCTGTCATCAGGAAGAGTCCTCTACTCATATTTTTTGGATTTTTTAAAATTTTATGATTTTTTTTTGTGTTTTTATTATTTTATATTACTACTACAACTAATATATACATCATGTACAAGATAAGTCACCCACCCCACACTTAAAGATATGTCATGTCCCCATGACATAAATAAAAATTAAAGCACAAGAGGAGCAAGAAAACTTACCTGAGACTCACTCGGAGTCGGAGACGGTGGATGGGTAGACATGACATGCTCGTCCAAGTGCTCTAAACCATGCCATAAACCTGTTTTCTGACCGGGCTTGCCTTGTAGACATGGCGTCTAGCCGTGTGTGCAAGCCATCAATGGAGGTGTGCAGATCAGCAACCTCCTCCTCCATGGACCTAAGCATAGGTCGTGTGGACTCGCACCAAGACATACTTGCTCCACGAGGAGCAGGCCTGGAAGGTTCGGCTGAATCCGTGGAGTGCCTGGACTGAGCAACCGGTACAGGATCGTCCTCCTCATCCAAGTCGATTGGGGTTATGTCTCGTCCAACCCGGATTGTAGCAGCTCTAAATGGAGATTTTGGTAGTAGCTCACCATCAGCATCATTTACTAGGGTCCGATGAAGGAGACATAGCGTAGTGACAAGAGATGGGTAATAAAAACCCTTGGCAGTGAGGGATCCCCTCAATACCATCTCATCAGTAACTACGCGGGAGATATCAACATCCCGATGTGTTACAAAAGACCAAGTCAAAACTGCCCTATTAAAGTTAACATCCGTGGTGTTGCTCGAGGGCAAGATATGGTTGCAAATTATGGGGAACCAACATTTGGATGTGTGTGTAAAATAGTTAGAGTGCAGAGTCTTATTTCTAATCCACACCGGGATGCCGTCTAGACATAAGGCCTCTATTAGCATGTCCCATGTGACACCTGGCCTATTATGGTAATAGTCGACATCACTAGTGTGCATGGGCAGTCTAAGTATCTGTCTAATAGTATGAATATGGGCATCAACAGTCTTACCTCTGATGAATACTTGTGTGACCATAGCATAAAGAGCATTGGCGTAGAATTCCCGGACAAGCATCTTGTTCACCTTAGGAGGTGAGTCAAAGAGGAACTCCATCTCGCGCCTCCGAATCTCATCATATATTTCCGGCTTCTCCGAGCGGATAGCTATCCATTCTACTTCTAACTCTTGGAGCCACTTCTTGGTTGCTTTAATGCGAAATCCATTCTCCGCTTCTTCACAAGCTAACCTAGACTCGTCATAAGTCGGTTGCCTAGATGAGCTAGCACCATGTCGAGCTCTCTTTGGGGCCATGATCCTGCACAAATAAGATAGCCAAGAATTTTTGTAAACTGTTAGTCATTGGAAGGCTACTCAGACTTCGCCATCCGTGAGATATCACAATTGACCATTTTTTCGTGCAATTACCTCATACTCCTCTATTTAGATTCTTTATCTAACTATTTTACACATGCCTACTCAAGCACCCCACACTTAGTTATTTGAACACTTCTAACATTACCCAATTGACTTAATCCATCCCCAATAAAATACACCATTACCAATTCATGAGTTGGGCATTATTCTCCTAAAAATAAATTATGAACAATGATTATTTGCCCAACTTGGCTAACCAACCAACATACATGGTGTAAATACTATTTGGGTCTCCAAACCATAAAATTAGCATCATAAACACAATTGAAGACCCAACAACTCATTCTTTACCAAACTTCCATCATATAACAAGGTTCTTTAGAAGAAATTCATGGAAACATGTAATGTGCAAAAAGAAACTAAGTCATATTCAAGATTTATCCTAAACTAACAATATCTAATTAATTCTACAAAATAAATAATCAAAAAATAAAAATAGAAACAAAATAAAAGAGAAAAAAAAAGTAGAGAACTTACAAGTGATAACAATGGAGGAGTAAGGAGGAAGAAGGGGATGATTTGGAGAAGAGGGGGTTGGGATTTTTTTTAAAGAGAAGGGAGAGGATTTGGAGTTAGAGAGAGAGAGATTTGGAGAGTGGGGGCGGCTAGGAGGGATATGGGAAAGAGGGGATGGGTTTTTAGGGTTTAAAGAAAGGGGGGAAAAAGAAAAAAAAACATTATTTTTAGCCGACCGCGGAACGGCCGCGACTGTTCGCGGCCGCGGATGGACCGCGAACAGTCGAGATTCAGAGAGGGAAATTTTTCACGGTTGGTTCGCTGCCGCGAATGGACCGCAAATAGAGAAAGTTCAAAGAGGTCATTTTTTCGCGGTTCATCCGCGGTCGCTGATAGACCGCGGACAGTGCCCCTCTCTGAATTTTTTTTTCTCAATTGTTCAGCATAAATTTTGTTTTTTCTTATTTTATTTTATTAAATACTACTAAGATAAAAATACTTACAACATGTTCGTGGGTTGCCTCCCACATAGTGCCTGATTTAACATCGCGGCACGACTCAACTTAGCGCATTTTTAAGGCTCGCTAGACCTTTGAGGTTCATCCAACTGCAATTCTACCTTGTCCTCCATGTCATCCAGGCCTATGTAAGGTTTCAACCGCTGTCCGTTTACCTTGAATGTACGTGATCCATCCATAGTTTGAATTTCCACAGCTCCTGACTCAAATGCCTCAATTACCTTGAAGGGTCCTGACCACCTTGATTTCAATTTACCTGGGAACAATCGTAATCTTGAATTGTATAGTAGTACTTTGTCCCCGTTTTTGAAGTTCCGCTCAACGATATTTTGATCATGAATCCGCTTCATTCTCTCTTTATACAATCTAGTACTTTCGAATGCCAGCTACCGAAATTCTTCTAATTCATGCAACCCAGTTAGCCTTGCTTTACCTACTTCATCCAAGTTGAGATTCAATTGTTTCAGTGCCCACCAAGCTTTGTGCTCTAATTCAACCGGTAGGTGACAAGCTTTCCCAAATGCCAATTTGTATGGAGACATGCCAATGGGTGTCTTGAATGCTGTTCTATAAGCCCATAGTGCGTCATCAAGCTTTCTGGACCAGTCGGTTCTTATGGTATTCACTATTTTAGTCAGTACACTTTTTATCTCCCTATTGGAGACCTCAACTTGCCCGCTAGTCTGTGGGTGATATGGAGTGGCCACACGGTGTTTAACATCATACTTGGCCAATAATTTCTCAAAAGCTCGGTTGCAAAAGTGTGTGCCCCCGTCACTGATGATAGCCCTTGGAGTCCCGAACCGGGTGAAAATATTCTTCTTCAAAAATCCCACTACCACCTTATCATAATTGGTGGGTAATGCTGCAGCTTCCACCCAATTGGACACGTAGTCAACTGCAACAAGTATGTACTTATTGCTGTATGAGCTAATAAAGGGCCCCATGAAATCTATTCCCCAGACATCGAACACTTCAACTTGTTGGATTGGGTTCATTGGCATTTCATGACGCCGGGAGATGTTCCCGGTGCGTTGACATTTGTTGCAACCTTTCACCCACAAGTGCGCATCGTTAAACATCGTTGGCCAATAGAAACCGGCCTCAAGTATTTTGGCAGATGTACATATTCCTCCAAAGTGACCGCCATATGCTGAAGCGTGACATGCCTACAAAACAGAAGATTGTTCTATCTCGGGGACGCATCTCCGGATCATGTTATCAAGACATATCCTAAACAAATATGGTTCATCCCAATAATAAAACTGACTGTCACGAAAAAATCTTTTTCTCTGGACCAATGAGAGGTCATGAGGAACAATACCACTGGCTAGGTAATTAGCATAGTCAGCATACCATGGTGTTTCAAGGAGAGTGGTGGTGAGCAGCTGCTCGTCTGGAAAGGTTTCCAGAATTTCCCCACTATCTTTGACAAATTCAGCTCCTTCAAGTCATGACAAATGGTCAGCGACTTGATTTTCAGTATCTTTTCTATCCCTAATTTCGAGGTCAAACTCTTGGAGAAGCAACACCCAACGAATCAGGCGTGGCTTAGAGTCCTTTTTATCAATTAAATATCTTAAAGCTGCATGGTCTGTGTATACGATTACCTTTGATCCTATGAGATAGGACCGGAATTTGTCGAATGCGAACACGACCACAAGCATCTTCTTTTCCTTCACTTTGTAGTTTAGTTGTGCTCCACTCAGAGTTCTACTTGTATAGTATATTGGATGCATCAGCTTGTCTTTCCTTTGGCCCAGCACTGCCCCCACTGCATAGTCACTTGCATCACACATTAGCTTAAAAGGTTGCTCCTAGTCGGGGGCAATGATGATGGGTGTTGTGACCAACCTCTTCTTTAGTTCCTCAAAAGCAATTTTGCATTCATCAGAAAAAACAAAAGGGTGATCTTTTTAAAGTAACTTACAGAGAGGGTTTGATATTTTGGAGAAGTCTTTGATGAACCTCTGGTAAAAACCGGCGTGTCCAAGAAAGCTTCTTATGGCCTTGACGGATGTTGGTGGAGGCAACTTTGCAATGACATCAACTTTAGCACGGTCTACCTCAATGCCTTTGCTTGAAACCCGGTGCCCCAATACTATACCTTCTTGTACCATAAAATGGCACTTCTCCCAATTTAGCACTAAGTTTGTTTCCATGCACCATTTTAGCACTCTTGTCAGATTGGCAAGGCATTCATCGAATGAATTCCCTACCACTGAGAAATCATCCATGAACACCTCCATAGTGTCTTCCACCATGTCGGTGAAAATAGCCATCATGCACCTTTCGAATGTGGCAGGCATATTGCATAGTCCGAATGGCATCCTCCTGAAGGCAAAGATGCCATATGGGCATGTGAAGGAGGTCTTCTCTCTATCTTTGGGGGCTATGGAAATCTGATTGTACCCCGAGTATCCATCCAAAAAGCAAAAATGGGACCTCCCTGCCAACCTGTAGAGCATTTGATCAATGAAGGGAAGTGGGAAGTAATCTTTGCGGGTGGCTAGATTCAACTTCATGTAGTCCATGCATATTCTCCATCCGGTGATGGTTCTTGTTGAAATCAATTCATTGTTCTCGTTTTTCACTACCGTCATGCCTCCTTTCTTTGGCACACATTGGACCGGGCTAACCAAGCTGCTGTCTGAGATTGGGAAGATGATTCCCACATCTAGCCACTTTATTACTTCTTTCTTTACCACTTCCTTCATGTTGGGGTTCAGCCTTCTTTGATGTTCCCTGGACGGTTTGTGTCCATCTTCCAGGAGAATTTTATGCATACAATAGGCTGGGCTGATCCACTTTATGTCTACCATGGTCCACCCAATGGCAGTCTTGCATTCCTTGCGTGCCTGTATAAGCTTTTGGGCCTGCACATCTAACAAACTAGATGAGATAATAACAGGTAACGTGGAGTTAGGACCTAGAAATTCATACCTGAGATGTGATGGTAGTGGTTTAAGCTCGAGCTTTGGTGGCTCTTCTATGGATGGCTTTGTTGGCGGGCTCTCTCTTTTCTCTAAGTGTAGAGGTTCGAACTCAAGCTCTCTCTGCCAAAATCCCTTGCCTTCCAGAGATAGTACCCATTCAGCTAAACTTTCACCATTTACCTCTTCCATGTTCATCAGGCATGCTTGAAGTGGATCTTCAATAGTCAACTCTGCATCGTCGGTCTCCGCTATCACATCAACCGCATCAATGAGAGAGCAATTTGCGAACTCACTAGGGTGCCTCATGGATTTTTGTACATTGAAGATGATCTCCTCATCATTCAACCTCATCTTGAGTTCCCCAGTTTCACAATCAATTATGGCTCTCCCGGTGGCTAGGAATGGTCTTCCTAGGATTATGGGAATTTCTTCGTCAACCTTTGAATCAAGAATAACAAAATATGCGGGAAACATGAACTTCCAAACCTGGATAAGCACATCATCTATAATACCAAATGGACGCTTAACCGTCATGTCAGCAAGCTGTAATAGCATAGAGGTGGGTCTGGGTCTCCCAATACCTAACCTCTTATAAATAACTAAGGGCATGAGATTAATGCTTGCCCCCAAATCACATAAAGCCTTAGTAAAGGCATAATTCGCTAAAGTGCATGGGATGGTGAAACTACCTGGATCAGATATCTTCTCAGCAATGGGTCTAGAGACCACTGCACTACAAGTCTGGGTAAGTGTTACTGTGGCCAAGTCTTGGAAATCAAATTTCCGCGACATCAAATCCTTCATCATTTTAGCATAATCGGGCATTTCTTTTAAAGCTTCAATTAAAGGAATGCTTACCTGGATTTGCTTGAGTATCTCGAAGAACTTTTTATATTGCTCCTCTTTCTGGTATTTGGCCAACCTTTGGGGGAATGGTGGTGGAGGCCTCTTCTTCCCAGTGACTTGGGACTTTTCTTTTTCTATCACTTTCTCATCAATCTGCTGCTCTACCTGTTCAGCTACTTTCTCTGTTCCCTGTTTTGCTTCTTTATTTTCAGCAACTGGCTGGACTGTGACTTCTGTCAACCCTGTGGACTCATCTAGTTCAATGGGCAATGGAGTAGGTGTCTCAGCCTGTCTGTCGATTTTCTCACTTTCATTCTCAGCATCAAGATCTCTACCGCTTCTTAGAGTCACTGCCAGCATCTGCTTTGGGACATGATACTTTGGGTTTGTTTGTGTATCTGTAGGCAATGTCCCTTGAGGACGATTGTTGAGAGACATAGCAATCTGACCCACCTGTACTTCAATATTTTTGATGGCGGCATCATGTGCATCTATCCTCTGATTTGTTTTGGCATTTGACCCAATTACCTGCTGCATCATAGCTTTCAACTCTGCGAACCCATCGTCATGTCTACCCCCATGTGGTGGTGGAGGTGGATGATATCCCTGCTGCTGATTTCCAAAATTCTGAGGTCTAGGATATGGAGCCATTTTGTGTGGTGGCCTCACACCTGCTGCATTAAATTGTGGCTGGGGAGGTATGTACTG